>CM053582.1:186348432-186393319 GCA_028627135.1 Pseudochirops cupreus | reverse complement strand
TTTTTTTTTTTTTACCTTAGCTGAAACATAATATATTCCAGCCCAACCTTTCATTTTTACCCTGTGTGTATCCCCTTATTTCAAATGTGTTTTCCTTTTGATGATTGCCTCCCTCAGTATTCCTTCTTTATCAGTCCCCCTCCCTTTGCCTACCCCTTTTCCTTACTATGTCTTCCCTTCCTTCTAACCTCCCCTCCTTTTCTTTCTCCTCTCCCCTCCTACTGCCTGTATGACATGTTAGATTTCTATACTTAAGAACTTATGTTATTCTCTTCTTGAACCGAATCCAATAAAAGTAAATTTCAAACAATGCTTTTCTCCCTCTCTTATTTCCCTCTACTATAATGTTTTTCTGTTTCTTCTCATTAAATTCCTTTACTTAACTGAGTATGTTATTCCCTCCATGAACTGAAATCAATGAGAGTAAAGCTCATACAATGCTCATCTCCCTCCCTTCTTTCCCTGTGCTGTAATACATGTGACATAATTTACCCTTTTCTGTCTCCTCCTTTCCTCTTCTTCCATTATAATCCCTTTGTACTCCTTAATTAGGTTTTTTATCATCACATCGCTTAATTTATACCCACACCCTCTATCTATGTATATCCCCTTTAAGTGTCATAATAATTATACAATTCTCATGATTAACAGGTATCATCCTCTCATATAGGGCTGTAAACAGTTTGCTCTTATTGAATACCAAGTTTGTGTGTGTATGTGTGTTTTTTTTCCCCTCTTTTCCTTTTTATGTCTCTCTTGAGTATTGTATTTGATGATCAAATTTTCCATTGACCTCTGGCCTTTTCATCAAGAAGGTCTGGAAGTCTCTTATTTCACTGAATTACCATCTCCTTGCCTGAAAGATTATGGTCAGTTTACTGGGTAGTTGATCCTTGGTTGTAGTCCAAGCTCTGTTGCCTTATGATATATCATATTCCAATCCCTCTGATCTTTTAATATAGAAGTTCCAAGGCCCTATGTGATCTTGACTATAGTTCTGTCATATTTCAATTGTTTCTTTCTGGCTGCTTATAATATTTTCTCCTTGACCTGATAATTCTGAGATTTGGCTACAATGTTCCTTGGAGTTTTCAATTTAGATCTCTTTCAGCAGGTGAACAGTGGATTCTTTCAATGACTCTTTTACCTCTGGTTCTGAGACCTCAGGGCAGTTTTCCTTGATTATTTCTTGGGATATACTATCTAGGCTCTTTTTTCATCATGGCCTTCTCATAGACCAATAATTTCTTAGATTCTCTCTCCTGGATCTATTTTCCAAGTCAGTTGTTTTTCCAATGAGATATTTTACATTTTCTTCTATTTTTTTCATTTTTTAGATTTTGTTTGACCGATTCTTGGTGTTTCATAGAGTCATTCAATTCAATTTCTTTAATTTTGATTTTTTAAGAATTGTTTTCTTCAGATTGTTTTTGAAACTCCTCCATTTGGCTAATTATACTTTTAAAGGAGTTCTCTTCAGTGAAATGTTTTTTCCATTTTTCCAATTGTATTTTTAAAATAGTTGATTAGTTTTTCTTCCACCTCTTTAATTTGGCCTTTAAAATCCTTCTTGAGCCTTTCCAAGAATGCTTTTTGGGTTTGAGACCAAATATTCCATTTTAAGGCTTCAGATGTGGGTGTAGTGTCAATGCAGACCTCTTTTGAATGGAACCTTGCTGTTCCCTTTCACTAAAATAGGATTCTAAAGTCTTTGTTTTTCCAGTTTGTTTTTTTGCCCGTTATGATTGCCTTTTTCCTGACTTTTAAAGTGACTCTCTGCTTCTGAGACATAGGGGGCTGTCACCCACACTTATTATGCTGGGAGCTAAGGGCCTGATATTGACTTTGTGTGCTGTGGGCTCAGAGTGCCTAGACTGAGGCCAAGGCCAGGACTTTTGACATTTCCCTGCAGTTATACTGAAGCTCACAATGTGAGGTATGGGTGAGGGGTGGTCTGGTAGCATCAGCATTCCGTCTCTTTGCTCCTGGGTTAGAGCTCAGGCAGACTCAGCCGCTGTTGGCCAGGCTGCACTGGTGCCTGTCGATTTCCCTGGCTGTGTGAAGGCACATCTGGGGTTCTGGTGTTAGAGGTTGCTGGCTCCCCCACCCCCACCTTGGGGTTCAGGATCTCTTGCTGGGACACTTCCCGTCCTACACTAGTGCCCTGCAGCCTTAGAAGAGCCTCAGCTGCACCCCTCTTGTAGATCTCTCAAGCCTGCTGCTGATTCTACTATTTCAGGATTTTACACCGGGGCAATATTCTCTAAGTTGTCAAGGTCAAAGATGGGGAAGAAAGCAGATTTACTCTGCCATCTTGGCTCCTGGAAGTTCAGATAGGTGATTTTTAAACATCTAGATTGTGGGCTGGTAGCCCCAGGAGTAGCTGTTGCCAGTGCTCCAGGCCCTGTGCTTGTCTCTTATCCAGCTCCAGCAAACTCCTATCCTGTGGTGAGAGGTTTGGGAATTGCTCCTGTGATGGGTGAATCAGTTTTTCCAGACTTGCTCCAGCTCTGCTATGGTCAGGTCTGTGCTGGTGCAGCCCATGCACTCTACATGCAGCATTCTGCGTCCCCCCCTACCCCAACCCCTCCAGCTCAACTCATCCTTCCTGAGGATTCTCTGTGTTGTTGGCTGGAAATATGCCACACTCTGTCTCCTTGTGGATTTAGCCACTCTAAAATTTGTTCAGATTCCTGGGGTGTTTCAGTCTTTTAGCCAACTACTCTTATTGCATGCTTCCTTCCGTCTTGACAACGAAATATCATACTCTCCAAACTCATATTCTCACTATCACCACCTTAGTCTAAAAACCCTTATGATATTGCTTGCCAGTATTCCTACAGTGATGTCCCTGAAAGTGTTTCATACTTCTGTCAGACTCACTCATCATTATGCACAGATCTGCTTAGGTCACCCCTCTGCTAAAAACTCTTCTAATAGTTCCCTTTCGGCCTCTGAAACACTAAAACTTGGGTTCAAGTCCTCTTTCTGATGTTATCTGCATGATCCTGGGGAATTCATTTAACTAATTGTACTCTAGTCAGCTCTCTAAGAGAAGGGGTTCTTAACTATGTTGTGTGTTCTGGATGACTTTGGTAGTCTTGTGTAGCTTTTGGACCCCAGAATAATGTTTCAAGTGCCAAAGATGAAATATACAACAATAAAAAGGAAATCAATTACCACGAAATACAGTTATCAAAATATTTAAGGAAAAAAAGCTCAGACACCACTTTAAGAACCTTTACTCTGAGACTTTAGTAGCATAGAAGACTCCAACCTGCATTGGTAGAAGGAGCTTCCTCAGTGGGAAATTCCCCA
Organism: Pseudochirops cupreus; assembly: GCA_028627135.1. NCBI lineage: Eukaryota > Metazoa > Chordata > Mammalia > Diprotodontia > Pseudocheiridae > Pseudochirops > Pseudochirops cupreus. The sequence continues at coordinate 186,390,001 of CM053582.1, read as the reverse complement.
TCACACTGGAAGCAGAGTCAATCTCTGTCCTCATCATTGCCTCGGGATGTAAGATCCATGAAGGGAGGGGCCCTATCTTACCTAAGTGTCATCTCCCTAGGAGTATTATGAAGATATCAGATCATCAAAAATGTTTATTGAATGAATTATGGAATAAATGAATGAGAAAACGAAGGAGAAAACAAGGACACCTCCAGTGGAAGGAGCTCTGGGTAAGGAATCAGAACATATGAGTGTTCATATCCCAGCTTTCCTCCATGGTAGCTGTATAATCACTGATAAATCCCTTCAACCTCCCCAAGCCTTGGTTTCCTTTTCTGTAAAATAGATAAAATAATACACAACTCATGGGGTTATTGTGAGAAAAGTATTTTATAAGCTTTAAAGTAGCCTATACCTGTTGGCTATTATTGCTTTCTTTCCCAACTAAGTACAAAAAAAATCATGTATTTATGATATATTTCTTCCATGGTTCAGTATCACTAGTATTTATTTTCTCATTTCCTTGTGTCTTGGGTAAAATACAGATTCTTTTGTTATTTAATCTCCTTCATAATTTGACTACAACCTCTCTTTCCAATAATACCCCCTCTTATGCACTTAACATTTTTAGCCAAACTATTTTATTTGCTGTTCTCCATACGTGGCATTCAACCTTCCACTTATGTGGCTGTTTACAGACTAATCACCATGTCTGAATGCTCTCCTTCCTCCTCTCAACCTCCTGGGATCCCTAGCTTGCGTTGAAGTTCAGTTGTCATGTCTTACAAAAAGTCTTTCCTGGGTCCCCCCAATGATTTATTTTTTCCCCTTCCAAATCAGTTTTCAGTTACTTTGTATGTGTTTGTTCATGTTGACTTACTTGATTCCAAGTTGTTTCCCTCAAGAGAAAATAAGCTCCTTGAGGGCAGGGGCTGTAATTGTTAGTGCTCAAAGAGGGCCTGACACAAAGTAGCTGCTTAACCAGTATCTCTTGAAGTGAACTTAGTTCACAGGGTCAAAGGATTTTATAACATCCACTTAATTCACAAGAAGAGCTAGATCTGCCTTTTCAAAGGTTGAAAAGTTAAAAAAAAGAAATGTTACATTGCAATTTCAATAAAAAATTCTGCCATATGCTGCTTTTTTATTTTTGTTGATAACATACCCAGTGGAAAAGTTCCTTGAGGAACTTTCTCAATGAATACAAAGGACTGAATAGTGTGTTCCCTGGCCTGTCCTTTGTTGTTATTTTTAAGTGAAAGCCATCTGTCTGCTTTGTTTAAAATAAATGAATGAGTAAATTTGGGAATGGAGCTTTCTGAATTGTGAGAATATTTGTTCTGGATAACAGATGTACTGTAGACTTCAGTATTTTGGAGTTTCTGCTGTGAGATTTATTTTTGGTTGTAGCGTCAGACTTTTCATGTAGGTGGCAACCAACAGCACCATATGAGATAATATACTGTTAAGAGTTCTAGCTGAGCAAACTGAATTAATAGGTACTGGAAGAATTTGATGCCAAAAGGAAATTCATCAACCACCAAAGGCTTATTCAGCATTTGCACTTGGCTGTGCCAGGAAGATACCAAGACAAGAGCAAAACAGTCTCTAACCTCAGGGAGCTTATTTTCTATGGGTGAAGTTCTTATTCAGCCATCTTCTTTTGCAAATGAGGAAACACAAGCCCATAGGTAAAGTAGTTTGTCCAAGGTCACATCAAGAGTAATATCAGAGCTAGGATTGAAGCCATATTCCCTTTCTTCAGTTCCAAGGTCCTTTCCAGTATATTACTGCCATTCCATAGAATGATATGTACAAAACGTCCCAAATTTCATCATGCCTTTTCCGCATCTCTAGGAAAGCTATAAATATGTACAGGTACATAGGTGTGAATTCCATGTATGAGATCAGTATATGGCATGGAAGGAAGGAAAGAAACAGTCACTTGTTAAGAGCCTAGACGCTGTGTAAGTACTTTACAATTATTATCTCATTTGATCCCCGCTGGGACCCTGGGTGGCAGGTGCCATTATTATCTCCCTATTACAGAGGAGGAAATTAAGGTAGAGGTTAAGTGACTTGCCCAGCTTCAAGCAGCTGTTAAGCATTGATTATCACATTTGAACTCGGGACTTTCTGACTCCAGGCCCCAAGTTCTAAACCTAGTACCACCTGGCAAGCAAAACACTAGAGCTGTCTTATGCAGCAATTGAGAGAGTTTTATAGTGTCTTGGACTTGGGGTGTGATGATCTATTGTATTCTGCTTTGGTCCTTTCACATCTGGAGGATTGTGCTTAATTCTTAACATCACGTTTTAAGACGCGCATTGACAAGCTAGAGAGTGTCTAGGGGAGGGCAAATGAAGGATGGTGATGGAGCTGGAGAAAGATACTATTTAAGAATACAGTGAAAGAAATTGGAATATTTTAACCTAGAGAAAAGAGGCATCGGTGGAGCATGATAACTGTCTTCAAGTATCTACAGGATTGTTGGGAGGAAGAAGGATTCGCAATATTTTGAATTTTGTCAGAGGGCAGAACCAGGATCAACGGTCAGAAGCTATAGAAAGGAAGATGTAGACTTGGTATGAGGGAAACTTCCTAACAGAGCTATACAAAAGTGGAATGTGAAGCCTTGGAAGCTTCACCCTGCCCCATCCCCAAGATCCTTCAAATGAAGGCCAGATGATTGTTGGGGATGATGTAGAGGGGATTTTTGTATAGGTGTTTGGGTTGGTCTCCAAAGATCCCTTCCATTTCTACATAATTTTACAGAAATACATTGTTCTGTAGAAATAGCATTAATTCGAATATTCTTTCCCTTGGCCCGAAGACTATAGGAGGTAGCATTTATACCTTCTGGAGATCCCAAGATGTCTAGGTCACCAGCTCATTGATAAAGTTGGTACAGATTTTTTTGTCTTAGACTGAATACTTGTGTTCAATGCTGACCCTTCTTAGAGTGATTTTCTCTTTTCTTCATCCAGTTTCATTCCTACAATTACTATATATCTGTTGTGGTCCATCCCAAATATCATTGCTTTCATGGACACATCTATAGACCTCCTCTCTAATTTGCTCTCCCCTCCAAACAGCCAAAATTGAAGTGATTTATTCTTCCTCTAAACTCCCATGGAACTTCATTACGCTTTTAATGCCGAAAGGATTTGCTTTCATAACATCCTTCTGAGTAGATAGGAAGCTAACAAGTTCTATGACCTCTTTAAAGAATTAAAGTACAGGTGATTTCAAGCAGTCAGCATTTGGTTTCCCATTTCCTGTGTCAAGTCAGGCAAACATTTTCAAATTAAAATGTTTCACATGCACTCAAAATGCTTTACCATATCACTACCCAACACATTTGCTTCGAAGAGGAAATGTATTGCCAGCAAATTTAGAACTGAGAACTGAACATATAATTTTTTTTTCACCCAAGGCAGTTTTCTCCCATGATTTTTCATTTTTTATGGGGCAGGGGGAGGGTCTGGAAGGATGAGAACTACCATTCTTTCATTTACTCAGACCTAATGCCTTGGAATTATCTCTGCAACCTTTTCCTCAACTCCCACATGGAGTACATCACCAAAACTTGTCCTTCCTCCTTCCTTTGTGAATTTTTTTTTTCCCTTTTCACTAACAGAACTCTTCTTCCATCCCTACAATAGTTGACATTGGTTTGGGCCTTTTCATCTCAAGCCTATACTCTGAAAACATATGCTTACTCAGTCTCCTTGACTACCACTTCCATATACTCCAGCAAATTTTGTACTTGCTGCCACATTAATATTCTTAAAATATCACTTTCATCATATTAACCTCTGTTAAATAATAATAATTGACATTTATACAGCTCTTTTAAGATTTTTGTCATGACAATCTTGTGAAGTAGGTTCTCTAGGACTTACTTACAAGTCTTATAGCATGCCTAGAGTATAGGTATATTCTAGGTGTTGTTATACTATTTTTTGAAGATAAAACTGAGGCTTAGAATGGTTAAGTGACCTACGCATGGTCAAATAGCTATTTAGCACCAGAGAAGAGACTGAAACCCACATCTTGAAGACTCCAAGTCCCCCAATTACATACTATAATAGGTGAGAAAGAAATGGAAAGTTCATCCACTTTGGGAATGGTTCGAAAACCCTAGACATAATGAAGCATCCACTTTGGAATGGTTTCAAAGCTCTACACATAATGAAGTGATTGTGAGACTTCAGTCTTTTCTACCTTTCCTGAAAAGAGGTAATTCTCACCACGGTCAGAAAGAATTCTATCCTATGAATGCGTAAAATTAATTTATTACAAATGGGTGTTGGTTTTATCTACCTCAGGTGAAGACTGAATTAGAGTATGTGAAAGTAAGAAGAAATCTTCAGACCTTACTAAAGGAAAATATATGTCCTTTTTCAGAAAAATGTTAAGTTTTTCAGCTATATTGGGTACAATTACTAAATTTCCTTTAGAAACTGAAAAACATTTTTCTCATATTCTCCCAAAAAGGATAATGATGATTGCTATTATTATTGATTATAATTATTTATTTTATTTTTATTTCATGGGACTCTTAAACTCCAAAATATATTTATTATTTTCATCTCAAAATAAACGCTATGAGTTGGATGGAGAAACTACTGTTATATCCATTTTACAGATGAGGAAAGGGAAGTATAGGGATTATCAGTTGCCTGACATCACAGCTTAGATAATAGCCTATAAGCAACTCAGAGCAGGAAATATGAGGTGAGTATGTATATAAAGTTGTAATAATTAGGACCTTTTGTCTTTAATTAAGCAAGGAAGAGGACTCTGTTCTAAACCTGAGTATTCAGTTTTTGAGACAGGAGAAAGAAATTTATGTTGTGGTTCAATGGAGGGGAAAAAAAAACTGCTCACCAAAAGGAAAGATTCCATTTCTTATATGGTTCTTGTACCTTCAATACCTCACACAATGACTGGAATTTCCAGATTTGAACTAGTATTGAAACAGGACAATAAAATGCTAAATGCCCCCATGGTTTTCTTGATGCCTCCATTATCACTAATTTCTTTGATTACTTATGAAATTAAAGCCACCTGGACCTAGGAACACTAAATATACCCCATCCTAAAATGATTCATATAAAGAATATATCCATTACTTCATGTTACATTTTGGCATTATAATAGTGGTAAGCTTAGTACTTTAGAAATCAATTCACCAGGCAAGAAGCAAGACAGATAATACTACTCTGGCTCCAGAGAAGCCTGTAAATTTATGGAAAGGGTTTATTATATTGTTTTTAATGCATTTATGCATTGATCCAATTTATTTTGTTTAGAATTTTTTTTTAAATGTGCTTCTGTCTGAAGTTGGATTTATTCGCCTGGTAATTCTAAAGGGAAGAGGTAGAGTAATACTGCAGTTGTTCAGCTCATCGCACAGAATTTAAAAGAAGAGTAGATCAATGCATAAAAAGCATAAAATGGTTCTACATAATGATTTAATCCTTTCTTTTCTAGTCAGGGATGTTTGGAGATGGTTATTTAGGAGCAAGCTGGACCACTCATTATGGGGTAGGTAGCTAGAATGCTGAGATACTTGGCTCCCAGGGGTTGTAGAGACAGACCACCAAGCAGCATAGCACTAACATACCAGTCAGGAAACAGTGTGACCTTGTTTGGAACACTCAAATGACTTGGCGCAATGAGGTCCAGGATCAGAAATAACAGTGGATACCACAAAGTAGAATAGAGTGTGTGTCTGTCTATCTGTCTGTCTATCTATCTGTCTGTCTATCTATATCTATATCTATATATCTTGTAAGAGAATAGACAGGCATTGATTTTTGAAGATAGACTGGATTGTGAAGATCAGTCACTGCTTCTATGGACTTCCTCTAATCCGAGGAAGGAGCCCTATAATGGAATAGACATAGGTTGATGCCAGAAATGCATTCTAGCTCATGGCTCACTGAATGTCATAGTTCAATACATAATGCTTCCTGAGAAGTTTCTATAAGAAGATGGCAGCCTACATGCATAGTAGACTGTTATTCTGCATATGACCTGTTCTCAAACAAGGAATATGCTTGGCCAGGATGAGGAGGGGGATATTTGAAGCAGCTTTCTCTAATAATATGATTTTCTAGGAAGCTAGGAAGTGTCTATGGGCTGGTATGGGGGTATAGGTAGGTGGTGATTGCTTTCCTTATCTAGCTTTTGGTGTTCTACTTCTCCTGGTTATAAAATCACTTGTATTCCAGTGAACCCAATACTAGACTTTCCAGTAGCTTGGTTATTGAAGATCCCATGTGTTGCTTAAATTCAATAATTCTAGCAGTCTGTGACTTAGAACTTTGCTTATTAGTTTGGGGATCATTTTGTGATAATTAAGGTCAATAAGGTTGCTATTAAGGAAATTGCAGAATCTTAGAATTGGGAAGATCCCAAGCAGTTAGCAGCATTGCAAACAAGTGGTCATTCCGCTCATGATTCAAAGTCTTCCTTGAGGGAAGAACTCACTACCTTCCCAGGCAGCCCATTCCACTTTTCAACAAGTTTTATTGTTAGTACTTCTTTTTTTCCTTTGTCAAGATTAAATCTGTCTTTCTGTAGTTTCTTCTACCCATTCTTCTTATTTCTCCCCACTTAGGCTCAGCAGAAGAAAGTTGTTTTTTTTTGTTTGTTTGTTTGTTTTTGCAAGGAGAAGTCTAATCTCTGAAACTCCCCTTTTCTCTCTTCTGTTTTAGACTACGGAAAAATTTTAGCTTTCAGGTTGGGTTTGAGAAATATGCTTTAGAATTAATATGTCCTGGCATAGTGAGTTCCTTCTCTGTCTTTTGGTCATTTCTTTTGGCTTATTTAGATACATATATACACATACACATTTATGTATTGTATGTGTACTTGTTCAGTCTTTTCAGTTGTGTCCAACTCATTGTGACCCCATTTAGAGTTTTCTTGAGTAAAGATGCTAGAGTGGCTTCCCATTTCCCTCTACAATTGAGGAGCCTGAAGTGACAGAGTTAAGTGACTTGCCCAAGGTCACATAACTACTAAGTGTATTTGAATTCAGAGCTTCCTGTCTTCAGGCCTGGCACTCTATCCACTATGCCATGTAACTGCCTGTGTATATGTATATGTAAATGTATATGTATATATACACATATACATATATGCACAAATATATATGTGTGTGTGTGTGTATATATATATATATATATATATATATATATATATATATATATATATATATAATTTCCTATATATTTTTATTCAGCAATGTCTACATGCTGTCTTCTCCTGTTCAGTGTAGTTTCCCTAAGACCAGGAGCTGATTCACATTCATCTTTGTATCTCCAGTGTCAGAGATATAAAACATGCTTAGTGAATCCCTTTTAATTAATGGATATGGAAGCACTGTGGGATATGGGAAAAACAACAACAACATTGCACCAAGTGTCTGGAGATCTGCATTCTAATCCTTGTTCTTTTACTTGAACTGTGTGACATGATTCAAGATACTTCAGTTGCCTGAGTCTCAGAATCCTCATCGGTAAGAAAGTTAGGAAAGGATGAATAAATAAAGTGAGTAGGAAGGAATCCCTTAAAGCTCCTTCTGACTCTAACATCCTTTATTTCCTTGTTAAATTCCTGCAGAACCTTATTAACACATGAATAAGCCTTGCAGGAGTATATGTTTTTTTTTTCTTAATTAATCTTCGTAGCAGGTAGTGATGGATAAGAGAGAGGTCACTGTGCTGTTAGTCATGGACAGCTAGCTGCCTGATGTTCCCACAGGGAGCCCTTCTTTTCCTGGACAGATCCTTCACAATTTTTTTCAGCATGGTACAGAGACCTGTATCATGTAAATATCCCCAGATCTTTTTATCATGAGATTTAAACCTTGAAAATGCCAGATTCCCCAGAAATTATTGTTGATCTTCTAAACTGCGTGTACTTCCTGAGTAGGTCTCTGGAAGTTGTGCGTTAAGGGAGGAAGTAGGACCAATGTTTAGGAATTCTCTAGTTATTCTGGGTTGTAGAACAGGAAGATAGCTTAGCCATCTTCAAGCCTAACTTTTCTATTTTGAATTCACAGTTGAGGAAACTGAAGCCCATAGAGCTAAGTTACTCAACTAAGATCACAACACAGGTGATAAGTAGTAGAGTGGGGTTTCAGATTCATCAGACTTTTAAATATGTCTCACTACCTAAGATGTTACGGGAAGTATGTAGAAGGCAATGTCTACAAATCCCATTGTTTTCTAACTTAAACTTGTATGAATATATGCACTTAGAGGGTGAAGTCGAAATAGAGTCTCTCAGGAAGGAGGGAGAAATCGGTAATTGATTTAGAAAAAGGGAATAAATCTTTCACCAATTATAACTCCTAACCTGAGAAAAAAACCAAAGATTTGGAAGTTGGGATTGATATAAAACCAGTAATAACATTTTTATCAGCTTTACCTCAGTTACTTTGCCACAGAAAAAAGAAAACCAAGCAAACTAATTATCAAGTAATTTAATCTTAAAATTATAGCTTATTGTAGATAATATAAATGAGGACTGAGCCATTTTTGCCTTTCTCACAGTAACAGTCATTGTAAATTTACCCTAAGTGCTATTTTTGCATTGCATCTTCAGCTAATAACTAAATTTAATAACATCTTGAAATCAAATGCCCTCATTGCTCAAACTGTAAGTGTAGCTCATGAAAACTGAATTTATAAGTTTATAAAGGGCTTAATTAGAAGAGCAACTTTAGAGAGATGTCTTTGAAAATGCGTACATACTTGTGTGTGTCTTCCTGCCCAGTCAAGTTTTTGGTGCCTCTCCTCTGAGAAAACAAGATTTACAGATTAGATATCTTAAAAATAAGTTGGATTGCATGTAAGGTATCCTGAGGAAAACTGCTTTTTGGTAATCTCTGAGTTGATTTAGCAAATGAGAAGGAAGCTTGACTGTTATGGTTGCCTGAAAACATAAAGTTTGAGGGAAGTTTAACTCTTTGTGTAGAAGCTCAGTTGAATGCTTGGAATTCTGTTTGTTTTGTTTAAATTGGGAATTTAATTTTGTTCTTTAATCTTACTCCCCCCTTTGGCCATTGGTAAATCTTATTTTGAAAGAAGCTGTTCTGAGTAAGGGAAGTTTATCTGTATCTGATTACCCGCACTGAGGCCAGGCAAAAGACGAAATAGCGAATTTCATCCTGGACAAATACTAATTTAGTACAGAAAGACAAGGTTCTGCCTCGTTCCTCTGAGAGGGCTCGGCAACAACAGCAGTTACTTCAGCCGCTGTCACTACGGGTTTCTGGGGCCTACTTTAGTAGAGTGAGTAGAGGGCTTGACTTGGAATTGAGAAAATCTGGGTCCAAACCCCACCTTTCACAGGTGGGCAGAATGTAAGATTCTTGAGGGGAAGGAAGAAGGGATTGTTGAGGCTTTTGTCCTTGTGTGTCCAGTACCTACTACAGTTCCTTGACACGTAGTAGGTGCTGATTAAATACTTATTGAATTAAATTAGCAGCCAAACAGAGAGCAAGTCAGTTCACCCCTTTAAGCTTCTTTTTTCCACATCTGTAAAATGGGACTAATAATACCACTATCTGCTACTCCATGATTTTAATGAGGAATGTTATTTGTAAACAGCAAGGTGCTGTATAAATGTAAGTTATTATTACGTGGCTCTGAGGAGAGAGGAGCGCAGCTTAACCTATTTTCATTCTTGAGAGCATCTAGAGAGTGTCAGTCATGATCTGTATTGGATGTATTTTCTCCTCAAACCCCACATTGTGCAGTGGAATGATAATAATGCTAGAATCAGAAAGCCGGTGTTCTGGTCATAGCTTGATCACTTACTACCTATGTGCTGATGGGTCATTCTAGATGGCTGTTTTTGAGCTTCTTTTTTTGTATATACCGTGGGAGGGTAAGGGATGATGGAGTGGAAGTGTAACGTGACTTCTGCTTCTTAAGACTTCAAGATTCTGTAATTAAATCTGGTCCTTTGGAGTGCCTGTGGTCTTTGTATCTGGTAGACTTATTACATTCTAATTCATAGTTGTTTGTTTATATAGTTTAGGTATCTCACTAGATTGTAAGCTCCCTAACAAAAGGGGCAGCATCTTGGTTATCTTTACACCATTCTGCCCCGGTGACTGGCATGATAAAGAAATGGATGCTGAATGAATGGCAGAGAATAATGTGGCCAAAAAAACAAACTGAAGGCAAAACATTTCAATCTGGGACTAAGTATAGTGCACTTTCTCTCTGTCTCTGTCTGTCTATGTCTCTCTCTGTGTCTCTGTCTCTATCTCTCTGTCTCTCTGTCTCTCTCTCTCTGTCTCTTTCTCTCTCTCTCTCTCTCTCTCTCTCTGTTTCTCTGTTTCTGTTCCTTCTCCTCCCTGCCTCTCTCTCTCATTCTATCTCTCTGTTCCTGCCCTCCCCCTGTCTCTCTCTGTCTCTCTGTCTGTTCCCACTCACCCCTCCCCAGTCTCTCTGTCCCCCCCTCCCAATTCAATCTAAAGAATACTCTAGGGTATTCCTCTCTGGGGCTTAGATTCCCATTGGCAAAATGAAAAAGTTGGTCTGTCTTCATGATCTAGGACCAGGCTCCCTCCAGTTCCAGATGGTTTTCAGTTGTTGGGAACTAGATGGAAGTTTTAATGATCAGGATGGATCATAGCTTTTAAAATAAACTGCAGTGAAGGGTTTTCTGCATTTAGTGATGTTTTCTGTATCACTTTAAGAGAGAAATTCTAGGTATATATATTATATAATATAACAGATTAGTTATGTCTCTAGGTTTTACAGATCTTTTCTTAGATTTGTCTTATGTTTTTGTTGATAGGAGATAAGTTTGGAATTGGAATAGTCCTTGGAGATATTCCAAGGCAACCCACTCATTTTACATATGGAGAAACTGATGCCCAGATCTCCTGACTCCCTAGATCTTGAATGAACATAAAGTATAGAGAGCAGGAAGGAATAAAGCAACAAGCACAGATTTCATACTCCCTAATTTCACTCCAAGCAGCTCTCTCTAGGATTGACAGTTATCACCTCCTCCCTTTTCTCCCCTCCTACCTTTTACCTTATGAAATATATAGCTTTAGCTGGTCGAGAATAAAGATAAAATGCCTATAGTTTCTGGTTTCCCCCAAGGACTCTTAAGTAACCTAAAGGAGTGTCTACTATTTTTTGTACACTTAAATTTATTTTGCTTTAATTTGCTTTAAGGAGAAAGTGCTTCTGGAATGATGCTTTGGGGGGCTGTTATGTGTAGACTGGTTAGTGTTTTGCATTGGCCACCCCTTAATCCTACCTGAATTACCAGGAATTGGCTTCTGTAACCAATTGAGTTGGGATTGCCTGTTTTTGAAGTATATGTTTGTGTTGTTAGTCATTGCAAGTGTCTACCATTATCCCTCTTAATTGGGTCCAGGCCATCTCACAGTTTAATGGGGAATAAGCAAGAGAGAATTTATAAACTATGGAGGAAAGGACGATGGGATCTGATTTGTCTAAACATCTCCAAGGAGTTCTCCAAATCATGAATTGTATGGTATACAATTTTATTTCCATCATTGCTGCTTCTTGGTTTATTTTTACTTTATTTTCTTCAGAGATCTTGGAGGAAGAGGGCCTGTAAAGGAAGGGTGTGTGTGTGTGTGTGTGTGTGTGTGTGTGTGTGTGTGTGTGTGGGTGTGTGTGTGTGTGTGTGTGTGTGTGTGTGTGTGTAACTGTAGAGGGAGGCACAGCCCCAAGGTTTAAGAGTGATCTGTACAGGAGTTGTAAATGTTTTCTGTTTACCTAAATGTGAATATGTTGTTCCCCTACTCCCAATGAAATGTAAACTCCTTGCTTGAGGTCAGGTGTTTGTATGTGTTGGTATGCTCATACACACACACACACACACACACACACACACACACACACATACACACACACACACACACACACACACACGCACACACACACACACACACACACACACACACACACACACACCCCCTATCTATCTGTCCACACATATATCTAACACCTAGCACCATCCCTGGCACATATTAGCACTTAATTGATTGTTGCAGAGAAGACATAGAGGTCCTTGACATCTGATATCAGATACCAAAGCTCTTTGGAAATAACATAGATTCATGGTTATCTAGTCCACCACCTCATTTGCATATGAGGAAGCTGAGTTTCAGGAAGGTTAAGCGACTTGTCACAAGTTACATAGGTAGTGAGGATCAGAGGTGGCAAATGAATCCAGCCTCCACTTCCACAGTCCTTCTCCTGCATCATGGTGACAGCCACACAGAGAATTTTGAAGTTGTGAAAGACATTGGTGGTTATCACTGTCTAGTCTAACTTTGTTAAGTACCTACTATGTACCAGACAGGCATTGTGCTAAGTATTGAGCATATAATTAAAGGCAAAAGACAGTGCCTTCTCTTGAGGGGCTCATGGTCTAATTGGGGAGACAACATTGAGACAGCTGTGTACAAATGGTATATACAGGAGAAACCACAAATAATCAATAGGATTAAGGGACATTGGGAAGGGCTTCTTGTAGAAGGTGGGATTGTAGTTGGGATTTGGAGGAAGCCAAGGAAATCAGGAGGCGTGGATGAGGAGGGAGAACTGAAGGACAGTTGGTGAATGTTCCTGGAATTCAGCGAAGGAACATCTTGTTTGAGGGACAGCTAGGTAGTCAGTGGCGCTGGATTGTAACATGCCCCGTGAGTGCTCACTTCAGCATTTGCTTGAAGTCCTGCAGTGAGAGGAAGCTTACTACTTTCCAGGGCAGCTCATTCTGCTTTTGGATGTCTGATTTTAGGAAGCTGTTTTTGTTTGTTTGTTTTGTTCCTTACCTCAGCCTAAATTTTTCTCTTGGCAGCTCCCATTCATTGCTCTTGTTGCCCACCCTTTGGAACAAACTAGAAAAGGGGAGGGAGTTAAGCCTTGTTCTGCCTAACTCGACATCACAGAATGAGAGCCGTGGTTACAAGCTACAAAGGGGTTTATTCATGCTTGACATACAGGAGAAAACAGAACCCTAGTTCCTCTAAGATCAAATACAGACGCCTGTGTTGGGAATTTTACAGCCTTTTAACAATCTGGCCACTCTCTACCTTTCCAGAATTGTTACTCATTAGTCTCCTTCATCCACCCTTGGGTCAGGCCAAATTGGGCTTCTCACAGTTCTGATCCCGGATCTGGACACTCCCTTCTCATTTCCATTTATTACTACCCCTCATTTCCTTCAAAGCCCCTTCTCCATGAAGCCTGTCCTGATTCAGCTCAGCCACGGGCAACTTCTCCCCAAATTGCCCGTATCTCTTTTGTACGTGGAATCTTTCCATTCTAGAATATGAGATTCTTCAGGGCCCTGAAAGCTTCCTTCAGTCTTCATATGCCCAACGTTTAGCACACCTGGCACATGGTAGGAAGCACCTACTTTTTAGGGGATTGATTGATTTTACAGTTTGTGGGAAAGTGGAGTGAACTTTTCTAATGTCAACTTTTCACCCAGAATCATGGACCTTTCTGACTGAGTGACCTTGAGCAAATAATTTAACCTCTCCTAGCCCTTAGTTTTTTTTTTTTATTTGTAAAGTGGGAATAATGTCTACAGAACCTGTAAAACAAGGATTGTTTTGAGACTTAAATAACGTAATCTATATAAGATACTTTGAAGACCTTAAAGTGCTATAGAAAAATCAGCTATAGTGGATCAAGTGCTGGGTCTGGAGTCAGGAAGACCTGAATTGAAAAGTAACCTCAGATACTTATTAGCTGTGTGACCCTGGGTAAGTCACATAATATCTCTATGCCTCAGTTCCCTCAACTATAAAATGAAGCCAATAATATTACCTACCTCCCAGAGTTGTGTGAGGATCAAGTGAGTTAATATTTGTAAAGGGCTTAGTGCAGAGCCTTTTACATGGTAGATGCTTGGAAATGCCAGCTATTATTATGTTGGAGATTATTATCTCATTTTTCCCCCCTCTTTTCCAGTGGAATTCAGATAGAAATGATCATGTGAATGGTTGCTTTCCTGCTATTCTGTTATATTCAAAGTTCTAGGACTATGGCATGGGAGACAAATTGACTACTTTTTGTAATTAAAAGAAAAGGTAACATAACAAAAACTCATCTCCTAGAGGCTCATTGAGACCATCTTGGGGACAACTCTGATAGTATAAAGGTCAAAGGGTTTGATGCCTACATCATCCTGTTCCCAGGTGATTTTGATTTCTTACACTACATATCTGTGTTTTCATAGGATTGTCATTTGGGAATATGTTCAGTTGTGTCCAACCCCATTTGGAGTTTTCTTGATAAAGTTACCGGAGTGTTTTGCTATTTCCTTCTGCAGCTCACTTTACAGGTGAGGAAACTGAAGCAAACAGGGTTAAGTGACTCAGGACAGATTAGAACTATCAAAGACGAGTCTTCCTGACTCCAGATCTGGTACTCTATTCACTGTACCACTTAATTGTCCCTAGTTGGGGAACATAGGGGCCATCTAGTCCAAGTCCCTCAATTTCCAGATGAGGAAACCGAGATGGAAACTTCCCAATAATGGGTAAGTAGCTTGCCCCAGGTCACACAGGTTGTAATTGTCAGAGGTAGGATTTGAATGCTTGTCTTCTCACTCCAGAGCCAGCATTCTTTGCACTGTACCACATTGCCTAAGATGACCATTGCTTTTAAGAATTGGACTGCATTGCTTACTCATTAGTTTCTCTGGAGACCAAGAAACAAAGCAGGCTAGGCAAGAGTAGAAAGTCTGGTGATGTTCCTTTGGAGACTTCCTCTTGTTTGCTTCTTGTCATCTTCTCATCATTCTGTTGGCTTTCTGCTGTAACCACTTCGTATTTCTGGGATTAATTAAAGTTTTACATGCAGTTATGGAAGAAGTACATCCGTCCCCTTGGTTTTGGGCTCCATCTGATTTGGGTTATGCAAATACATTTTTTGAGAATTAATTATAATTGCATTTGACAAAAGGAGTGGTTCTTTTGTGCATCTACAGATCCATAATGTTAGCTTGCTACATGACTAATGAAGATAATCATCTAAATAATCAGTTTTAAATGGTCTCAGCAGTCTGCATAGTTCAGCATGTATAAATGTAATTCCCAGTGCAGAAATGTTGGGGCTTGGTGTTAGTCTGACTCAATGTTTTATACTGAAAATATTACTTCTATGTTTATTTTTTATCAGGGTCTATGGGGATGTTGAATCTGCTATCTTTGGCTACTGCCTTCAGAAAAGGAAGCTCATTTTGTTATTTTAGCATGATAATAACAATTTCTGACATTTATATAGGGCTTATGGTTTATAGAAGGCATTCATGTATATCATCTCATTTAATCCTTGAGGCAGGTAGGGAAAAGTTTGGGTATGTGGGTGTGGGTGTGGGTATGGGTATGGGTGAGTGTAAATAGGTGATTTTATTAGGGTAAGTAGCTCCCATCAAGGAAAGTTCTTACACTGATGCAGATGAGTGATTTTGAGTCTTGTAGTGCTAAAGTTCCAAGGTTTGAGCAGGGGTTCTTAACCTGTTTTTTTTTTTTTGGTTTTTTGTTTTTGTATCATGGATCCCTTTTATCATCAGCTGAAGCCTATGAGCCCTATCTAGAAACAATGCATTTAACTCATAAAATATACAAGATTACAGAGGAAACCAATTATGTTGAAATAGTTATTAGAATATTTAAAACAAAAACAAATCCATTGATCCCAGGTGAAGACCCCATGTCTTAGAGAGTTGCTGTGATATTTCAAGGTTAATTGATTCTCCCAAGCTCACCAAGCCAATACTCACTTTATTTTTTATAAAATGAGGAAACTAGGAGGGAGAACTTTAAATAGCTATGGATATTAAGACCAAAGATACTAACCTTAGAAGTGACTGCAAAAATCCCTGGTATGAAGGACTTTATGTCATCCCTCAAATATAGAGTATTATTTTTGAATGTTGTATTATAAGCAGCACTCTCAAATATAAAACACTATGATACCTACAATTTGGTATTCCATCCAAACTAATTCTGTTTTTATCATCATCATTATCATCATCAATTAGAATTTATTAGTACCTGCTGAGTACATGGTACTAGTAGTTAGTGAGAAATTTACACAGCATATGGAAAATGTTTTTCTTAGCTTCATAAAACTCATAATTTAAATTCCCAAACTTGGTCCTCCTAGGTATAGAATGTATAATCCCAGCATTCTGATGCCAACGTTGAACTCACCAGATCATTTGTGAACATGTGTAAGCCCTTGCAATCTAGTGTGTAATACAGATAGTTACTGACAAAAGGGTTTTAGAGTTTAGGTCTCTTAATTTCAAGTCACTATAAAATACCAGCTCCCTAGTGTGTATTACAGGGGCACCTCATGGGAGGTTACAACATTTTGTATGCTAAAGAGTTTAAGGAATATCATTAAAATGCTAATTTTAAAATATATTTATTTTGTTTTTCCAAATATTTCTGGGAGACAGTAACTAAAGAACTCTCCCTTGCATTATGGCAGTGTTAAGACGACCCTGCATTCTTGAGGGTTGTGCTAGTAGATGGAGAAATATGGCAGGTCTTGCCAAAA
Source organism: Pseudochirops cupreus (assembly GCA_028627135.1). Classification (NCBI taxonomy): domain Eukaryota; kingdom Metazoa; phylum Chordata; class Mammalia; order Diprotodontia; family Pseudocheiridae; genus Pseudochirops; species Pseudochirops cupreus. The sequence continues at coordinate 186,373,415 of CM053582.1, read as the reverse complement.
TGGAAGACCTTACATTACTGGAATATTGCTGAATTGGATCTGTTCTTTGCAAATGAGCCTAGCCAGATTTGGAGAAGTTCATCTGAAAAAAGTTTTGTTGTTGTTGTTGTTTTGTTTTTTTTAAATCATAGCAATCTATGACTCCGTTAATTTAGGGCAGGCTGTTTCATGAAGTGATTGATGAAATCACAAAATTTGAGATACATATTGAAATACAGGCAGGAACATAGTTTCCTGGAGTGCAAAAAAATCTGGTGGAAAATCCACTGATAGACTTTGAGAGTTGGTTTCTTGGAGAACTCTAGCAAAATTTCCAAGCAAAACAGACCATTGGCTTCACTCAATGACTAATACAGATCCTCTACACATCAAAGTCAGTCCTGTAGCTGGTAAAGGGAACTCTGGGTTAATTTTGGAAGGGATGCTTACCCGGCTCCCAGCTACTTCCTAGACAAAACATCCATTAGGTAGGCTTGAGAGAATAATAAAGCTCCACACACAATATGTTTTCTTCGGATTCCTGGTAGAGTAATTTAACAGATTCCTTTGTTGTATAAGCCACTTGGACTGCAGATAATTTTGGTCTCTCCTGCTTAGCTATTTGAACTAATATCAACTGGCTTAAATCATAATTGAAAAGACATGTCAAAGTTTTAGTTCCTTCCTGTGGTAATCTGTAAAATTGTCATTAGATATGCTTCAAAGTTATATTTTCTTCAGTATTGTTGCTTAAAGGAATTCATATTACCTCTTGTTCAGTCTAGATTAGTGTGTGTGTATATATATATGTGTATATCTATATCTATATCTCTATATCTATATATATATGTGTATATCTATATATCTCTCTATATATATGTGTATATCTATATCTATATCTATATAATAGGCATTATAGTGCCTATAACCAGCACCATATCAACATTATTGGCATGTCCAGAAGGCATTATAACCTGGGCTAGGTGGTGTGAATAGTGTTCGGATCCCCTCTCTAACTTCCGCTAGCTGTGCTCCCGTGACTGATCATTTAATCTCTGGGCCTCAGTTTCTCATCTTTAGGATTAGGTTATTAAGTCTAGTACCTACCTGATACGGCTATGGGATTCCAATGAAGTAATGAATATGAAGTACTTTACCAAGCCTAAAGCACTATGCAAATGTCAGTTGTCATTGTCTCAGGTGGTTTCCTTTTACAGAAGGGATAAAGTGGAACACTAGTTTATTTTTTTAGACTCTGAATACTCACGCTGCTTTCCTGTTCCTTCCTGAATACTTCTCGTGTTTCAGTGTTAGTCCCTGTAGGTCTGGTCTGATACTGTAGGGCAGCTTTATTAGACATTGTTCTTTTTTGGGGGGAGGGAAGATGCTATCAGGGTTGGAGTGAGCATTAAATTTTGACTAGTCGTTATGGAGTTGGAATGATTTCCCAAGGCATGAGAATAATAAGTTAACACTTAATAGAAATTCTGGTTTCTTCCCCAGAAGGTGGTGCACTGGAATGGGCCTTAGATTTGGAATCAAAGCACCTGGGTTCAAATCCCTATCTTGCTACTTACTGTTCTTGTGATCACTTAAGCTCCAAGAGATGTGGTTCTCTGTAAAAATCTCCCTCCTATATAATATTAGATAATTGAATTAAAAAGCCTCCATGGACCCTTCTTACTCTAAATCTAGGAACCTATGGAAAATGATCTTGTATTTGTTGGGCAAGTGCTGTGTGTGTGTGTGTGTGTGTGTGTGTGTGTGTGTGTGTGTGTGTGTGTGTGTGTGTATATATATACATATATGGATGGATGGATGGATGGATGGATGGATACTTACATATATATGTATTTATGTAGATATGTATGCACACATACGCATACCCTACATGAATCTTGCCTCCCCTGAGGGAAGGTAAGCTCTTTGAGAGCAGGGAATGTCTTTGCATCCCCGCCAGCTAATGTAATGACTAGTGCTTAAAAAAGTTTATTGATTGAAGGGGGAAAAGCTGGCAGGCTCTTCAAAGATACCCTGAGTAATAGTACTTGGAATAATAACAACAACAACATCAGGACCTTACATTAGTATAATACTTTATGTTCTCCATAACGTGCACTATGATATCTACTGAGCTACTGTGGTTTGGCCGTTGTCCCCAACCTTTCCTTCCTCATGGCTATTGAATGGAAGACTTTTCCAAAGGAACAAGATCTGCCAATAGAATTCAGTGAGATGCGTTATGGTACGGTGGAAAAAATCTGGACACCCCCCTGGTCTCAGAAGATATAGGTTCTGTTTCCAGCTGGTGGGACCTAAAGCAAGTCACAACTACCCTGAAGCTCAGTTTTCCTTCCGTATCAAATGAAGGGGTTTAGATTAGCTGATTTCTAAGGCCATCTCTATATCTGTTATCCTATGATGCTTAATTTGCTTTTCAACCAGTTTAGCATTCTGTAGGTTGAAAGTAGGTTTCTGTAGAGAAAAAATTCAAAGACAAAAAATTTTTAGAGCTCATGAATTGCCATATATATACACATTATAAATGTTCAACATATTTTGATCTGAAAAAATATTTTCGTTTGGAACTTTGAAGATGCTGTTCTCTTTATATTTGCTATCTGATAATTATTAAATACAAGGACATGTAGATTCAAAATAGCTTTGGTAAGTTACTCAGAGAATTATTTAAGACAGCGTATCAGTAAAATTGACTATTTATATGAAATGGAATAAAGGTGAATCAAACTGGAAAGAATCTAAAAATCAAAGAATGTCAGAATTGTAAGGCATTTCAGGGGTCATCTAGTCTAATACTATCCTACCTAGATAGGAATTTACTTCACAATATTCCTGACAATCTGCTCTCCCCTTGAAGAAACTACTGTTATCTAAGGCAGCCCCTTCTACATTCTACTACTAGCTTTAATAGGAATGGAGGAGTGGATGCAAAATCATTTGTTAAAGATTTACCATGTGCCAATCCCTGTGCTGTAGGGATTCAAAGGAGCTTACTTTCAAGGAGCTCATACTCTAACTAGGGGAGATAACCCATGAAAGCAAGTTCAATTGCAGAGATGATAGAAGAACCCAGAAGTGCTAAGGGTAATGCATTGGAAGAGATGGCAAGGCCCAGGGGTCCTTAGGTCACATAAGGGAGTCAAATGAGTCCTGGGGAACTGTAGGGTAATCTAGATAGGGCAGATGGTGAAGCTGGGAGGACTTCTGGAGGCAGAATATAATGCAAAGCATGAGAATCCTTCATATCTCTGGAAAGAACAAGGTTGCTGTTTCCTGCCTTATCCACATGAGTAATGAAGCAGCCAGACAAAGAGGGCTGGTAAAGCGAGAAGAACACCCTTAGTGGTGATGGGTCTTGCTTAACTGTTCTGGATGGATTGCCTAAGGCCAACTGGGAGAACTAAGGGGGGGGGGCAGGTTTCTGTAACTTCTAGCCATTGTTCCTGGCTCTGCTATCTGGGGCCAACCAGAAGGGTACTTTCTAGATTGGGCGGTGCATAGTATAAAGGAAGGAATTCTAGGACAACAGGACGTATAAGTTCAAGAGTTGGCTTGACCATGAGTGTATTGTACGATCTTGGGTCAATCAGGGTTAAGTCATTCTTCTTGTCTAGGTCTTGCCCCCTTCCCCATGCTACATGATGTCTAAATTTAATCTCACCCCCAAGACTTCTTTTTTTTTCCTTTTCTTTCAAATCATTAGGGATTTTCTTCTTCTAAAGTATTTTTGACTCCTTTTGATTTTTATACTATACTCATTACTGATTAACACTCCCTTATGACCCAGAGGAAACACTTAAACAAAACTGACCAACAGTATGACTGAAAGCCTTCCATTTCCATAGCCTTTCATCTCTTTACTTAGAGAAGTGCTTAACCAGTTATCTTTCAGAAATAAGATTAGTCATTGCATTTAATCTGAATCCATCTACCTTTTAGGGATATTTTATTTTATATTATTATAGTTTTAGCGTATGCTTTCCTGGTTCTGCTCGCTTCACTCCATATCACCCCATAAAGATCTATGTCTCAGGGGACCTTTTTAAGGCAGTAGACAGTATAGGACCCTCGGCAGGCTGAATTTCGACAAGTCAACCTGCAGTTTTGCTTAAGAAAGCACCAGCAAGCACATGGAATGTTGGAGAAATTTCTAGCTTGGTACAAACATGGAAGTCTATCGGGAAAGCATCTTATAAATTGGAAATCGAGGGGATGTTCCCAGTTGGGGAGTGGCTGAACAAGTTGTGGCATGTGATTGTGGAGTGCTAATGTTCTATAAGAAATGATGAGGGGGTTGGTTTCAGAAAAAAACATGGAAAGACCTATATGAACTTATTCAAAGGAAAATAAGAAGTATCAGGATATCATTGTGCATGGTGATGGCAAAGTTGTTGTTTCCAGTCATATCCAACTCTTTGTGACTCCTTTCAAGGTTTGCATGGCAAAGTTCCTGGAGTGCATTACCATTTCCTTCTCCAGCGCACTTTACAGAGGAGGAGCCTGAGGGAAACTGGGTTAAGTGACTTGCCCAGGGTCAAACAGCTAGCAGGTGTCTGAGGCTAGATTTGAACTCAGGTCTGCCTGACTCCAGGCTCATTAGTGTGCCACATGGCTAGTTGCCCAACAATAATGTTGTAATGATGATCAGCTGTGAAGGACTTGGCCATTCTGATCAATAGAGTGATCTAAGACAATTCCAAAAGACTCATGCTGAAAAAATTCTGTCTACCTCCAAAGAGAGAGCTGATGAACTTTGAGTGCAAATTAAAGTATAATTTCCTCACTTTATTTTTCTTGCTGTTTTGAAATATGGCTAATATGGAAATATGATTTGTGTGATTTCACATGTATAACAGATATCCCATTGTTAGCCATCTCAGTGGGTGTTGGAGGGGCTGGGAGGGAGGAAGAGAATTTAGAGCTCAAAATTTAAGAAGAACAGAATGTTTAAAATAAACAAAATTAAACATAAGAAGATAGCATATGAAGTGATTATAATTTCTGACCGTAATACTGACGGTGATGTCACAGAATTGAAGGAAGTGCCAGATGGGCAGGTACAGACCTCAGAAATCCTGTATGCTTTAAATCCCGTCCGTTACTTCTGGTCCATTCGAGCCCTGTGACGAAGCTGCCAGGCCACTCTTGGGGCACACTCTCTGTATCCTGACACTTTCCACTACAGTGATCCTCATTTTTCACAGAAACCAAAGCCCAGACAGGTTAAGTGAGCTGCCCAAAAGTCACAGAGAGGTGATAAGCAGAACTGAGATTAAACACTTCCTTTGCTTTCTGATGGCTACCAATTATATGGCACCTTCGGCTTTGCAAGGTACCTTCTTCACAAGTTTGAGCATAGAATCAATTGTCTAATGACTTTTGGCACATGTTTCAAGACTGACCAAACCCTGGCAGGCCATTGTGGAGAGCCCTTATTTATCTTTCCATTGCATGTACTTTTTCATTTTCATCGTTTCTCAGTGTTTATCTTTTTCCAGACCTGGGTCTGTGATCCTGTGATTAACTTTTTCCCCTGTCTCTGGTTATGAAAACTTTGGCTTTCTAAAAGTTTCACCCTTGTCAAAAGTAAAGTGATTTTGAAAAACCATGTGTGACAGAGCATACACGTCAGCACTTAGGAATTTTTTTTTCAAAACTGTAATGGTGTAGTCTTTTTTTGTCAGAAGCCAAGGTACAGTTCCATTAGGAGACAAGGGGAAAGAAAAACATCACCTTAATTTACCTCTAGGCATCTGATCAACAATGAGAAGTGCCTGGGGCTACCTGGGTAATGACACTGGAATAATACAGTAAAAACATTCATAGACCAGTGTCTGCTTTTGATGAAATGGAGAATTTCTCAAGTTAGTAAATGAAATTTAACCCACATATGGTCATGTAATTATGACATGATGCTCTTAATCTTTGTCAACATTAAATCAGATAAAGGAATTTAGCAGACTGAGATGAGATCCCTTCTCTCTCCCCCTCCCACCATTCCCCAAGTTCATTATGAAAAAAAATTGAACTGAAGTCTTTGGATAGGACTGATATTGTGCAATAAGGAATTGCTTCTAAAATTAAGAAAAGTCAAAGTTTCATTCAGCAGCCTCCTGATAGGAGCTGCTCTATATTGCCTGGTTCCTTTGGGGCTGAACTCATTATAGGAACCATCAAATGAAGAGTCTTCAGCTGGGGCTACTGCTCATGTTTGCTTTCAGACTGTATAGGGAACACGATCTTTAATTAGTTCAGGACGTAAAATATTGCATGCAATGTCCCAGGCACATTTTCCTTTGTTGTCTAGGTCAGCAAATGTGATTCAGTTTTAATTGTTGCTGAGATATTATCTTGGGCTTGTATTCCTAGAGTGCCTTTTACCAATTAATGGCAAGGTACTACTGGGAAATCATATTACATTCTTTAAACCCTGTAAATAGTGATGCCCTAATAGGCTATCTTTGGAGTATACTATCAGAAAACCAGTGCTCTTAAGGCAATGTGCCTGTGTGTGCAAGGCTGAAAGCTGTGTATTGAGTAGTTTAGATATTTTTGTCGAAAATGTTTTAATCTATTCCTTCCGACTGCCTTCATTTTTGTAGATAAGTACATTGTGGCCCAGAGAGGTTAAAGGATTTCCCTGGGTCACTTCATTGGCAAGTGTATGAGACAGATTGGAACCCAAATCTCCTTGATTCATGTCTACCACTCATTCCATTATTCCACGTTGCCTCTTTCTGTCTCATTCTTTAATTTCCTTTTGCCTTTCAGTGGCTTTTCTAACTGCTCATTATGGAGTCTTTCAATTACCTCATCTCTCTGTGATTGTCTGGGACCAGTTCATTCATATATGACATTGGTTTACATCCGAAGTTCCACTCCCGATGGGTGCTGTTATTTTTTTTCCTCTTCTTCTTTTTGGCCTTGTAATGAATTCTTTCAGTGAATTTTGATGTGTACGGATTTGTCAACTAGCTAGTCAGCTGACAATTGGTGTCATTCGTTCCCAAGACATTATACCAAGGAAGGTACTGGTGTGACCCTTACCTAAAGTAATTTATAATTTAATGTAGGAGACAGGATGAGTACTTCATAAGCCAGATATGAATGTCTTTTGTAGTAATACATAATTAGATCATCACTAGGCTTCAGATAGCACTTGACAGCAAAGACATTTAGAGTGTGATTCAAGTGACTGGAACTGAGTGGTAATATGCACATACACACAAATTGTATTAAGCTAAATATTACCCCTGATAGAAATGAAAGGAGCTCTCAAATCATCTGTGTACTCTGAAGTAACAAATATAATTTTAAAATCATTTGTTTTTGACACCGCGTTGTGATTTGTACCGGCATTGGCTGCTCCCGGTGTTCTCCGAGTTTGTAACCCTTCAGTCCAGCAGAATTGTTATGAGATGGACACTTTATAAACTTTTAACAGCCCAAATCCAAATATGAGCTGTTACTAACACACCATAGGACCGTAGATTTTGGAGCTAGAAGGGAGCAAAGAGCTTGAAATCTTCCCCTTCTTATTTATAGATGAGAAGAGATATCTTTAAACATTAAGTGATTTGTCCAAGATCACTCAAGTAGTAGAGCTGATATTTCAAAACCTGGTTTTCTCACTTTTAATCTAGGGGTCTTTCTGATATGCTGTCTCCTGCTAGAGTAGCTAGTTGGTGCAGTGGAAAGAGTCCCCATCCGGAAATCAGGAAGGCTTATCTTCATGAGTTCAAATCCATCCTCAGATACTAGTTATGTGACCCTGGGCAAGTCACTTAACCCTGTTTGCCTCAGTTTCCTCATCTGTAAAATGGAAGGAAAGGCAAACTATTCCTATATTTCTGTCAAGAAAATCCTAAATGGGGTAATGAAGAGTCAGATACAAATGAAACATCTGCTACCTCTCATATCATCTTTTTCTGTTCAATGCCTTTTATGAGATATTAGCTCATGGTTTAGAGTAGCTTGAAGGGACTTTGGAGGTCATCTACTCTACCTCCCTCATTTTATGGATGAAGAAATTGAGAACTAGAGAGGTTAAGTGTTTTACCAAAGGTCATGTAGGTAGTCTTGACTTTCAAGTTGCAGAGGAATTATGGATCTGCACAGAGTTCCTTTGAGTTCTTTATATTAACAAAGTCACAGGTCTAGACCAAAAGGAACAAAAAAGGCAAATTTATTATTGTTATTCAGGCTGCAAAACTGTATGCAGTGTTAACTTGATCTGTGATGAATTTTTGCTTTATTTTTTTTTAATTGCTAAGCTTATCGAATTCTAGAATGTCAGAGCTGGAGATGAAAAGAGATACCATGTCTTTTAGTAGGTATCAGTAATTTATGCTTTTGTGTGGTCAGGGAGCTTAGAACGGTTCTTACATGTTTATGTTTCAAATTTTTATTTTACATTGTATTTAAAATATTAAAAAATCCATCAAATTATCCTTAGCTTTCAGGTTGTACACAATATAGTGTCAGAACTGGGCTATAGTTGGCTCACCCCTGAGCCGTAGTATCATAAGATCATACACATAGAGTTAAAGGGACCTCAAAATCCATCTAGTCCAAATGCCTCATTTTACAGAGGAGGAATTGAGAAGTAGAAAGATTCAGTGATCTGGTCACACAGGTATTAAATGGTGGAGCTGAGAGCAGAATTCCACTAGTCTCATTCCAAACTCCCCTCATTTTCCATATACCATCTTGCCACTTCAAAGACTTACCATAAAACCTCATCGGTAATGCTAGTTTTGGGTCCCTGTACTTTGAAGGTCCTACCATGTAAAGGTTACCACTGCCAGAGAAAAATAAAAATGAAGATAGTGAAAAGACTACTGAAATTGAATTTATGTATGGGGTTTCTTAATACATGAATGTTACGAATTGGATGTTTAGAGGATCCGACTTATTGTGGTTTGACTAGCCTTTTTATTCTTGGCTAATTTCCTGAAAGCTTCCCAAATTACAGTGTCAATGGCATGTGAAAACATTCTTGTGCCCAAGGATTGTGTTTGACAGCAGAGACAACGATAAGGTATTTGAGAGACTTATTTGGTTGCAGAACGGCTGTTACTTAGTAGTTTAATATTGGCACTCTGCAGGAACCCATGCAAATGGCTGATTAGTCTTCCCTATTAAAAATAAAGCATTTTTATAGCATATTTTAAGACACCATGTCAGCCATGTCATTGAAGCACCAGACTTTAATGGGTTATGAGTAAACGTATTGTGCTTTTTACCTTCCCTCCCCATCATAATTTTGGTTGATATGAGAACCATTTTTATGCTGATGGAATTCATTATCTTTTGGACAGTATTTACATGATAGCACATTCTACTGCAGAATATTTCTGTGGGTGGATGCCGTGCATGTGGTTTTGATGGATATGTCCAAGTCTCTCTCACCTTTCCTTTAAATGAGTCAGTCAGCTAGTGGCTACACTATACACCAGGCATTGTGCACTAAGTCTTAGGAGCCAAGGACAGTTCCAACTTGGGGCTCACAGTTTAATGAGGCAGACTAAACACAACTACATATAGACAAGATAGATGCAGGACAAAATGGAGATCATTGGCCAAGGGAAGGCATTAGCTTTCAAGCTTTGGGAAAGTGACCAGAAGTGGAAGATTTTCAGATGATTGATTCTCAGGCCTTCAGAAGGGCACATCCACTCCTGTGAGAACAGATACATATATACCTTTAAGACAAATTGCAGATTTTTTTAACCTGACATTTAAGATTTTCCAAAATTTGACTCCAGTGTACCTTTTAAGCTCTTTGCACGTGATCCCCCTTCATTCATTCAATGGTCCAGCCAAATATGATCTCTCTTACCCCTGCTTTACATTTCGTCTTCTGCCTCTATCCTCTTTCACAAACCATCCCCTGCTCCTTTCATGCATTCCTTCTTTACTTCCAATTCTCAGAATTCTTCTTTAAAAATAAATTGCTACTGTTGTCTGTTGTTTTTGTATTACCTTTATTTCTCAATCTGTCTTTTTTCCTTTTGCTCACCCAGTACCATACCTTTATGATATATATTTTTTAAAAAGATGAGGAGAAAGGGTACAGTACAGTAAAACTAACACATCAAAACAGTCTGATAGTATATGCAGCCTTATTCCATACTCTGTAGTCCCTACCTTGTTTTATATTTCCTAGGGGCCAGTCTTGGTAGTTAAAATTTCTTCGCATTTAGTTTTTTTTATTTTTAAAAATTTTTTCTTTTGGTTATTTTTTCAGTTTGCATTGCTGTTAATGCATGAATTGTGCCTCTGGTTCTGTTTACTTGACTGTATACATTTATGTGTGTCTTTCCACATTTCTCTCTATTCCTCTCCTATCCTTTTTCCATTGCTGTTGATAACCTATTTCTGCCTTCTAGAATTCACAACCATAAATCTGCTTCTGTCTCATCTTGGAAATTCCATTAGTTCCTTGGGTCCTCTTATTCTGCGCCATCCACTCATGCCTGTGACTTTCTGGCCTTATCAACTGAGAATGTCCTTTTGTAAGAACCACTCTGTTTTCCCATGGATGAGTTCCTCTTGGGGCTTTCATTTTTATGGAGAGACCCAAGTTGACCTTCATTCTCTTCCTCGTCCTGTTTTCTGACTTCTGAACTTCAAAACCATGTTCCCTTGCTGGGTACCTTCGTTCTCCTCTTATCCCCTCACCCCATTCCCCAGCACCATGCTTTTCAGCTCCCTTCTGTGTGTTGTCTGCACCAAATCTTCTGCAGTCTCTCTTTCAAGTGTTTCAACTGAAGTTTCCATGTCCAGAGTTATTGATGATATATTATAATTGCAAAATCAAATGGTTTTTTTCTCAATCACTATCCTTGAACTCTGCAGCCTTTGAAACTTTTGATCACTTGCTTTGAAGTCTTCTTCACATTAGGTTTTAATGACACTACTCTGTCCTGGTTCTCCTGCTATCTGTTCAATTTCTGTTTACCTTTCTTCTCTGTTGCTTTTTCATTCTTGTCAGCCCCAGCAAGGGAGAGTATTTCCTTAGGGCTGTGTCCCCTTTTCTTTTTGCTCTGTATTCTCTTTCCTTGGAAGCTCATCAGCGCCCATGGGGTCAGTTACTGTCTAGCTGCAGATGATTCCTAGATCATGTATCTAGGTCTGTACTTCTCACCAGGCTACAAGCAATGCCACAAGAGTTTATTAAGCCCTTGTTATGTGCCATGTACTTTGCTCAGAGCTGGGTATAAAAAGAAAGGCCAAAATATATCCCCTGCCTTCAAGAAACATACTTTTTTATGATGCAAAAACTAAGTCTTGTTTTATCAACTGACTTCTGGATTTCTCAAACTGAATGTTTTATGGGCATTTCAAACCCAACATATTTAAGACCAAACTCAATATCTTTTCGCCCACATCCTTCTGTCTCCTGAACGTTTAAATTATTGGCAAGGGTACCACACCTCCTGGTCACCCAGCCAGTCTCACTGCCTTGATGTCATCCTTAACTCCACTTGCCCCACATGTACAGTCCGTTGTCAGACTTTGTTATTTCTACCTTCACCACGTTTCTCACCTGTGCCTCTATCTCTTCACTTATACAAGCACGTCTCTACCTCAGGTCCTCATTTCCTCATGTATTGACTGTTGCAATATCCTTTTCTGTGTTCTCTCTGCCTCAGATCTCTCCGTACTCCACCCTATCCTCCTCATCTCACATGGAGATTTTTCTGAAATGTAGCTCTGACCATGTTGCACGTGAGCCCCATCTTTCTCAAAAGCTCCTCCAAGAATTGATGCCTATTGCATCCAGGATCAAATATAAACTCCAGTGTCACATAGAGCTCATCATAACCTGGCTCCTTGCTCTATTTCCAGTCTTCTTACATGTTGCATTCTAGCACCATTGACCCATTTGCAGTTCCTGCAACATGACCCCCCCTCTCCCCTTTCTGCACCTTTGTATCTTCTGTCTCCCACCCCTGGAATGCTTTACTCCCTGATCTCTGTTTCTTGGTTTCCCCAACTTTCCTCAAGGCTTGGCTTATCTATCCCCTGAAGGGACTTGACTCCTTCTACAAAAGGCATTTCCTGGTACTAATTGGCTAATGTGCCTGCCCTCTCAATGTTTTCCATCTGCTTTGTATTATGTTGCCTCTTAGAAAGTAAGAGTCTTGAGGGCAGGTACTGGGTTTTTGCTTTTTCTTAATATCCAGTTTTCAGGATAGTTTCTGGCACATACTAAGTGCTTAATAAATGCTTGTTGGACATGACTTGTATTTTTTAAAAAAAAGGGATTAATCTGGCAGAGTGGATTAAAGCGTGAAAAGCTGGAGGTGAGTCTAATTAAAGAGTCCATTTGCATCATCCAGGTGAATGAATATGAAATCTGAACTTGGCTGGTGGTAATGAGAATGATGAAAAGGGAAAAGTTTGTGAGAGATTTTATGGGAGCCAAATCTGTAAGATTTAGTGACTAGATGTTGATATGAGTCAGGGGGTGGAGGAGGAATTAAAGATGGATTTTAGAAAGGTTTTAAGCCTGGATAAATGGGTAAGTGGCCAGCTAGGTGGTGCAGTGTTTAGAGCCCCGACCCTAAAGTCAGGGAAGACTCCTCTTCCTGAGTTCTGACTTCACACACTTACTAGCTGTGTGACCCTGGGCAAGTCTCTTAATCCTGTTTGCCTCAGTTTCCTCATTTGTAAAATAAGCTGGAGAAGGACATGGCAAACCATTCTAGTATCTTTGCCCAAAAAACCCCAAAATGGAGTCACGACCTAAGTGACTGAACAGCAGCAACAACAAGAAATGGGAAGTAGTTTCGCCCTTGATAGCAGTTAGGATAGATAAGGTGAATGGGCTTGAGAGCCGTAAATACACCTAGAACTAGCTCTTTGAATGACTTCTGTGTATATAGGGGGACGGTTGGTAAATTTGGCTTTGGACATTTGAGTTTGAAGTGTTGGTGGTACAGCTAAGTGGATCGGCACTTCCATCTTTTGTGGTAGTTAGTGTGAGACACAGGAAAATTTCTTTCAGGGAGATATTTGCATTTTCTCAGCTGAACCTCTACTGTTTTCATTTAATTTTGCTTTTTGTGTCTTTTCACTCTCAGAATGTCATGGTTCACTTTATATCGTGGCTCAACATCAAGGCCAACTGACCAGTTGTACTTGGGTGATGAGTATGGCAGAAATAAATCATTCTCTGACAGGCTATTTATCCTTTGTTCTAATGCCTACAATCCATTGAAAAACTGAACATCTCAGCAACGTTTAAGAGCAAAACCAGCCCCCAGAAGAAGAGAAAACGCTATGGTGAACAGACAGACAGAACTCCTAAGATCCTATTAGTAGAATTTTTCAGTTATTTCTTACCCAGGCTTCACTGCATTAATTCAACTAAGAGTTATTCTGCTGCTGGCCTCTGGGGTATAGAGGGATTGCAGTCTGTGTTGGTGGAGGGAACATGTGTCCTAATAAAGTCAGCATTCCACTGTACTAAGACATTGTGAACAGCTTCATCCACAGCTTCATCTTGGAATAGAGGTGATCTTTGCTTTCCTGAGACTGCCTGAATTTGAGACTCTGCCAGGACCCATCAAGCTGGAAAAGCTTTGAATGTAGACCTAGCAGGAGAGAATGGGCACTTCTGCTCTCAACATTTCCTTTTTGCCAGACAGAGGAAAACTAATTTTAACTTGAAGCATAGTTTTTCAAAGACACTTAACCTACCTTTGTTAGCCTATGGCAAGCTAGCCCCATATGTTTTGATTTCCTCATTAGTCAGTCTATTTTCCTGTTAGTACTGAACTTTTCTACATTGATATTTTTATATAATATATATCTTTTATAACATTGGGTATCAGAATATGGGCTTGTTGAATGTGAGTACAAACTTAATGTAAGTAAGTGTAAGTAAAAACTGTAATATCAGGCATTGTTTTGGTCTTTTTGGTTACCCTGAGGTAGGTTACAGGTACATGTGGAATCAGGAAGACATGTTCAAATCCAGCCTCAGACACGTAGAATGTATAAGACTCCTCTAGCAAGTCACTTAACTCTCTCTCGGCCTCAGTTTCCTCACTGGTAAAATAATAGCACTTGTCTCACAGGCCTGTTTTGAGGGTCAAATAAGATGTATATTCACGTATCCATAACTACAATACACACGTACACACATATGTTAATATGTATATATGCATGTATATAAATAGTGCTTTGTAAGCTTTAAAGTGCTATATCAGTGGTTCTCAACCTTCCTAATGCCATGACCCTTTAATACTAATATGGGGGCGTATCTGCATGTGGGCGGACAGGCCTGGAGACAGATAGAGGAGCCGTGTCTTGGTTCCTAAGACCATCGGAAATAGGTGTTTTCCAATGGTCTTAGGTGACCCTGCTCGACCCCCAGGTTGAGAACCGCTGTGCTATATAAATGTTGGTTAATATTATCATTATTATTATCATTATGCAGGTATGCTATCTTTTTTTTTTGGCCTCACATCTGTGATTTTACTGGTGTTAGGCACTTGAGGGTGCGGAAACTCTCCCTTATCAATGCAGTTTCTGCCAAGTAACAGTCTTGGAGAGTTCCCTGGAGCGCTGAAGGCAGTAAGTGACTTCTTGAGTGTTGCACAAGATCTGTATGTCAGAGAAAGGACTTAAACTCACATTTTCTTGATTACAAACCCAGCTTTCTAGCCACTATGCCATGCTATGTCTTCTGGGTTGTTACATACTATTGGGTCCTCCTGAACTGCCTTCCTTCCCTGTCCTATGCATTTTACTGTCTTACTTTGTGACTTAAAAAGTCTTAAGACGTGTTTGAATAGATGGTCACATTTATAAATAGGAAAAATGTCAGCAACCTAATTCCACTACTTTCTGTAATTTTCACCCCTGCATCCCAGATTGGGAAGTAGTTTGTTTACCAATGTCAAACCAAGAGATTACCACTGGTCTAATTTTAAAAAAACAAACAAATTTACTTGTAAAACTAGCATTTAGATTTATTATTATTTAAACAACTTTCGCTAGCTACACAAATAGAGGAATTCCTTAAGATATAGCCTATCTCCAACAAACACCAAGCAGGGTTCTAACAAAAAGTAGCCTGAAGGAAAAGGTGGTTCTCTGCCATCCTCCCAGCACCTCATTTCAGGGAACTGTTTTCATATATACTTTGTATGTTTGTGAATGTACTTGCATACCAAATTCTCTTGGCAAGATCATAACTAAAATGCACTTTCCCCCCTCTCTGTCTTTCCCCCTACCCTTTGGGGTACTGGCTTATAGAATGAGTTTGCATTTGTCAAAGTTCTCATTGGAACCTTTATTGCTTAGATCTGAGCAAGTAGATGCCTTTCACCACAATTAAAAAGAGAAGATGAATGCAAGGATAAAGTGGATGTTGGAGGTGGGAAGCATTTAATGGATGGAAGGGGAATGGAAATTGGAAAACAATCCAGGAAATCTATAGGAGATGAGAACAAGAGAACTCAATTAGAGAGAGCAAGACCTTTCTTTCCTTTTGGGCCCTACTTATACCCCTCTGAGCCCTTGCCACAATTATAGCTTGCTTCCTTGCTTAGGGGGAAAAAGCAGGGAGCAAAACATTTGTTGTTTTCATCGTATACAAAAGAGACAAATTTTCAAAAATTCCATCAATTTGTCCTGTTTACAGTGAAAGAGCTATAAGTAAATTAACCGAACCTAATTATCAGACTGTTACATTGTCTAAGAGATTTAGTCAATGCTTTTGACAAGGCAAATAAAAAGCATTTTGGTGAGGTTAAAACCTCAAGAGATGATAAGAGGGAAAAAAAGCCCAGATTGAGATTTTAAGGTTGAAAGCTTTTGTGAAAGGGTTTTTAAAAAACTAAATACTACTAATAATGATTGTTACTTTACATAATGTATATGGAGAAACACTTGTTCATTTGATCTTTTTTTTAAATTTGAGTACTGTTACATAGTTGTTTCACATAGCCATCACCCCAGTTTAAGCCTTTATCCACCTCTCACCTTTATTATTTCAGTAATATCCTAATTGTTCAGGTAGGTGGTAGAGTGGATAGAGTAACAGTCCTGGAGTCAGGAAGACCTGAGTTCTTATTCAGCCTGGGACACTCTGTGTGTCCTGCTTAATCCTATTTGCCTCAGTTTCCTCATCTGTAAAATGAGCTGGAGAAGGAAATGACAAACCACTCCATTGTCTTTGCCAAAATAAAACCAAGTGAAGTCGAGGAGTCAGAGATGGACAAAAAATGACTACTCCCCCAAATTAACATATTTATTTTATATATACTTTAAATATTCAAACATGTTATATTCCCTAGTAGTTTATAAGCTTCTTGGGGGTAGGATATTTAATTTATTTTTGTCTTTGTATCCTCTATGCCTAGCACAAAGACTGGTCTAACACCAGACATTTCATGAATACTTGTTGACTTATAGCTCAAGTTTTAATAATTATAGTTTACATATCACTTCTCTCAAAGAACTCTGTAAAGTGGTTCATACAAATACTTTTGTGTATATTGTGCCTCTAATAAGATATAATTTAGTCTCATAGGATTTTTGTAGTAGTTGAGTCTTTTTTCTTATGAGACTAGCTCATATCCACTCTGTGTATAGCTTGTAGGTAGCTAGTTATCCACATGTTGTGTGAGGGAAACTTAGAAAGTGAGCTCCCTGAGGGCAGTGACTGCTTTTAATCTTTCATTGTATCCCTAGCATTTATTACTTCAAATAAGTGCTTAATAAACACTTTCTTTTCTTCCTTCCTTCCTTCCTTCCTTTCTTCTTTCCTTCCTTCCTTCCTTTCTTCTTTCCTTCCTTCCTTCCTTCCTTCCTTCTTTCTTTCTTTCTTTCCTTCCTTCTTTCTTCCTCCCTTCCTTCCTCCCTTCCTCCCTCCCTTTCTTCCTTCCTTTCTTCCTTCCTTCCTTCCTTTCTTCCTTCCTTCTTCCTTCCTTCTTTCTTCCTTCCTTCCTTCCTTCTTCCTTCCTTCCTTCCTTCCTTCCTTCCTTCCTTCCTTCCTTCCTTCTTTCCTTTCTGCTTTTTGGAGGAGGGAAGGCAGGGCAATTGGGGTTAAGTGACTTGCCCAAGATCACATGGCTAGTTTTTGTGTTAAGTGTCTGAGACCGGAATTGGATTCAGGTCCTCCTGACTCCAGGGTGCCGCCTAGCCACCCCAATAAGCTCTTTTTGATTGATTGATTTTACAAAGAAGAAACTGAGGTCCAGAGAATGGATGTAGTTAGTTTCTAATGACATTGTGTAAAAGATAGTGTAGTCTGTATTTGAACCCATTTCTCCAAATTCCAAATCTGGTGGTGTTTCTACTGCGTACTCTTTCACTGTTAAGAATTTTTCTCGTAGGGGAGTTAGTGATTGCATGTATCTTTGTAGATACAAATTTATTTCTTATGCACATACAGACTTACATATGTATGCATTTGTAATACATATATACACACTTTGTATATACACACAAACACACACCAATAAACCTTAAAAGGTAGAAACTCTATAAACATATCATTGGAAAACATTCCATTTTCAGGACCATGGAGAACTTCTCTTCAAAGGAGTGATTCCTTCCCCACCAAAGCTACATTTTAAAAATAATAATGGCTTCCATGTTTTAACAATAGCTGAATTCTTGTTGCCATAAGAGAGTGGAGAGTATCTTTATTGTAAGAAAATATCTTCTGAGAGAGAGAGAGAGAGAGAGAGAGAGAGAGAGAGAGAGAGTGTATGTTGGACTTGGATCCGTTTTCCTTTGTCATTAACTCAGAGTAATTCCTCTTTAAATCTCAGATGCTTTTGAGAAGAAAAGAATAATTTCTACAGAAGCGTGACTTGAATCTTAAGCCCATATACTCAGACAGGCTTGGAAGAGTGTCCAGTCCAGTCCCTAATACTGATCATGCTTCCTTCCTTAGGAGTTAGCCTAAATGGAATTAGAGAGTGGCTAATATCTGACGGTGCATCTGACTCAGCACTTTCATCCTGCAGGAAGAGAGGAGCTTGGGTCCTGACATTGTAGTAAAAACCCCATAGCACTTTTTAAAGTGGAGGGATATTAATTAACTCCATGCCCTGGCCAGATTCTAGTTTCATTAATTAATTTACTGCCTTACACAACAACTTTCCTTTTAGCACATAGTTATCTTTATTGATTGCTTGTGTCCTCGTTAGTCTGAGGTGTGGCCTTCCCTCCTAGAGGTCATACAAGGGGGTGGTTGGTTTAACCAGACTTTGAGATCTCTGCATTTGGTGTTTTTTGCTGCCCCTCTATTTTTTCCCCTGACTCTAAATCATGTGAAATTTGAGTTTACTTAGATAATCAGATGGCTTTCTGAGCTTACTGATGGAAGTATTCCTTCAGGCTGGTACAGGGTTCAACCCATCTGAGCCTACCAGACTAGTATGCTTTTACCCTGGGCTTCTCCTAAGACAAGTGGGTCTTCTTTGCTTTCTTTTAATATTCAGGTATATGTATCTATCAATAAACAGATTATTGAGTACAATAAAAGTTTTTTAAAATACTTATTCTTCATAAGGATCTGTGCTAGGTGCTAGTGATACAAAGAACTAACTAAGTGGGCCTGCCTTCAGGGAACTTACATGATATTAGGAGAGATTAGTTGTATACATCTAAGTTTATAAAAATATATTCAAAATTAAGACAAGGTAATTTTGTCTGAAAAGGTACTAGGACTTGAGGGATTCAGGAGAGGCTTTGTGACGGAGTAGTGTTTAAGGTCAGCTTTGAAGGAAATGAATAGATTTTAAAAGGTGAGAATGGAATGCATGCCAGCCAGCACAAAGGCATAGAAATGGGCTCTTAAGTGTGCTGATCAGCAAGGCCAGATGAATGAGACTATAGAATTTATAAAGGAGAATGTTATATGTTTAAGACTAAAATGGTAAGTGGGAATCAAGTTGTGAAGGGCTTTAAATGCTAAATAGAGTATTTCAGTATTGAATGGGATTTAAATTTGCCATCGCTACTTAAGACAATTATTTTTTTAATTGAAATTTAAGGTTTGAAAGAGTATCGGCTTCCCTTACCTTATGTAACATCTAACTAATGCAGTCAAAATGTCTAATCCCAAACTTTTATATTGCAATTTAAGCCCATTTCTCTTCCTATGAAGACAGATAGCTGACCATTCATTCATTCTTTTAATTTATCAAACAATGTTCAAAGCAGTAAGTTATATCGTGCTACCTAATACCACTAGAACCTAGGCAGATTTCTAGAAGAGATAGGATTATAAATCATAGTAGTCACATGTGTCTATTATTTTAAGGTTTGCAGTTTTTAAACAACATGGTGGTGAGAGCCTAGGGATGATTCCACATATACTCAGAAGTTTAAAGCATGCGTCAATTTGTCTGCATTAATTTTCTCCTCAATCAGTCTGCATGTGTTAAGCACCTGCTGTTGTATGTCAGACATCATGTTAGGCCTTGGGGTTACAGACACAAGTGAAATATCCCCTGTCATCAAGGAGTTTACGTTCTATCTACAAATACAGCTGTCTGCAGGCTGTGTACAAAATAAACGCAAAGTCATTTTTAAGGGCAAAGGCACTTCTAATAGCTGAAGGATCAAGAATAAACCCATAAAAGAGGTCACCTTTATGGAGTGTGCAAATTAAAGCATTTTCCTCCTTTTTTTTTCTTGTATTTTCTCCCCTAAAACAAAACAAAATAAAAAACTTAGTTAATATGGAAATTAGTTTTTTCATGGCTTCGTATTTGTAATGGATTTTATACTTCCCACTTTATCAGTGGGTGAGGGAGTGGGGAGGGAGAAGGAAAGAATTTGAAACAATAGATAAAATAGAATTTTTTTTTTAAAAGACCTTAAAAAGTGAAGGTGGTCCTTGAGCTGAGCTGTGATCTTGAGGGATGCTGAAATGTAAAGATGAGGGAGGAGGGGCAGCTAAGTGATGTAGTGAATAGATCACTGGCCCTGGAGTCAGGAGGACCTGAGTTCAAATCCAGCCTCAGGCACTACTAGCAGTATGACCTTGGGCAAGTCACTTAACCCCAACTACCCTGCCTCCCCCCCTGCGAAAAGGAAAAAAAAAAGATGAAGGAGGAGTATAGGCATGGTAGATAACTAATTAAAAGATGCAGAGATAAGCAATGTATGAGGAACAGCAATAAAATAAATCTTTTTTCATTGTTAATAATTTCCCAATTATATTTTTCAAAATTTCAGTTTTATACATTTATAGACCTCTAAAATCCATTTTAGCAGGTATGTAAGTTAATGCCCATGGGTACATGCCTCGGAAGAATTTGTGCAGTACCTAAAAAAGAATACAGATGTTGAGAAAGTAAGAAATAATATGCAAGTCAAAACTCTAATCCACAACCCTGGGTTTGTGTTTTTTCAGCTTCACCATCTGCTGGAGTTGCTACTAGAAAATCAGGGCATGGCAAAGGCTGTCCAGAAAGAATATTTTAACAATGGTTAGATGTGATGTATATGCATTGTATTTTTTCCGCCAAGAGTTCAAAGGCAGTGAGACTTTTTTTAAATCTCTAGCTAAATTTTGGTGTCTCTAGGTTCTGAGCTGACAAGGAGTACTGTCCTTTCTCATTAACTACAAATAAAAACTTGAAGTTAGCCCGAAGCACTTTTCCTTAATCTTACTCATAGCTCTCTAGGTTAAAGCTGTGGGAAATGATAGGGAATCAAGGCAGCTTCAATTTCAGTTTGTCATTGTTTTTAACACCTGCCATGGGGTTTTTCTTTTACTTCTGTAAAGATAAAAGATACTTAATCAATAGAAAATAACTCAGATGTAAAGGAGAAATTTGGAATCTAAATGTGTGTTGGTAGAGATCCAGAGATTTCAGTATGGCCTCTTCTTAATGGGGATATGAGCATATCTGTGTATGTATGTGTGTGTTTTGGTCCAAGACCTGTAATCTCATTAGTGCTTGCAAATCCCTGTGAGAAAACTCTGTCAATGCTGATTGGCATCTAGAACAGCTAGGTAGCACAGTGAATAGAGCAGTGGCACTGGAGTCAGGAGGATATGTATTCAAATCCACCCTCAAACACTTGACATTAGCTGTGTGACCCTGGGCAAGTCACTTAACCTCAGTTGTCTTGCCAAAAACAAACAAACAAACAAAAGCAGATTGCCAACTGTTTGTCTTAGAATTTTACCTTCACCACTGAGAGGTTAAATGAATTGCCTAGAGTCACTCAGCCAGTACATGTCAGAGGCAAGACTTAGCCAGCCCACTTCTGCCAAATTTCAAGGCCCGACCTCTGTCCACTAAGCCAGACTTGTCAACCAAGCATCCAAGGATGAATTAGATTAATGTGTAATTAAGAAATGTTCAACAAAATAAATAAAAATACAGTATAACATAGATAATGTTAATATATGGTTTTTAAAGTCAATATGTGACCTCTAGGTATCCTTGTATAAAGTTTAATGACCCTGTTTCTATTTGAGTTTTATATTATTGCATGAAGCTCCCGCTGCACAAATAAATAAAACAAAACATATCAGGAATGTTGAGTCATATCAATAAGCATTTATTGAATAATTGTGCCATACTAGGTGATGCCGTGGATAGAGTGCGAGGCCTGGAGACAAGAATACTCATCTCCCCAAGTTCAAATCTGGCCACTGACACTTCCTAGCTGTGTGACCTTGGACAAGTCACTTAACCCAGTTTCCCTCCGTTTCCTCAACAGTAAGATGAGCTGGAGAAGGAAATAGCAAATTGCTCCAGTATCTCTGCCAAGAAAACTCCAGATGAGAGGTTTCTGTCTATTGGATTTTCTTGGCAAAGATACTGGAGTGGTTTGCCATTTCTTTCTCCAATGGATTAAAGGCAAGATTAAGTGACTTGCCCAGGGTCACATAGATAGGAAGTTTCTGAGTTTGGATTTGAATTTAGGTCTTTCTGACTCCATACCCAGGGCTCTATCCACTAAGCCACCTGGCTGCCCCTCCATTAGCCTGTGCTACCACTCAGAGAGTGTCATAGCATGTGGTGTTCTATGAATATCTTCAGGTCTTCTGTGTCTGAAATAAATAACTTACAGAGGCGAGTTTTTACAAATATACTACCTAGAAAGCAGTCCATGAAACCCTTTGAAGGGAAGCTCTGATGGAGATGCTCCTTTGAGATGGGCCAGCACTCCTGTTCCACCGTCTCTGGTTGCCTGTGACACTGACTGGTGGCTTTGGAACCTTTGAGAAGTTTGAATGGCGTTCTGTTTTGGGTATAGTGTCATTTGAGACCACCCAGACAGTGACATATGGGAAAAATAGTAAGCGATGAGAAGAGAAGTCATTCATCTATGTTAAAGTGAACGACCCAGGTATTTACATAGCAGCATGAAGAATTCAGCTAATTTATATAAAGGTTCTTATTTTTATTTTGTTTCAGATATTCAGGTCACATTAAATGAAAACAGCATACGTCCTTTTCCTTTTGAATATATTTTTATTTGAGAATAAAAAAGAACAATTATGGCTAATATATGTTCATGCTGAGATCAACTAATTCTGGTTCAAGCTGTGCACAGTTATATGGTGCAAAATAAATAAATATTGTCTTTATCTACTTGTACAATTAAATAGTAAAACACTAAAGAATTCTAGGTTGCTTCCTTTGTTATGGAGAAATTGTGAGTGCTACATTAAATAGAACAAGTATATGAACATATGTGTCTTTCCCTCCCACCCAGAGAAAAGGTAACACGAAAGATGAACAAAAAGGCTTAGATGATTGTACTAAGAGAAAGCGTAATGAAAGAATGATGAGGCCTGGTGACTTACGGGCAGAACATTGTGCTCTAATACTCAAACACTAGATAGTTAATTTAGAAACTGATTGAACAAGATGTGTGTTTTTGCTATATTATTCAATCCTAGAATTTCTGACTGTGATACGCATTTGGGGGCTAATTTTTTTTGAATTGGAAGTAAATGTTCTCTTTCTATGTCACTACTTATAAGATGGGTTGAATTCTAAAGAGGGTTGTCTCATCTGGAACCTTAGGTAGGAATTTTATTCTCATGGAGACCCATAAATATTTAGAGAGCGCATCAAATGTAACTAACTGAGTAGGGGGAAAGTCTGCCAGCTGGGGCCTGGGAATACCCAAATATTCCAGAGTAGTTACCACCTTGTTTTGTCTTCTTTGGCTTATGTCCTTCTTCTCACTGTAGCTACCGGGAGCCATGCTACTGATGAGTGCGGGCTGGGTCGTCTATTCTTATCCTTATCCTTCTTTGTTGAAACTGTATCTTGTTCTGCTCTCCTTGACTATCTCCTCTGTGCTCCTAATAGCCTCTATAGTAAGTTAAGTTTATAAAGTACGTAAGTATACTTTAAGGTAATAATAGTAGGACATAAAATTGGAAAAGGGAACCTAAATGTCACTTACAAGCTGCCCCATAAATTAAGTGTGAGTAACACTTATTTGCAAACTGTCTTATAAATTAGGAGGGCCATTGGAGCCACTGACAACTGCCTTATAAATTAACTAAGGCCACATCCAGAGACTATATGTTAAAGTAGGGGGAGCCAGTCAAGCCCAAGTATAATAGCCCCTTAAGTCCGGCTAATTATCCTTGTCTGTAAGCTTCACAGACATGTTCAGGAAGACCAACAAAATGTTACACTGATGAACCTAAGGTTTTGCTGATAACTTTGAGATGATGCAGATATGTTAGTGAACTAAACCTAAGGACACTAAGCCTAAGGGACATGGCTAAGAGTTAGTCAGCTCCCATCACCAAAACCCTATAAAAATGAAACCCCAAACTCCCGCCCTTGGAGCACTACTCTGCTTGCTAACGGTCTGTGATGCCAAGTGCTCCCCACTGCTATCTGCAGTTACTTAAGTGACTCCTTGTGCCTCCCTGCCCCACATTCTCTTCCCCACCACTCTGCTTCCCTCCACAGCCTCATCCCGTCTCCCATACCTTCTGCCTCTGTACTCTGTGCCTTATTAAAGTATGATCCAAGCACACTTGGATGCTTACTGCCACCATGCTCTTTCCCCGTGAGGATCTAAAGTTCAGGCATGCTTAAACTGCCCTACAACCCATCAGCCAAAGGGACCCCATCAAGGTTTCTCTTCCCTTATAAATAGGGAGTAATAGGACAGAGACTAACCTGTTTACAGCTAGCTACCTCTACCTTAAACAGGCATGGCACGAGGAGTTCATTGCTAGAAAACAAGGGTGGACAGATGAACCTCATGTCCCCTCCTGGAAGAATTTTCCCCTTATATAGGTCACAAATCAATGAATAATTCCATAAATTAATGAATATTTCACCATGGTAATCAGAAACCTGTGGAAATACTATGCAGTGTTAATTATAATAAATACATATGTAAATTGTAAATACTGAATTGTGTGTGTATGCATCAATAAGCCTTATTTATTGCTGAGGTTTTCATTATTTGTAAGCTTAAAAGGAGCCCATAGTGCCATAAGGCTGTTCAAAATAATGTTGCTTTTACTCTAAAAAGAGAATATGTAGCTTTTGGCAACCATGGTCACTGTGTCTTTTCCTTTTTTTTTTTTGGTAGGGGAGAGGGGTGGAGCAATTGGGATTAAGTGATTGCCCAGGATTATACACTTAGTAGGTATCTGAGGTTGGATTTGAACCCAGCTCCAGGGCTGGTACCGTATCTGCTCCGCCACCTAGCTGCCCCTATGGTCACTGTGTCTTTAAATACGGGGCCAACAGAGAAAACTGACTTGTCCATGTTGCTGCAGTGAGCCTAATTAGGACCAGTATAGGGGCATTTGGATTGCAGGGTGGAGGAAATGTGGGCTCAGAGCCAGAGGACTGTTATGGGAATCTGAAGATCTTCCCTGCCCCTAGGCCCTTTGTTAAAGTGGCTACGTGACCCTGAGGACCCTTGGATATTTGAAAGTATACTCTGTTCCCTAATAGGCTGAATGTGGTCATGTGGAGCCTGTGGCGCCAGGC
>CM053582.1:186307897-186347932 GCA_028627135.1 Pseudochirops cupreus | reverse complement strand
CCCTGAACTAGGTAAATGGTATTTGATTGATTAAAGTAAGATTGTTAACCCACTTTGAGTTGCTTTCCTTTAGAAAAGCAGATCTAAGAACCTGTGCTAGTAGCCGCCCTGGGTGTGCTGGGGTGCTTGCTGATACAAGGACCCAAGTTCACTATCTGTGTGTTCCTAAGCAGTTTACTTTTCAGGCCTTCCTTGGCTTCAGTCTCCTATTCTGGTACAGGAAAGGCTACCAGCTCTGAATCTCTCTAACTATGAAGTTATGAGCTGGTAGATTTGTGGCTTAATAGGTGGGGGACTTTCTAAATGTTTAAATTAATTGTAATGAATATCTACTACATTTGAAGCACGAGGAAAGGTTTTGAATCAATCAATCAACCAGTATCTGTGAAGTGCTTACTATGTGCCTATACTGTGCTGGGCTCTGGGAATAAAAAGACAAAAGTGAACCAATCCATGCCCTCAAGTGACTTAGATTCTGTCGGAGGAGATTTTTTCTGTTGGTCTAGTAGCTATCTACACACATAAACACACAAATATGTATATTTACATATATGAAAATTAAATGCAGGGTACTTGGGTGGGTGTGGAGGTTTCGGAAAAGCCTCCGGCAGATCTGCTGTCCTTTGACTGAGTTTGTGCAGATGTCTCATTGAAATCTCACTTTTTCTACTAGGTCTCTTTTCATACCTCCTCCCCCTACTTATAGGTTGACCCAGTTCAATAATGGATGGAAATATCAGATTATAAAAATATATGTATTGCATATAGCCTGTGTGATAGCTAAGGAGCAGAGATATGCTTTGGTTGGAAAAGAATGAATAAAATAAAAGGGGAGACTGTGAAATCTGGCTGTTGGCTGTAGCTAGCATTTTGTTGACTCCCCTTTTTCTAAGATAGACAAACTCACAGACAGGCTTCATAGCCTTAAATTAAAAGCATCTCAGATTACATTGATCAGTTGTCTCATTTAGGTAGTGTTCATTTTCATGACCATTATTTAATTTTCTTCACTACTTCTACCTCTATTCTGAATAATCTGATACATTTAAGAGGGGGAAAATTCTTCACTGTAATTATCTTAAATTATTATGCCCGAGATGAGTATTTTTCTTCCCCATCCTCCCATTCCCTTTTTGGCCTGTACTTTTTAATATTTACTTCTGAGGCTGTTGTTTATTATATAATGTTTTCATTATTGACAGAGTAGTATTTCTATTCTGACTTAAGGCATTTTCCTCAACGTTCAATACATGTTTCATCCATTTTTTCTATACCAAGTCATTATGTAGCACATATTTCCAAAAACAATAAAATAGTATTCTCTTGTGTCCCATAACATATCCCTTTTTAGTTTTTCATTTGGTCAGTTATATTTCAGTAGCAAGAACACTGGCTTTATGTTTCTTTAAATACAGGCTGGCTTCTGCTTAGATTTCTCATTAACTCCCTCCCCACTCCCAACTTTGGAGCTTAAATTTTCAATCTAATTGGGTTATAACCCCCTGAAATAGTTTAGCTGTTCAGAATTGTAAGCACCTTTGAGGATACCAAAGGGGAAAGATTTATCAGCTTAATTGTTTTTGGAGAAGTGCCCTCTTCCCCACATAGTTACTGTAGTTGGCATCTTGTTTATCCATCATCAACAGGCAGACTTATCAGCCTAATTCAGTCAAACTCCCCAGGATGAAAAGAAAAAACACCAAAGAGTCCAGTAACCATTTTGGAAAGCAAGCTCTTTCTCCTTTCACAATGGAGGACTTTAAAACCTTCTGAATTCTGTCAGTCAGACTCCACGCACAGCCAACAGAATAATTTAGAACCCTGGAGGCAGGAACCTGAGAATTGTTCAATTTTAGATATATTTGTGGAACCCCAGGCAGCTTTTTGCCCTCTTGGTGTTTTGGGTAAGAGTTATTGGGGCATCTGATTACAAAATATTTCCTCTAAACTTTTGTTTTATGGTATGTGTTTTCTGGTTGAAACTTGACAACAGCAAAATGGTGACGATTGTCTTATACTTGTTTAAAATTATTCCTAGTCAGTGAGTTTCTCTTAAAGCAGACCACAGTTCAGTGGGGACTCTTGGAAGACTGTTAGTGATGGTGAGTCCAGCTCATTCTCAGAGCATGCTAGCATCGCTGGATTTATACAAATCAATTTTTGTAGGAAATGATAAATGGAGGATGTTTTTCAACTTGTATGATTAGCATTTGTAGCCATCAGGATTGCAGTTAAGATTTCTTATGTTGCAGAACTTAGCTATACTGATAAATAACCAGTAACAAAATTTCGAGGAATATAATCAGAAAAATGTCACATATCTTTGCATGCGATTTTGTTGTTTTTTTTTTTACCCAAAAAGGCCCGGGGAAACATAAAGCAGTATTTTCTTGTGTGTGTGTGTGTGTGTGTGTGTGTGTAGAAATATAGAAGAAGAATTCTTTTGCAAAAGCTTTAATATTCAGATATAACATAGTCATTTTCTCAGCTGTCTGTACTAATAGGAAACAGGATCAATAAAAAAGTTACCTAAGTTTCATTTGAACCTGTTTTCTGACCAAACCTCTTTTTTTAGAGCTTCTGTCAAGATTTCAGTATTTGTTATCAGTGGAAAGAGAGAAATTTTGGGAGTCAGGGCTCTGCCACTTACTACCAAGTCATTCTGGGAGCTTCAGTTTATCATCTGTGACATAATGGGGTTAGAACAGATGCCTCTAAGATTTCTTCAGTCTAGATTTCTGGTCCTATGCCATACAGTAGTGGATCTACTTCTGGAGTGCCATTGGATTTTAGATCTGTTCTAGGGTGAAAATCCTTCTCTTCTCCTCACCCCCAAGGTAGGGAGGGATAAGTGTTCCAAGGGTCACACAGTAAGTTTTTGAGGCAGGTTTGGAACACAGATCTTCCAAACAGTTGTTTTCAATAAGAATATTGAATTCGGCTCTGAGAATAGCAGAGGATTGTAGCTTAGTGCTCCAAAGGGGCATTGGCAGTGAGTGAAGCCAATGTCCTCTTGTTACATGTGAGGAAACTATGGCCAGGGAAGGTTGTTATTTGATTCCTGTCCCCTGGGTTGTAAGTGGCAGAGTCAGTAGTCTAAACTACGCCCTATAATTAAAAATACATCCTTCTCCCTCGAGAGTGAAACCCTTAGCCTGATGGAGGAGATTACAAGAGTAACTAGAAGGTAAGTCTCCATAAGTGGAACAAAGATGAAAAGAGGCTAATAGATGGCAGAGATATGTTTTATACAGGCATATTATTTTTTAGAATTGAACTTTACTAAGTGTAACTTTGTTTTATGATTACTAGAGGAGCCAGTAGTTAAAGGACCCTTCATGATTAAAAAAAAAATAGTTTTAGGTCTTGATTAAAATAGCAGCAACAAAGAACATTGGAATGGTCCTGTATAACCGCAAGTCTCTGTCATTAGTTTGGTATGAATTTTAGTGCAAATCATGTTCTTTCTCTACTCTTCTGTTTTCTAACTATACAGAAGGGGGATTGGGCACAATTCAGTTCTACTCAGCTAGATAAATGTTTATTAATTTAGGTGATCTCTAAGGCCTCTTATATCCCTAAAAAATAATACAGATTATAATTATTGACATTTATATAGCGCTTAGATACTATGGGCTTTACACTTATCTCATCTGATCCTCACAACAACTCTGGGAGGTAAGTGCTATCATTTTCTCTGCTTCATAGAGTTGGAAAATGAGGTAGAGATTATGTGACTTGCCCAGGGTCACCACTAGGAAGTATCTGAGGTCCAATTTGAACTCAGACCTTCTGAACTCCAGATTCAGTGCTCCATCTATTGGGCTACCTAGCTTCTAGATGCCAGGTTTTCTTAAAATGAGGTAAACTTGAATTCAAGATACTGTAATTAAAATGATTGTTTTGAATGGCAGGTAGTAACTTGTGGTGTTGCTCTTACAGGGGTCATCTATACTGCTGACATTCTTGATCGAGAAACAACTGGGTCATACTGGCTGACTGTGTATGCCACTGATCGAGGTGTCGTCCCACTCTATTCTACTATAGAGGTCTACATTGAGATTGAGGATGTAAATGACAATGCTCCTTTGACTTCAGAGCCCATTTACTATCCTGTGGTCATGGAAAACTCTCCAAAGGATGTATCTGTCATTCAGATCCAAGCTGAGGATCCAGATTCCAGTTCCAATGAAAAGCTAACCTACAGGATTACAAGTGGGAATCCTCAGAACTTCTTTGTGATAAACATCAAAACAGGTAAGGAGACATCTTTCTGTCCCCATTTGGGGAGCAGTAGAGCAGTGAAATCCATTCACCTGATGCTTGTTATTTCGATTATTTCAATTAGTTGTCTGGTTATCACCATGTTCTTTTTCTTGAGGCAATGTTTGGAAAAGGAGATCTATCCTGTTGTCTTTTAAGTTGGTCTTAATTTCAGTGGACAAAGTCAAGTGAACTAATGGAATGGAAATCAGTATTTTTAATTTAAAGCTCAGAGGTAGTGTCAGAATCACCTTGGTTAATAATAGTCAAAGTTTAGAAAGCCTACTGCCCACTTCATTAGCTCTTTTAATCAGAAGCGGAACTTGGTCCTTATAGGTAAGTCCTATAGGTAAGAGTGCCTGGTCATTCCTTTCTGACCCAGATTCTTTAATGCTTAACTTTAATCAGAACTGTCCTTTCCACTGAATCTTGATGGCACAAAGTGTGTGTGTGTGTGTGTGTGTGTGTGTGTGTGTGTGTGTGTGTGTGTGTGTGTGTGTGTGTCTCTCCCCGCCCTGTTCTAATTCTCAATGCCATATTTGTAAGTGTAACTACCCTTTAATATCTGTCATTATGTAATAATGCAGAATAAACACAATTTACTAGGAAGATGAAATCAGAGAGAGTATTCTTGCTGTTTTAATGTTCTGCCAATCTGAGAATTAGCCAGATAAACTTTTGTGTCATCACGGTCATTGTTGAAAATATTTCAGAAATGTAATGGTTATCTTTTCTGTCATAATGAGTTCTGGGTAAGTAAGTAGATGTAATCAAAATTGACTTTGATGAGTGAGGCAGTAGTTGTGCCTAAGGATTATCATTCCAGACATCAGTAATTTTTGCATAGAGCTATAGACAGAGATATTGAGGTATAGGAGACTGGGCTGCATATGTACTGAACCCAAGACATATCATGCAACTTGATTTTAATATTAGCTTATTTTCTTTCAATTTGCATTTTTCTCCTAAAAGTGAGAGATAGACTTTGTGTGTATGTGTGTGTGTGTGTGTGTGTGTGTATGTGTGTGTGTGTGTGTGTGTGTGTGTGAGAGAGAGAGAGAGAGAGAGAGAGAGAGAGAGAAGAAAAGAAAACCAAGCCAAATGAATGTTCTGGTTTGTTGGGTTTGGGTTAATCAAGCTTTTATTGTAATGTAAAGCAGATAATATTATCGTATTACAGATAGGTGAGTTAACATGAGATAGAGAACAGGACCATGGAGACGTTCCTTGGTGTGTGCATGGGTTCAGTGTTCTTAATGAATGTTATTGGAGTCCTTGGCAGATAATATCATTTCTTCTTGCTCAGGATTTGCTTAAGGTAAAATATTAAACTTCAGTCTGTTACGTATAAACGTCAGATTCTATTACATTAAAGTGAACTCCCAGGGTACTTCTTTCTCTTTCACTGTACTAGAAATTTTTTACCTTGAAAATTGATCACAATAAGAAAACTGTTTACTAGAGCCTGGAAAACTTTTTTTGTTTATTTGATGTCTAGACCCTATAGCATGTACTGCTGACTCACCAAGGACGCCCTCAGAACCCTGTGCTTCTGCCACCATTCAGTAATGTCTCCTTCAGTGTTCGTTACCATTTGATTATCATGCCAACCCCTCTTGACCCTTGTCATTATCACTCATAACTCATCCATTAATTATTCCTAAAGCTTCCTTCCTTTATTTCTTCACTTAACCACTCATTAACTGTTTCCATGTAGCTGTCTTACTGGTAGTGAAAACTGGACATGTCCAAAAGGAAACTAATCTCAACTTCCTAGAATTGTTGTTCCTCCTGATCTCTTTACTTCTCTTCATCAAACTGAAGAGTGTCATGGCATATTCCATTTTGTTACACTTGTCTTCTTTGTGTCTTCCCTTTCCTTCACCCTACATATTCAATCATTTGCCAAGTCTCAGTGATTCTGTCTTCTTAATATCTCTCAAATCCATCTCCTCTGCTCATCTCCCATTGAGGACCACTCAGGCTCAAGTCGGCATTTTTTCTCACTCAGATTATTATAAAAAGACTTCTAACTGATATTCCAGTGTCTTTTCTCATTGTCATCCATCACACCACTGCCCCAAGTAAACTGCCTCTTGCAATGCCATGATTATCTTGTGTAGCACCAATGCAATATTCACAGCACCAACAGCCACTGTAAATGTGCTGACATACTGTTCAAGTCCAAAATATAACAGACTCTCCATATAGAAGACAGAAGCAAAACATTTATTCAGGCACCAGAAAACCAAATCCCAAAACCAGTAAGCTGATTCTGTCATAGTAGCAAAGAAGCTAATAAATCATAGCAACACAGAGAGCCACAGAATCCGTTAGCCTTCCCACGAATCAGTAAATCTGATTATGTTGCTGGGGTGCATCTTCTCTCTCCCTCTGGTCTCTAACTGTTCTGACTCCCAGTTACCTGTGGGCTCTGCTCCACCCTTCAGCCAACTCCTCCTATTATAGGCTCCATGTGATTACATTCAGTCTATTGGGGACAGGGTATATCTTCCAAGCAGGAAGGTCTTTAGCTTCCCTTAGGCTTATTAAGGGGCAGGGAAGATCTTCAGATTCTCATTACTATTACATCTTGCCGTTCCCTAAATCAGAAAGCATTAATAGTTCCCCTTCATCCAGCAAATAAAGCACGATCTTTTGATCCTGAAATTTAAGACCCGTTGCTCTCTAGCTTTGGTCAACTTTTCCAGTCCTCCCACATTGTCACCTTTAATCTATTCTTTATTTTGGTCAGACTGAATTGCTTACATGCTACTACATTTTTTATCATTATGCCTTTGTTCATACTGTCCTAAATGGGGTCTCCCCTCCTCAGCTTTTACTATCTTTTCTTCATCATTCAAATTAGAACCTTCCCCATGAAGAGTTCCCAGAATTCATCTACTCCCCACCCCTAAGTTAAAATAAACTCTATTTCCTGAGTTAGAAAACTATTTCTCATAGAATTTTGCCTCAGCTTCTCACTTTTGCATTTGTCCCAACTCATATCATTCTTATTAGTGTGCATATATTTTTCCTCACTTAGAATGCAACCTCATTGAGAATATATTCTATCATATCTAGATTTGCATCCTTAGTGATTGGCACAATGCCTTTTAGTTAGTGTGGGCTGCATAATGTTTGTTAAATTCAGCACCTACTAAATTTTATGGAAATTAAAAGCAGCTAGGTGATGCAGAGAAGGAAATGGCAAACCACTCTTTGCTCCAAAAACCACATGCATGCACAGTATGACCCATAGGGTCATAGCGAGTGGGACAAGCCTTAATGACTGAGTAACAACAGGGTGACACAGTGGATAGAATGCTGGACTTGGAGTCAAATTCAGCCTCTGACACTAAAGCAAGTTACTCATCATCTGTTTGCTTCATTTATTAAAATCTATAAAATGGGGATAATAACAGTACCCAACTCCAAGGTTATTGCGAGGAACAAATGAGATAATAATTGTAAAGCACTTAGAATAGTGCCAGACACATGGTAAGTGCTATATAAAGGTTAGCTATCATCATCACGATCAT
Organism: Pseudochirops cupreus; assembly: GCA_028627135.1. NCBI lineage: Eukaryota > Metazoa > Chordata > Mammalia > Diprotodontia > Pseudocheiridae > Pseudochirops > Pseudochirops cupreus. The sequence continues at coordinate 186,340,127 of CM053582.1, read as the reverse complement.
CATCATCATTATTATTACTATGTTATTAGCATTATCCTTTCTTCATTGCAATAGTGTTAAAGCATGAATTTAACTGTATTATGTTATAAGATGAACACTTCTAGCGCCCCTTAAAATGACTTGCATTTATGTTTCACTTATGAGGTATGTACATATATATGAATATATTATATTCCCTAATAGACTGTAAGCTCCTTGAGGGCAGGGGCTGTTTCATTTTTGTCTGTACATCCTTAACACATAGTGCATACCTATGTCGTGGGTTGGAGGTGCTGCAAACTGGTGGCTTTCATGGCCTACTTTAGCCTCTGGAATCCCCCTTGAGGGAAAAATAACACCTAGGTTAAGATCTCCTCAACTGTCTTGGAAAAAAAACAACAAAGGAAAAATCAGACAAACAAAAATAAGCCCCACAACCCATCTCTGTATTATTGAGCTTCCCTGGAAATGTGAGAAAATAGGAAGCGACCCAGTCACTTTGGGGTATCCAGCAGTAATGGCTTTACAGGAAGAAAGAACGTGTTATAAATCACAGAATCACAAAAACTCAGAATTGAAATAAAGCTTAAAGGCTGCCAGTCTGTCCCTAACTTGGAGACCCCTAAACAGTACACCCAAAACGTTCTTGTGTGATGAAGGGTCAGTCCATAATGTCTGACCTCGCGTGAGGTTTGAAATACACATCTATTTCCAAAGATGCCATGATCTCTTGACCTGAGATTCTTGTGTGCAGTGCTGTTCAGCTCCTTACCCTGTGCTTGGTTAGAGGAGAGTGACTCTCTCCTCTGTTCTGTAGTGACGTGAATAAAAAGAAATTTCAAGCTTCAGTAGAGTTGGAGGTAGAAAATAACTCATACTAATCTGAGTTATTGAGAACATAGAAAAATGTGCGGAATCAGATGGTTGCCCTTCAGGTGGAGATGGAATGCCCCTTTTTGAAAGCCTTTCAAGTCTTGTAGACAGGTTTCTGTGAATTAATCTGTCAATAAGTATTTATTACTCCTATGTCCCAGGCACTGTTTTAACCTACTGACTACATACTAAACTAAACTAAGCTTAATAGCTAACACTTAGAAAGCATTCCAAACTTTGCAAAGCACTTTACAGTTACTATCTCATTTGTTTCTCACTGTGGTCTTGGAAGACAGGCACTGTCATTCTCTCCACTTTGTAGATAAACAAACCAGGGCTGACAGAGGTTACATAACTTGCTCAAGGTCGTACAGTAAGTGAATGACTGAGGCTGGATTTGCACTCAGGTCTTCCTGACTCTAGGTTCCGTGCTCTACCCATTGAGCCCCATAGAACTCTGGCCTCTGATGCATTGTAAACATCTGTGTTTCTTTCTTTGATACTTGAATGGATTTTTAATCTCATTGGTGTAGGTCCTTCTTTGCCTGCTATAGCTTGCAAACCTTTACATCCATACCTTAGTAGACTACCATTCAGGTCTTCGTATGTTGGGAAATTTTTGTCCAAATCTTTACATGCAGAATCTATTCAGTGTCTTGAGCCCTTCCTCTATTTATTTTAACATTTTGTGGGTATCAGTACAGCTTCTAAGTTTTCAGCCTCTTATTATTCATTCTTGCTACATAGTTGGCCTACTTTCTTTTCTAATCTATCAATCAATAACCATTTATTAAGCATCTGCTATGTGCCTTGCATTGTGCTGGAGCAAGAGATAAAAATGAAGTAAATACTTGTTTCCCCTAAAGGGCTTGTATTTTACTGGTGATGACGTACATAAAAAGAATAATTCTGATTCTCTGAATTATAGAGTATATGTGCAAAATAAATACAAGGTAATTTGGGGAGGGCAGGGCTTCCACAGTTAGGAGATCAAGAAAGGCCTCGAGCAGAAGGTCAGTCTGTCACCAACGAGCATTTATTAAATGACTGCTGTATACCAGACACTGTGCTAAGCCCTTGATTTACAGCCAGGTCTCCCAATTAACATGAATAATGAATATCCTGAAGTGATGGCATTATTCAAATTTGCACTGTGTATGTCCATTGGACTGGAACCAGTTACTATATTTTCCATAATTATAACTTCAAAAAGTACATATTTGAATAGATGTAATCACTCCAGGGGATTCATTATTTACATTAATCAGTTCTACAAAAAAAGGAAAAAGACAGCTCCTGATCTGAAGGAGCTTACTCTTCTAATTCAGTTTAGAAGGTGGTACTTGAACTGAATCCAAAAGAGAATGAGACTTTTTTCAGAGCCAGTGCAAAGACAAGAAAGGCAATGTAAAGATAAGATGGAGAGTAAGGAGTAGTAAGAAGTCCAGTCGTGATGAACTATAGATGTTGGGAATTGGAGTTACATGTGCTGTTCTGGAACAGTGAGTCATGTATGTTGTTGATGGTATCTTTTACTTTTCACAAACAAGTCAGACAACCCACGAAACAGCTTTCTACTCTTTAAACAAATTCTCCAGTGTGAACTGTGTCACCTTGGGGAGGTCACTTTGCCACCTAGGGCCTCCCTTTATTTTTGAAAAGAGGGAAGAGGACGCTCCCAGCTATAAATCTCAAATTCTGCAGTCACTATTCTAAAAGGTCATTTGTTTCAGTCACATCCAGCTCTTTTTGATTCTTTTTGGGACTTTCTTGACAAAGATGCTTCAGTTTCCTCATCTGGAAAAAGAAATGGCAAATCACTCTGGTGACTTCCCTGACTTGCCCAGGGCCACACAGCCAATAAGAGTCTGAGGCCAGATTTGAACTTAGGAAGATGAGTCCTTGCTCTAGACTCGGAACTCTATCCACTGTGCCTACTAGCTGCCCCTTTTCTGAAAATGATGTAAGAGGTACCAGTGATAATGAAGGCTTGAAGATTCTTAGCCCAGTGTTGCCATGGATAGTGATCTCATTCTAATGTCTTTTATCCACTTTATCCACTTAAAGAGATATATGGTGGAGTGATAGAAGCTACACCTTGTGAGCTCTTTTGAGAACATGGGTGTTAATATGAGAACGTGTGTTTCAGAAAGATTTCATTCTGCATTTCAGTCCCCTGTACAACAGAGTAAGTCAGAGGCTCTGCCAACCTGCGAGTCCGGGGAAGCCTGCATTGATGAATCTTTACTAGAGTCCTAGGGCCCTAAAAGTTGAGCTGCTTGCAATTCGTGGTCTATATTTTGTAACCCCCAAGTAAATAGCCATTAGCAAACTTTGGTCTCACTTAAAGCTTTATTTTGAGCTTTGTGTTCTTTCCCACTGAAGTAATTTGTCTAAAATAATTTCATGAATACAACATTTTCCAGCAAGGAAGGCAAGGATTTAGCTACCCAATGTACTTAGTAAGGATTTATACTTCTCTCCCCTCCCCCCACATTGTGTATTAACTCCACTAAACCAATTTTTCTTTTTTTTTACTGCAGTAGAGCCAAAATGTATAGTTCTTTGCACAATGCTATATAATAAATAAAATGTTGAATGCAAAGAACATCAAAACTTTTATCCTACAACTTTCCGTATATAGCAGATGTCCCAGGCAGGAGCAGATTTCCCCCTCCTTTATGAGTTACTGTTTTATACCTAAGGCAGTATTTTTTTCAAACTCAGATTGCTACCATAATGACATGGAGATTTTCATTGTAAAACTATGTAAAATTTCTCTCTCCTGCTGTTCCTTCCCTCTTTCTCCATCTTCTTTCCCTTTATCTCCCTCCTCCCTCCCACCAAAAAACTGCTTAGGCTTCTAAGATCTATTCCGGGCCAACATAATTATTTCCATGCTTAGCAGGTGAATTACACCTATGCGACATTCCCTCCTCCCCCAGGCCCGTGCCTACTTGACTTGGTTAGTAATAGAGGAATAACCTTGTGATCTGAGAGGAAGGATAAATTTCAAGGAACTTGTTTCTCACTTGTTTTAAAGGATTGCCAGGAGATTCCCTATCCCTCATGGGGATGAATGGAATAACTCAAAGAGGAGAGGGAAGCCAGCACTTTGTGGTGGGAAGACCTGTTAGCATGCAGAATATCTGCTTTATTAATGTCTGTAGCAGTTGCATCATAGGTGATCTTTAAAAATAGACGTGCCATATGAAGAGATATAGGTAAAAAAGCATTTTTCCTTCTTAACGATGAGGATGCACACATATACATATATACCTTTTATATGTCTATATCTTCATGAATGTACATAAGTGTTTCTGTATATGTACACAAGTACATATACAAGGGGGTGATCAGGTCCAGCAAAAGCTGTGATTTCCTCAGGGTAGAAGTCCTGGTGTGAAAAATTCCCTCTCCCAGGAGAGTTGGGCAGTTTTTCTGCCGCTGATAGTCTTAGGTAATTTTCTGTGGAAACTGAGAAATTAAGTGAGTTGTTTTTGGTTATTCGGTATGTCAGAGGCCAGGATTTGAATCCAGGTCCTCCAGAATCTAAGATGTGTTATCCCACCCTATTTCCCTATGTAATAATAGCAATAATGACTTACTATTTCATATAATAATTCATAACATAATTAGTTTATGTAATACTTTGTAATTATTAAGTACTTGATATACAATATCTTATTTGACTCTTACCCTGTGAAATAGATATTTTAGCTCCATTTTGCATTTGAGAGAACTGAGCGTCAGAGATATTCAAAATATAGAGATTTGTAAGTGACAAGCATGCATCTGAGTGACATTTAAGTTCAGTGTTCCTGTCACAAAATTCCATTGGTTGTTGAAATAAGATCACAAGGATTGAGAACAAATTTGGGAAAGTTTAAATTGTTTTGAGAAAAGTCTTTTAAAAGAAAGACAAGGTTCTTCCAGGCTTGTTTGTAGTTGTGTCCAACTCTCCATGACCTTTTTTAGGGGTTTCCTTAGCAAAGATAACTGGAGTGGTTTGCTGTTTCCTTCTCCAGCTCATTTTACAGATGAGGAGACTGAGGCAGATGGATTAAAGTGACTTGCTCAAGGTTACACATCTAGTAAAAAAAAAAAAAGGATCTAAGGTCATATATATGAACTCAAGTCGTCCTTTCTCCAGGCCAAGCACTCTTATCCGCTGGACCACCTAGCTTCTTATTTCTGGGTACCATAAAGCTAATTATAAACTGAAGCAGATACTTGATTTGTAATTTACACAATAAAATAAGTGAATGGAGGAGGGCAAGGGCACAACAAACATTAATGTGCCAAGCACTCAGTTAAATGAAATATTAAAAAAATGAAATATAAAAGTGGGACTACTCTTGCCCTTGAGAACTTACATCCTAATAGGAGCAGACAGTACTTATAAAAAAGTTACATTTGAGCGCAGTGATCAGTGGTGGGCTACTAAGGATCTTTCAGGCAGGGGAGTAGCAGTGTGAGTGATGGGAACGTAGAGTAGCCAATTGATGTACCTTTCTAGAGGCAGTGGTAGAAAGAAAAGTCCTTTTTGGCAAGAAAAATGTCCAGGGTCCCAGTGTGGGGATTAGAGCTCAGTGCAGTGGCCGAATTCCTCAGGAGCATGGTTCTTGTGGGTCCTGTTTGGGGGATAAAGCCGCTACAGTACTGATGTGGTGATTTTAAGTGTTTGCTACAGTCTGATTTGTACATAACCTGAATGCTGCCCCCCTTAAAATCTTGTTTATGTTATTAATTTGCTTAGAAAATATTTCCCCCTCTTACATAGCAAAAATATAAACTTTTAAGTTATTTTTCAATTACCATGCATGAATTACAAGTCAGGAGGATAACATTAATTAATTTTGTATGCTCACATGGGGTCCCTTCTTCAGTCTCATGTATATATTTTTTTACTTCTCTTTAGCTTGGCTGAGCTCTTCCTAGCATGCATCTAAATTGCTCTAAATAGGTAGAAATGGACGTTAGATGATAAGTTGATATTTGTAAGTATAGGCACAAAGCAGATAATGGGGCACATGAGTCAGAATCAGACAGTAAATCACCCTCTAGCTCTTTCAGCTATGAAAGGATACCTTGTCCTATAGACCACTAAATTGTTCATTTAATCCAGTGAGTCCAATAGAACAAATCAGACTCATGCAGATTTATCACATTGGGTTATTTAAATTCAGCATTGACCTTTGCATACATGTGAATGCATTCTCAATGAGAAAGGGACAAAAGGTATCTTTCTTTCTGCGCTGTGATTATGGGCATGGGAGGGCGAAGTATTTTCACGCTTCATCATTTCACAGTTGTGTATTCTCATAGCGATTTGAACTAGCCAGGTTTTCCAGGGATGGAATTGCCTTTCTTCTGAGGGAAATGTCAACTTTATTGTCATGCGATCTTTTCCCATTTCTATTTCCATGGTCATTTTTTTTTAATTCCTAAATCTATGGAATAGTTTCAATTCAACAGACATTTCTTCATCTGTAAAATGGGGATAATAGCGACTACCTTACAAAATTGCTCTGAGGATAAAATGAGATAATAATAATAATATTTGTAAAGTGCTTAGCATAGAGCAGGTACTTAATAAATAGTTGTTCCCTTCCTCTATATTGTAGCTGGCGCTGGTGATAAAAGGACGTGAAAACATTTATTAAGTGTTTGTTTTGTGCCTAAGCCATTTACCTTAAGAACATTACTTCAGCAGGAAGAAACAACATGTATGTAAAAAAACAAAAAAAAATGCACAGTGAAATACAAAATAATTTAGGGAAAGGAAGAAGGAAGCACTAACTAGGGGAATAGGAAAGACCTCTATTTGGGGGTGGTGCTTAAATTAAACTTGAAGGGAGAATATTCTAGGCAGGATGGCAGCCCCTGGGAAGGTACAGGCATGGGAGACATACATAGAATAGTCAATAGAGGAATTTGGCCAGTAGGAGGTTTGGCTGGATGATGGTGTGTGTGAGGGGGCAACACTCTAAGACCAGAGGTAAGTTGGACCCAGATGGTAACAGTGCTTTCATTGCCAAACAGATGCTAGAAGTAAACTTCTTTGTCGGAGGATTGACATCATTTCAATACTTCTTCAGTCTAAATCAGCGTCATGTACACAGTAAGTTTTGATGATGGTGGTGCTGGCAGTAAATAATAGTAACAGCAGCAAAAGTTATAATGTTCAGGTATTTAAGAGAGTTTTTATTTTACTTGTGTGGATACTTCCTCTCCTAATACACATGTCTGTCCTGTGTCTTAGTCGGTGGTATTGCTAAGGAACTGTGGTTTCTCCCTCTCTCTCTCTCCCTCTCTCTCTCTCTCTCTCTCTCTCTCTCTCTCTCTCTCTCTCTCACACACACACACACACACACACACACACACACACACACACTCTTTTTCTATTCATCCATTATTCTGTGTTCGAATTTTTGGCAATGATTCTCTCTGAACTTTCTATGTTTAAGTCACTTAGTCCAACATCTAAATTTTGCAGATAAGGAAACTAAGTCTCAAACAGGCCCCAGCAATAACTGATGGACCAAAGTTGTAACTCAGTCCCTCTGTCTCAAACCATGGTTTCTTTGGTAATCTATTCATAGTCCAGAGGTGATTCTCTATGTGCAGCCTTTCTAGCTTGTTAGGAGAACTCATGAACATAGTGAATTCATGCATCTACAACAATGCATGAAAGTAGGTTCTTATGGGAAAATAATTAAAATAATATCTAACATTCTGTTAATCTAGTTTTATAGTACTATATGGGTATAAATGTGTCACATTCATAATTTCTTTGATCCTCATTCAAGCCATTCAGCAATCCAGTGCAGTAGGCAATGAATACCCCTTACCCAATAGATAGGCTAGTGACTTACCCATGCCTTCATAATGGAGCTTGAATTCATATTCATGTCTTGGTACTTGTAGTCTTGTGTTCACTCTTCCATCTCATCAATGAAATTAAGAAACTGAAAGTGGTTTGCTCATTTATTTAGTAGCTTTTCCTTTTTTCTCAGTAAAATACTTTTGAGGAAAATAGAAAAAAATTTCTACAGAAACAGCATCAAACAGAGTGAATGTGGTAGGAAGCTATTTTATCCTCAACCCTGAGTGTTTAGAGAGATTTTGGCTGCAGAGAAAATTCCCATCTGACCCAGTTTCGCACAGCACTTTCTAGGAAACAATGTTAGGAGATATTTTGAGGATGACTATTCTCCATTGTAACTCTCCCCTCAGCGACTTAGTCTGTATTCAGTTACTGTTTGAAGTCAGCATGCTGAAGGGTAAATGTCTGGGTTATTCAATCCCTAGAACCAACAAAAGTTAAATTCATACAAATTTTTATCTTGTGTATGTGCATGTGCACACAGACCCTGCTTTAAATTATTCATTCAGTAGCCAATTAGAAAACAGCTACCCTATGCAAATTACAGCCTTCATTTTGGTCATTTCATTTTCGGAACATTGGCACCACTAATTAAACACTGATGTCTATTTCTCCTACCTCCCAAGTAGGTTGAGATTCACTGATGACTTTACTATATAACATCTGAATACGTCTTTGGTATCAACCCCTGAAGCTTGGGACAGTGCACATTGATACCTCAGTGTTTTAAAATATTTATTCCCCAATTATAAACAACTGAACAGATACAGTCACTTACTAGCACTGTGCTAAGTGCTGAGGATATGAAGTTTAAAATGATATATCCCCTGCCCTCAAAGCACTTATAATTATTTTACCAAATTATTGTGTCCTAGGATAACCAAGGTATGTCCATACACCTTCAACCTAACTTCTCAGTTGGAGAAAAGGAAGCCCAAAAGTCCAAGAGAAAACATCATAAATCTAAAAATCTCAGGCTTTTTATATGAATTATTATCTATCCAAACTGTTCTCAAAATTTTTTCTCAGTACAACTTTACACCCTTTAAAATTATTGAGAACAGAAAAGAGTTTTTGTTTATATGAATATCTGTAGATAGCAATATTGAAATATCCATCAATATTTTACTGTATTTAGAAACTAAAACTGATACATTTTTAAAATATTTAATTCCATTCAAAATTGTAATAATAAACTTAATTACATATTAAATTTAAATAATATATTTTAATCAAAATAACTATATATTCAGAAAACAAAAAATTTACTGAGAAAGGCATCATTTTACATATTTCTGAAAATCTTTTTGGCATAATAGAAGATAGCTAGATTCTTATACCTTCATTCAATCTATCATGCTCCTTTATTCAATCTGTTGTGAGATACATTGTTTTGGTTGAAGTAGATGAAGAAAATCTGGCCTCATGTAGGTGTATAGTTGAAATAGGGAAGATTAATAGGCAAATAATGTCTTAATATTATTTTGAAAATATTTTTTTTTTACCTTACAAAACCCTTGAAAAAATCTAGGGGTCTTCGAGAGGTTCACAGAATGCATTTTGAGAACTACTGGTATTGCCATATTGCCTCTGATCTTTATTTATGCAATTAATTTTTGAATGAAAATTTAAGACTTTATATACACTCAGACTAAAGTCTGAGTCTATCATCCCAGCTTGTGGAGATGTTTATTTAGAGTCTAATTCTTGCGTGTAAGGTATTTGCTATTCCATTGTATCATTTCCAAATTTAATAAGTATTTGATTTAAACCTTTATCCAGGTACTTGATAATAATGTTGAATAGCACAGAAGTTCTATGCTAGAGTCTTACATCCAAATGGACATCAAACAGGTTAACCATAATTATTTTATTTTAGTCTTTTAACCAATTCCAAATGAACCTAACTGTACTATTATCTGGTTCAGACTTCCCCCTCTGTCCACCAGACTTTGCAGTTACTTTTCTATAATCCACATATACTTTATCTATGATTTTACAGTCTTGTGACCCTGCCTAAAAAGAAAATGAGATTAATTATTAAGTACTGGCTTCCTTTCTATATGCTTACCAACTAATCCATTTAGTAATACCTCCTAGAAAATTTGAAAAGAACTGAAACCATGTTTTTAAAATTAACTGGTCTCAAATTTCAAGAATCTACTTTTTTTTTGAAAATTTTGACTGCAGTTGTCCTTCTCCAGTCTTACATATCTTGTTCTTTGTGAGGTTTTAAGAAATCACCAATGGTGGTTCCCCAGTCTTAGCCACAAGTTCTTTCAGTGCCTTGGAAAGTAGTTTGACCAGCTTGGTAACTTGACCTTGTACATTGCGGAGGAATTTGAGGTACAGTGATTAGGAGTCAGCAGACTATTTCCATTGTCACACTGGGGAAAAAATCTAGGCCTTAGATGAGTGACTGTGATAAGGCTGTATACTTTATGATGGAAGAAGGGAGTAAGTGGGATGACTAGCTGTGTGGAGCTAGAGCTTCACAGCTACCTGTGAAGACAGGCAACCCTAAGTGGCTACTCTGAAGTTGCATAGCCTCAGATGATTATTCCCCCCTCAAGGTATTAGTTGGACCACAATTTGTGGCACTAAAAGTATTCCACATTTCCATTCTTCTCTAATTTCTTCCGCTGAACTACAATCTAGATAATGGAAAGATGGCAGTTGTGCCTAGGTGTGGTTCCAGGGGCACAGCTGGTTGTGTGGCTTTGCCAGAAGCAAGGAAAAATTATTTGGGTGGATAACGGAGAAGCATAAATAAAGCAGATGATGAAGATATAAAAAATGATGGATTTAGGCCATAAATTTGATTTCTTATTTCTTGTATGGGGGTGTTAATTTCAAAGTGATAATTTACTGTCTTGAATTATTGCATTCTTCTGTCCTGAAGGAAACAATGAATTTTAATTCATGCCCCTGCTAGTTTTTCTCAGGTTTTAGATGGTTTGTAGTGAAATTCCTACTAACTTCCCACTTAAATACTCCTCTTACCTCAGAGGCACATTGGGAGGATTAGTGCAGATCATGTTGGGCATCCCACATGCTTCAAACTCAAAAATAAAGTCAGATTTGGGAAAATGTCAGTAAATTTCACCAATGAGTAAGAAATCACAGAACCCTAGAATTTTAGATTTGGAAGGGGCCATAGAGAACATGTAGATACATCGAATTGCTTTTTTCCATGGGAAGAAACTACGTAAAACTTTTAAGGAGGTAATGAATGTACAGAGGTCAAACAACTAATTAGTGGTAGAGCTTGGACTAGGACCATGGTTTTTGATTCTCAGTTCAGGACTTTTTCTCTTAAACTAAATGAAAACTAAATGACCAAAAGCAAGATGCCATTTTTGTGCTAAGGAATATCTTTTTCTTCTTCTTTGCACTGCTAGTTATCTAATAACATTTTCATTACCTGGGTGGTTCAGCTTGGGCCATATATTTTTTTTCCAGGTCATGGGATAATCCTTTTGTTTTAATCACTGGGGCAGAATAAGCTATTATGACCTTAGAATCATAGAATTTTAGGATTTGGGAGGCAAGAGGGACCTTTGAGGTCAGTTGGTCCAAGACTCTTGTTTTATGGATGAGGAATTTTCTCTAGGCCTTTTAAAAAATAAAAATCCATTGCACTTACTAGTTTTTCTTATGTCCCTGGAAATATGGAGAGGGGAGGGAGAAGTGTGGAGAGGGAAATGAGGTGTCTTTCGACAAGGTGATTATAAATTACATAAAAACTTCTCTTGACTGGCATTTTTCATGCTTCATAAATCAGGGTCTTCTGATTGTCTCATTGCTCATTGTGTCATGTTTTCCAGTCCACAAAAGAAAACACTTTGCAGTCTTTTTCCTTTGTTCAATTTAGAAGCTGCAAACCTGAAAATATCTTAGTTAGAAGTGTGACTTCTCTAGAGAACCAAACATGTTTCTGTTTTAACTCTTAGAATTGATGCTGTTTTTAGAGTCTTCTGTTCTTGTCCTTAACAGTTTTCTGTCTTTTTGAAATGATTTCCTTCCTGACTTCCCAGTGCTTCCTGAAATGCACATTAGATTTTGTAAACTTCTATTTTCCCCCCAAATTGAAATTAAATATACTTGAAATGTGCATTAATGCGTGACTGTAGAGTAAAAAAGACATTTCTGGAGTTGATTCAAGTCAGTAATCATTTATAAATAGCCTGCTATGCTCTTGGTACTGTGCTAAGCATCCCAGGGACACGGAAGAAGTGAAATGGGAGTCCCTGCCCACAAGGAGCTTACATTCTGATATAATACATAAAAGGGATCTGAAGGGGAGGAGGGCACGCATACAAGGGTGTGGTGGTAATTTCTGCATAATGTAAAATGGCTGGTGTGGACCCTCCCTCAAAACTGAGGTTCTTGAAGAAACTCAGCAGTGGAAAAAGGGGTACTCAAGGACAGAGAGAAAAGGCAGTGAAGCATGTGCCAAAGTCCTATGAGCCTTGCTGGTATCAGCCTCAATGTGGGGAAAATGTGGGACTAAAGGGGTGGGGTGATATAGTAGCATCTTAAAGGGTTTGAAGGGTTACCACCTAGAAAAGAGATCTGACTCAATCAGTTTGGCTCCAAAAGACTGAACTAGTAGCAATAGGTGGAAGTTGAAGGTGGATAGATTTTGGTAAGAAAAAGAGAGAAAAAGCTTCCTAATAATTAGAGCTTTCTAGAAGTAAAAGTATGTACATGGCATCTCCCCTGATAGAATCTCAGCTTCTTGGTGGCAGGGATTGTCTGCCTTCTTTTTTTTGTATTACCAATGTGTAGAATAATGCTTGGCATAGTAGATGCCTAATAAATGCTTATTGATTGGTTAACTAATTGATTATTTGGAGTTCAGATTTTCTGGAGATCTTTAAGAGACTGGTAGCCACTTCATCAGGATGTTGTAAATGGGATTCTTACTCAGGAACAACTTAGACTAGTACTGGCTGAAACAATTTTGGTTTGAGGCACTATGGTCTAGTGGATTTTGAGTCAAGAATGTCTGGCTTTGAATCATGCCTCAGATGCTAGAATGTGACAGTGGACAAATCACTTAACTTCTCTGGGCTTCTGTTTCATTATCTATAGAATGAATGGGCTGGATTTGGTGAACTCTCAGATTCCTTCTAATTCTGTGATTAATTTTGGTTGTACTCTAGCCTAGTCAACTTAACAATTTTAATACATGAGGCCTTTATTTTGACATACTTTAGGTAGAAATCCCCATTGACTCCATATTTAGGATCTTGGTGATGGCCCCTTGGGGTGGCCTGGGGTGCCATTTCCCTAAAGTGCTTGTTGTCGCACTAGTACCCACTTTGAAGATGAGTGATACAGTAATAACTAAAAGTAAAGGAGCAGTTTTGCTCCCCAGTATCACAGTTCCATCCTTTGCTGTTCTTTTAACTGGTGGGAAAGTTGGGGATGGGGTTGGGGATAGAGAACAGTGACACATGATTGTTTCTTTTCTCTCCAGTGGGTTGGTTTGAAAAACTTCTCCTCTGAGTGGTTCCTCTTCCAGGAACCCCTCTGCTGCTCTACCAGGACTTCCCCATGGGTGCCTTGCTGGGTTTGTGAGGTTACAACCAATACCTCTCAATGGCTGTTGTGTTCTTTTGGCACCAGGACCCCATGGTTCTAGGGGAATGTTAGCTAATTCAAGTCATTTGTATGTTGGGTGTTAATAACAAATGGATAAGTTTTCAGAAATAACTAGCTGCTTAATTCACAAAAGGCTCAAACAGGCTTGAGTAAGGTCCCAGAAATGGCTTCACATTTCTAATGCCCTTATATGCTGTTGATCTTCATCCTTTAGAGTAGAGGCTTTTTTTAGTTCTTTATTTTGTTTCATGGATCCCTTGGGCAGTATAGCGAAGCCATGAACCCTTTTTAGAAATAATGTTTTTAAATGTATAAAATAAAATAGAAAGGATTACAAAGAAAACTAATTCTACTTAAATACGGTTATCGAAATATTGCAAAAGCAAGTTCAAAGACCCCAGGTTAAGAGATCTTATTAAGATCCTTTGCTAGAACAAATCGAATGTTAAAGCAATAGAATATATTGTTTGCAGGTGAATAGATATTTCTAAAGTTATTAGGGTCATTAGAGGTCATCTAGTCCAATTCTCTCATTTTGCAAATGAGGAGATGGCAGTCCAGAGAGACTGTGACCTGTCCAAGGTTCCATGGGGAATAAACGACAGAGTTGAGATTTAAAAACAGGTTGGATCTTATTCCAAATATATTATTCCTTTGACTGTACCATGCTGCCACCTTGGAACAGCTAAAGATTCAATTTGACTAGAATTGGAAAATGTTTATAGAGTAATGTGAAATAAGGGTGGGAAGACGAGTTGGATCTGGATTGTTGAGGGATGCAAATAGTGGGCTGAAAAGTCTGTTTTTTAAAGGGAAAGCACCTAAGGTTTCTGATTCAGAATTCGTGAGACTGTTTTTGTATAGGTAACTACGGAATTTTGCTTCCTTAGGCCCTAGTTTTATTATTATTTTTTACTTAAATCAGTTAATGAGTTATTTGTACTTACTACATCGTGCTAGTATTTTCTCTACCCCTGCTTATCAGTTGGTCACCAGTTTTGATGTATTCACCGATCAGCAGGCCTTGGTCGCCATGTGAAGATTAGGAATCCAGTCTTGCCTTTCTTTTTTATGGCTTTTAATGACTTCTGAGTTTTTAATTCTACCTGTAGTAATCTGTGTGAAAATATCAAATCCATTCTGTAACAGTAAATACCTTCAAGAGAGGTTATGTAGTATAATGGGGAAAATGCTGTGCTTGGGAGTAAGGAAGGCGGATCAGAGTTCATATGCTTTCAAATTGTGTGACCTTTGGGCCTCAGTTTCCTCATCTGTAAAAATGAAGGGTTTGAACTTTGGCAACTTATCAAAATGGACTAAATGTCTTAAAGGATTTTCATGTATCCCACACACATTTTCCCTCATTAATACCACTGGTTACCGATGATCACTTTCACGGCGTTTTCACATGGAGAGCAGTATTAAGTAAACAAAATAAGTGTTTATGTCATTCTTTTAGTGAATGGTTGTAATTTTTATTAGCTATTTCATGATTAGAGAACTTGAATAGAATGAGAAGTCAGTTTGTTGTTATTAGGAGGGATATTGCAAGGAGAAAGTACTAAATCTTTGCCAATGGACCACGCTGAAAAATATTGTCCCTGGTAGATTCTTCAGTTAAGCAAGACAATTTTAAATTTGCCTTCTGTCATGTCAGCAAATTTAACTTCGTTGTAAAAGTTTCTTATTTTATAAAAAACATAATTCATCTTGACTGTTTATATAGGAAATGCTTCATTTTTTACTTAGTTAATTTGCCTTCCTGTCATTGTGAGAAATTCAGGCCTTTCACCAAACCATGTGGATGTCCACTTCATTTTCTTTGCAGTAGGAGATTAGGCCAGAATAAAATTTCAAGATTTGGGGTTCTTAATTTTTAAACTCAGCTCTGACAATCTTGGTTGTATGAGTTCTCAGCCACTGGCAGATTAGGGAAAAAAAAGAAGACAATCAGAGAGGGGTTGAGGAAACTTAGTAAAGCTGGAAACATTTATTAAATTGACTTATTTTCAAACTAAATTTAACTGTTTTTTCACCTTGTGCTAAACTAATCTGAGTGTTATGAAATATATAGAAGTTCTTTTGGTCTCAACTAAACCCCAGGAATCAGAAACTTCACACTCTTTTCTCACTTTAAAAACGTTTAATACACAGCAGTAATCTTTTTTTATATACATATCAAACATAAACTTTTAGGAAGTTATTTTATATTGGTGTTCCACTTGGATGTTTTAATTTTGGCAAGTCAATGTACTAGTTTTGCCTTTTCATCTGATGTTACTCATAACCAAACTTTATCATGTTTCTGCCATATCCATAGCATTTTCTTAGTTGTTGAGGATGGAAGAGAAAAGATGTGGAAAATTTTCAGGAAGGAACTAAACCTAACCTCTAACCCTAACCCTAATCCTAACCCTAACTCTAATTAACCCTAACCTTAACTCTAACCTCTCCTAGTCCTAACAACCATCACTCGTGCATAGTATGAGCTGAGTAATTGTCTGTTGAGTGAATGGATTCTTATAATATCAGTTAATTATTGGCACTCAAGAATTGTTGACTTGTCCTGTGTAGTAAAAGGTCCTTCCCCTTTGCTTTAGAGTAATCTAATTGTGATTGAAGTTACCGTGACAGATTGCTATGGTGTAAATTTTCATTTGACATTTGAAATAACTTATAAAAACATCACCTTTGGATTGAGTGAATTGCCTCCATGGAATTGAAAGTAATTAAACTGACCTAGGCTATAGGTCATTAGAATGCATACTGTGCTTAAGGTTTAATAAATTTTCATAAAGAAAAATCATGGTTCATTTATCATTTTTATCAGTTTGTCTTGGGTAGGCAGAATGCTCTGGGAGTTTGCACATCAAGTACCATCCTAGCCTTAAAGCAAATAAAGTAGCCGTCTGGTATGCTAAAAGGCTGGGCCGGGAGGGCAGATTAAATGACTTTTCTGTCTCCTTTCCAGCTCTCTTATACTGTAATTCCCTGCTCTTATCAGATTTAATGGCATATATTATGAGGGTTTGGGGAGAAAAGGGGAGGTAAGAATTTGGACAGTATTTTTTTTTGCTTTTGTGAGCATGAAAACAATCGAATTCTGTCTTTATTATTCTTTTCCATTCGATTTTATTTTCAGTTCCAGATTCTTTTCCTCTCCCCACCCATTGAGAAGGCAGGAAATACAAAACCCATTACAAATATGAAGTCATGCAAAACCAACTTCGCCATTAGCCATGTTCCAGAAATGAAGAGAAAGAAACAAAAAGAAAATAAGTGCCTCAGTCATTTTTCTGTCCAGAGGTGGACAGAGTTTTCTCCCATGAGTCCTTTGGGACTGTCGTAGGTCATTGTATTGTTTAGAAATTGCTGAATCTTTCATAGTTGATCATTTTTATAAGATGGATGTTAAGTTATAAATGGGTCTTCTGGTTCTGGTCACTTCACTTTTCATCAGTTCATGTATGTTTTCAAATAGTCCCAGGTTCCTCTGAAACCATCCCTTTCATCATTTCTTACAGCACAATAGTACTGTCCTATTTACTATACCTTGTTCGGGCATTCCACAATTGATTCATTTGCAATTAGTGATTCAGAACATTTTTTTCATATGACCACTGATGGCTTTAATTTCTTCCTCTGATGCCTGTTCATATTCCTTGACCATTATTAAATGAGGAATAGCTTGTATTCTTACAGAAGGTTCTCTTTCCTCATGATTATCATAACTATTTTCAGTATATCATTATTGGTACTTTCTATTTGACAGTGCTTTATAGTTTTCATACCATTTTCCATACATTATAAATGTAGTAGATTTGATATGTCATTGTATTTTAAAATTATGTGACCTTCAGTGATGTGGAATGAAGACCTAATTTAAGGATTCCTAACCATTTTTTTCTATCATGGTTCTTTTTGGCAATGTAGTAGAGCCTGTGGAACTCTTTTCAATAATTGTATTTTCAAATGCACAAAATAAAATACATAGAATTACAAACAATACTAATTATATTGAAATAGAATTATCAGAATATTTCTTAAAAACAAATTCATGAATCCCAAGTTCCTGCTAGGTGATGTAGTAGAAAGAGAAATCAGAAAGACTTGTCTTTCTGGGTTCAAATCCAGCTTCAGACACTTATTAGCTGTGTGACCCTGGGCAAGTCTATTCACCCTATTTGCCACAATGTCCTCATCTGTCAAATGAGCTGGAGTAAACCACTCCAGTGTCTTTGCCAAGAAAACCCCAAAAGGGGTCATGAAGAGTTGAACACAGCTAACACAACTGAACAAGTTAAGAACCCCTGTCCTAGAACAGATACAGTGAGCACCAGAGGGGTTTTGATTAATGCCAATAGTAAACCCTGTGAAGTGGTCACATGCATTTAAGTGAACACAATTGAAGTTATACTTATGTAAAAAATGGTAATTAATTTCATCCCAAAGGAAATATACAGTATAAATTCAAATAATGTGATGACTACTTCATTGTTCACACTAATTGGGACCTAGTTGAATGAATGCATCCCAGAATCAAAAGTTATAGTTCTGGAAAGAACTTTAGAGTCCATTTGGCCCATAACATTCATTTTATAGATGAGGAAACCAGAGCTAGGGGGGCCGACTTGCTGAAGATGACACATGTAGTCACTAGCAAAAATGATGTAAAAATGTAAGTCGTCCTCTGACTCCCAATGTAGTACTTTTTTCTACTTTCTCCTTAGTCCATAACCAACAGATATTCAGAGGAAGCCAGAATGAAGTTGTCCTAATCAAATCTATTATCATTACATGACAAATAGCATTTTATTTACGTGTAATCTAGTAGCTTTGTCTTTTTTTTTAACCTTGGTAATCCTGGGTAAGGGATTTAGCCTGTCCATCTTGAACTGTTTGTTCATGTAGAACAGTGGTTCTCAACCTTCCTAAAGATATTTGTATGTGGGCGTATCTGCACGTGGGCAGACCTGCCTGGAGACAAATAGAGAAGCGGTGTCTCAGTTCCTAAGATCATCGGAAATATGTGTTTTCTGCATCCTGCATATCAGATATTTACATTATGATTCATAACAGTAGCAAAATTACAGTTATGAAGTAACAAAGAAAATAATTTTGTGGTTGGGGGTCACCACAACATGAGGAACTGTATTAAAGGGTCGCAGCATTAGGAAGGTTGAGAACCACTGCATTAGATGAAGGTTACAAATAATGCTTCAACATTTTCATGGATCCATGATGTTATTGATGTGATGATGCCTTTAGTAGGGTGGATATCAGTCCATCTGCATATTGTCCATTGGCCTCAGTTGTTTCACCACAGGGGAGAAAGGACAGTAGGAGAATGCATAGACCGTCTATCAGTTATTCTTTTTTCTTCATGACTGGTCCACCTTTTCCTTGTCATATTTCTCTATATGATAGTCTTTATTATTTGCAAAGTTTAGTTGATATTCTGCTGCAATTTATTCATAACCATCAAAGGCCTTTCCATTGATAGACCTTTGTGTGTTCTCACATCTTTAATTCTTTGAAGCTGGTTAATATTATATACTCAGCTGTATAGCATCACTGGAAGAATACTGATGTTAAACAATATTTTTTTCATCATTACTTGAAGGAGAAGTTTGTAGCCATTAAAAGTATGGCACAGTTTTCCAAAGGCAATCCATCTCAGTGTCCTCCTCTTGTTCAGTTCTGGGTCCTTCTGCAGTGTTTGCCTGAGATCTCTGCAATGATAAGGACTGCAGCTATGATTTCATTAATATAAAGGGTTCCTTGGGTGAGGAAGCTCCTACCCATGCAGGTCACCTTCTCTGACTTACAGTCTTAGAGAGTTGCCCAGAGCACTGAGACATAAAGCAGTATGTCCAAGGTGCACATCCAACATACATCAAAAACAGGACTTGAATGCAAGTCTTCCAAATCCCAAGGCCACTTGGTTCTCCATCCATCACACCTAGCTGCCTCTCATATACGTACTGATGAACTGGCTGTAAGGGTTGTCTACTGAACATTTTATCCTCCTTCTTCTAATTTGCGAGGTTGGGTAAGTCACTTAATTTCTCTGGGCCTGTGTTTCCTCATCTGTGACAATGCGGTAGTCAGACTAGATGGATGAGGTCCCTTCCATTTACAGATCTATGATCCTGTAAGCTTGACAAAAAGCAGTTTTCAGCCACTTTAGTTTTTAGTGTAGATAATCAGGCTGAAATCTTTTGAGTGATTATAGATCTCATTTGGGAAGCGGTTCTGGGACTTCATGTGTTGGGCACAATATCACTTACAAACAAGAGTATTTGGAAGACTTCACTACCTCTCATTTGAATTCTGTGCTGGATATCTTCCATGATAAGGGTCAGTACCTTTTTATGAACATGTGTCCATCAGTTAAACTTCCTTAGGAGAAGATAATAACGCAGCTCTGAACTCCTTGAGGGAAGGGGGCTGTTACATTTTTTTCTTCATATCTATCTGCAACAGTCTAGCATTGTGCTGACCTGGAATGGAATAGATGACGGTGGTGATGGTGGTGATGGGGATGATGGTGATGATGGTGATGGTGATGATGGTGATGATGATGATTCAGTGCTGAAAAAAAAGTTTGTTCATTGACTGATGTCTGTCCTTTTGTCTTTTTCCCATTTGTAACCTTTAAGAACTTTCAGAGGTTAGGTTGGTATTGCCTCAGTCTTAAACCATATCTTCATATCTTTTTTGTTTTCTAATTTGGAATTGATTTTTACCTTTGCTCAAACTAGTCAACAGTCTTACTTAGAGGTCTCACAAAGAAGATTTGGAAATAATTGTCATACTGGTATGTAAGGGGGGGAAGAGGAATAGCCGGCATTTGTAGAATGCCTACTATGTGCCAGACATTGTGCTAAGCATTAAATACAAACAATATCTTAATTTGACCGTCACAACAACCCTGGAAGGTAAGGATTGTTATTATGTCCATTTTAGCATTAAAAAAAACTGAGGGAAGCAGAGATTAGGTGACTTGCCAAAGGTCACACAGCTAAGTGCCTGAAGTGAGATTTGAACTCCAGTCTTCCTGACTCCATAACCAAATCTCTGTTCACTGTGGCTGTCTAGTGGTGACAATGAGAAGAGGAAATGATAAAGGTATTTTATAAAGAAAGGTAAAGATTTCACCCAAATCCAGTGGATGAAATAACTCATAGCTTGAAGATTTTGGAATAATATGCATAGGAAAGATACTTAGGAACACTAGAACACTTCTTTCTTTCTGGTCTACTGTAATGAGGTCATAGCTGTCTCCTCTTTTCCTTTTCTAATATTATAGCATTTTACATAACACTATTACAATACAAGCCTTAATAACAACCACAGAAGCTTCACTTTTCCCTTCTTCTCTCTGCTGGTAGTCAATGCCTTGGCAAGGCTAATATGCAGGTGTGTCCCTCATGTATATTTATCATAACCACTGCCTTTCTACCACCTTCCCCACATTCCTTGCTGTGCTAACATTTCAGGCATCTCTGTCAAGTACTTAATGATCGTTAAACTAGCCCTTAAGTGTATTTGAGTAGGAATCTTGAATTGCTTCCTTTTGTAAAGAAAGGAATGTCAGATTTTTATATTTTAGGTTTTCTCAAAGCAGAGCACACCATTAAACAAAAAAAATATGTTGTTTCCTGTTCATATTTGAATCTGGCATTCTCTCATCATGCTACAGTAATCCATACAAATTCTACTGGTGGCTCTCTACTTCCTTCTTTTCTAGAAAGTCCAGGTATAGGATCACAGATTAGACTGAGGGATTTTAGAGGTCAGTCCCTGGACTTTACCAATAAAGAAACTGAGACCAAGAGAGGCTAAGTTGCTTGCCTAATGATGTAGAGGTGAGATATGAACTCAGCTTCTCTGACTCTAGCACACTAAGGTTCTTTACATTTTTCCATGGCATTGTTGAGTTTCTCCACCACTTGTTTATGGTTTCATGGAATTGAGTTTATTGGGTAGTTGGAGAGACTGTTAAGCTATATATTTTTTAAAATTCAGTTTCATTTGAGTCTTTCATTTCAAGGTTGCCTGTCTAGGGGAAACAACAAAAGTCTAGTTCTGAGGTGGCTATAGAGAGCTTTCCTATACCTATGCTAAAGTACTTTTGTGTAGGCACTGTTGCCTGACAAATAATTAACCTCTCTACCTTGAGATTGTGAATGATAGTTGAATATATCTGAGTATTTCTAAAATTAGTCTCTTGATTCTGGCAATGCTCAGAGGAATTATAAATTCCTTCCTCCTCTTGCTACCTCCTTATTTCACAAGCTTGTTCTTTTTCTCCATACGTTGTTTATGCTAACTTTTCCTTGTGGTTGAAGTTAGCAGATTTTTGCTTTTAATTCAAGAACTCTCGTCTGCTGTAATGTTTTGAAACATGATATTTTCCAAGTTTCAAAGCAAAATGTTGCCTGATTTTTTATTTTATAATTATTATTATTTTTGTGTGTATGAAACTGAAGGAGTGATATACCAGAAGACTCTGTCTGTTTTCTTGTCACATCCATGTAACCAAATGTAAAGAGTTGGGGAGTTAAGGGTATTTCTAGGGTTTTCTTTGGTTGCTATAATTTATATTCAAAAAGAGTCTATTTGTATGGTAATTGTAAGCAGAGGGAAACTGTATTTCAATTCTCAGTGTGATTTGTTGTCTGACATTTTCACATCCTCTACTACTTTAACCTGCCAATGACATATAATCAACAATTCATACTCTGTATTTTAACGTGTAGGAACAGGGCCCAGAAGATTAATACATGATGAGTGAGACCAATCTGAAAGGAGATATTGAGACCATAATTAATTTTGCTTTCATACTCCATATGCTCATGCTTTCTGATCTTCGCTGAAAGCAGAGTCACTATGGAGTATTCAATATTTTAAAAATTGATTGTTTACGGTGCAGCACAAATGAACTATTCACCTTCATTTTGAAATATTAAGTATCACCAGTATTAAATGTCCTATCTTGGGACCTAGAATACATAGGTAATGATTTATATTCATTATTTATATTGGAGCCTTTCTCCTTTTTTCTTACACAGAGAAAAAAAAGAATTGAGAGAAGTCCCAAACTAATGTTGTCATGAGATTTGTTTTGAGCAAAAGGTAACAAGTTGTTTAAGAATACTTCTCGCTAAATATCAATGATCACTTAATGTCATATTTTTGAGATGCTCATGAGGCCGGTGGAGGACCCTTTATAGCAGTGGTTCTCAACCTTCCTTATGCTGCAACCCTTTAATACTTGTATGGGTGTGTATCTGCATGTGGGTGGACCCACCTGGAGATGGATAGAGGAGCCGTGTCTCAGTTCCTAAGACCATTGGAAATATGTGTTTTCTGATGGTCTTAGGCAACTGCTGTGAAAGGGTTGTTCAACCCCCAAAGGGGCCACGACCCAAAGGTTGAGAACCACTTCTTTACAGTAATTTAGGCCAGGTGCTAAGGGAGAGGGCAACAAGAGGGTGCAGTGGCTAGAGTGCTGGACAGACTTGGGAGTCAGAAAGACTCATCCTTGTGAGTTTGAATCTGACCTCCAACACTTACTAGCTGTGTGACCCTGTCACTTAACCCATTTGCCTCAGTTTCCTCATCTGCAAAATTGAGCTGGAGAGAGAAATGGCAAACTATTCCAGTATCTTTGCTAAATGGTGTCACGAAAAGTTGAACACGACTTAAAGACTGAGAAACTGAGGAAGATGTAATGGTCCACCCAAAAATCTTATGATCTAATAAGATCAATCATGTCTGCATGTAAACACAGAACAAAATAGAATATGATGAGTAGAAAAGTCAGGTGATTGTGATAGATCAGAACTTGGTGGTAGGTCTCCAAGCCATACCTGGTAGATTTCCAGACCACATTGACACTGCGTCCTGCTCTCCCCAGGTTTCTAGGATTCAAAAAACATTTTGAGGGTCTCACAATCTCTTGATTGTTGTGGTTCACCTACTTCTGACACTGAAATGCCATAGAAATGAGGGAATGGTCCAGAAGGTGCTATTAAGTTTGTAGCCTTAGGCCAATGCTTTTCACAAATACATTGCTGACCGATCCTTTGATTGTCCCCTAACAACATGGCTGAACATGGGAAATTCCCCTGTGGAACCCACCCACAGACAAACAAAACAAGGACAAGACAAAACAAAACTCAGGCATAGAAGAATCCAGTATTTATGCTTTCCTGCTCTGATGAGCATCTCTTGATCACTTCCTTACCTCCCTAAGCCCCTATAAGGCTTCATATGCTGTATCTCTGGGGCCCTTTTCAAACACCAGCTGTGAAATCCTTGTTACAGCCTACTTTGTGAGCTGGCTTTAAAACACTTACAAGAATAGGGCAGGGATTGGTGCATACCTTATGAGTGTATTCTCTTTGAGGACAGAGGTTATTTCACTTTTGTCTTTGTATCTCCGGTGACATAAAGGATTAATAAATTCATGTGGATTGAATTTTTTATACCTTCTTCCTGGCTGCCTCCAAAGTCCAGCTTCCCCTGCCTTTTTTGCCGTGCTGATACACATTCAGTTCAGTTAATGTTTATTGATGATAAGTTCTAACTATTTGACCCCTTATTAATTGATCTTGGTCAACTAATCTTACCCTGAAATATACTCTTAAATATAATATACTTAAATATACTCTTAAACAATAATAGATTTTAATCTAAACCAAGTCAATGAATATCTCTACCTATACACTCCCATTTCTCCTACTGCCCCAAACTAAGCAAACACAGAAATACAAGTTAAAAGCACTGAGCTTTTTAAAAATCACTATTTATATTAACTATGTTTGCTACAATTACACTTAAATTGGTGCTTGGAGACCCCCAAGAATTATTTCTTATTTCATTTTTGAAGTCTCCATAGGGACAGTAATGCTATATAAATGTAACTAACCATAGGTACTCAGAAGAAACCATGCAGATTAGGTCATACAAACTTAGACCCAGAGGGCTTAAATGATTTTCCTGCCATCTTCAAAGCCAGGACTGAAACCTGTTTCAGTATCCATTCCATTACATCATGCTGGTTGACTGACTTTGGGAACCATCTCGTACGTGGTAAAAGGAAAAAGTATAACCAGATTCTCTTATTAGAACAGCCTGTAAGTGGAGCTGGCAGTCTTGGAAGATAGTGAATCTTCTTCCCTGAAGTCTTTGTGCTGAACCTGAATATGACACTTCATAGATTTATAGAACCTCAGAGTTGTTTGGAAGGTCACAGGCAGGTTAGCCCGACTCCTACCTGAAGAGGATTACCATTGTTCCCCCCACAACAATCCTGACTGGTGGCCATAATCCACCCTTCCTTTAAAAGCCTTTAATAACTAATCACCTACTACATTCACCATCTATATCCATTCTCCTGTACAGCTGTAATTGTTCGGAAATCTTTCTTTATATCAAGCCACAATATGCTGCTTTTATATACTTCCTCCCATGGTTTCTTTTTCGATTCTCTAGGGTCAAGTTGAATCCTTATTCCATTTGATAACTCTTCATTTATTTGAAGATAGCCATCATATAACTCACTATGTCTTCCTTTCTCCCTGCTAACCTTCTTTCCACATATGTTGTGGCTTTGGTTCTCCTTAATATGTTCATCATCTTCCTTCAGACATTCCCCAGATTTTCAGTGTCTTTCCCAGTGCCCAGAATTTAATATAATACTCTAAATATATTTTGCTCCAGATGGAGTAAAGCAGAACTATCACCTTCTTTATTCTAAGTACTATGTTTTTAAAAAAAATTTAGCTTTAGATTGCATAAGCTTTTCTGACAGCCATGGTATACTGTTTATTCTTATTGAGTTTCTATTACACTAAAACTCCAGGTACCACTTTCTAGCCATATCATCTTATTTTAGTGGGTTTTTAAAAATCCAAATATAAGACTTGAAATATCATCTTGATGAGCTTTTATTCTCATCTCTTCAGATCTTATTGGGTTATGATTATGCCATGTACCATGTTAAGTATCCCTTAAGGAACTTGCTTTATTAGTCATCTCTTCTCTGTTCTTCATCTTCAATCATCACCACCAACATTGATAGGTTAGACCATTGCTGTCAAACTAAAATACAAACAAATCTCTGTAGGCAGAATACTGACTTAGAACACATCAAATTAACATTATCTATGTTTTATTGTATTTTTATTATGTTATTTTATTAAACATTTTTCAACTACATTTTCATTTAGTTGAGGTACTTAGGAATTTTCCTGGCAGTCTACAGGCTGCAAGTTGGGTTTTTGAATACTGTTAAGAAATAAATATGAATTTGGTACCTTGTTCAGTAATCTGAAACTTTTCTTCATTAAATAATAACCAGTTACACTTATGCAGAGCTTTAAAGTTTTCAAATTGTTTTCCCTACTGTGTCCTTGGATAGTAGCCTTATTTTATAAATGAAGAAACTTGAGTTGTGACAATTCATATGATTTCCTTTCTTCTAGTGCTTTCTCTCTCCTCGCTTTGGCATGTAATATTTTTCTACATGTGCTATATCCATCCACTAGGACATAAACTCCTTGAGAGCAGAGACTGTTTAGTTTCATCTTTTTCTTGAATCACCAGCAGTTAATATAGTGCCATACAAATAGTAGACCAGGGCATGATAAATGTTGAATTGAACTTAATTGAAGTGGATTCCACAAAGTCATCAAACTAGTAGCGGTCTACATAGAGGCCAGATTCAAACCCACATCAACTAAGAAAAGTTCAGGGATTTTCCAGTACAGGCTACTACTTGGCCTCCCCTTTGGCAGTCTAGTTAAACCTATGGATCCCTTCTCAAAATAATACTTTAAATAAATAAAATAAAATACATATTATTACAAAGGAAGCCAATTAAACTGAAATAGTGTTATCAAAATATTTTTCTTGAAACCACTTTTGTGTTTAAGAACCCCTGCTCTACATTGTGAAACAAATTACCCTGAATTCCTTGTTCTGAACCATTTTGATAGATTTTTGTCTGTCTTCCTTTTTGCTTAGAGTAAAAGCAATAGTTCCAATTATCCTCCACTTCTCCTTCCCTTTGTCCCTCTCCTCTCCATCCCTAAGCTGCATTTGTGGCTCCTGGCCAACTATCTTCTCATGGACTTAGCCATAGGTGGTCTATTCACTCTTGTCTAGGCATTTGAGAATAGCACTTGGATCCTTTGCTTCCATCTTTCACAAGAGAAAAGAGAGAAAAAGATCCTGCTTGGCAATGTGATGCAGCTAGAAAAGCCAAGTAATATTTTCTGTTTACTGTAAAAGGCTTGGTTTTTCCTTTTCAGAAAAGACATAGCACAGTTTTTTTTTTATTAGTGTTTTATATTTTGTACTATTTCAAGAATTTAGATATAACTTTATTTTAATAATTTGTGTGTTATAATAATCAGTTTGCTCAGACACTTGCCTAAATTACCCTAGCACCCTTTAGCAATCTGCAATTTTTACAAAGTATTGTTGATAAGAGAATACTTCAGAAAAGGTTTTCTGAAAGAGCTTTTCTTGAGAGAACATTTTGACCAAAAGTTTAAAAAAAATATGAATATCTTATACAGAAATTTCACGACATTGATCATGAGTAAAAGACTTAATAGTACTATTTTTGTTGTTGTACCAGGTATTCGATGGTAAATTAGGAAATTAAAGTAATACTAATTTGTCATTGTTGTACTGGCTGTTCTTGTCCAAACGTGGTGGTGCAGGCTTATACTCCTTGTTGCTGGGAAAGCTGAGGCTGGTGGATTGATTGTGTTCAGGAGTTCTGAGCTGCAGTAGGCCTTAAAGTCAGTCATGTCTGAACTATTTTTGGCACAAATATGTTGAGCCCTTGAGAGTGGGTCAGGCACATGAATGGCTGCTGTTCTTCCAGCTTCGGTGAGATAAGGAGAACAGGAAGGAAGAAAGGAAGGAAGGCAGTCGGAAAAGAAGGAAGGAAAGGAGTAAGGGGAGAAGGAAGAAAGGAAGGAAAAAGGAAAGAAAGGAAATCAAGAAAAGAAGAAAAAAGGAAAGGAAAGAAAAATGAAAGGGTAGGAAGGAATGAGCAAAGGGAAGAAAGAGGAAAAGAAGAAAGGAAGAAGAGAAAGAAAAGAAGAGGGGAAAGGTTCAGAAAAAAGAAAGAAAAGAAAGAAAAGAAAAGCCCTAGATTAGACCTGGGTAGTTGTTTGTGCTTTGTATTGGATGATGTGAAGAGCATAAGAATATAGGTTACCAGGGTTATATCCCCAGTTATGTTATGTAATAATCTTTTATGTGACTGAATATGGCCTCTGCATCAGCTTCTGCCCTAGGGAAAGAGGATTCCTCAGACTAGATGCATTTCCCCAAGCATCTGACCACTAAATATGTATACTCTTGCTCTGAAATCACAAGTAAATTCCCCTGTGTGGATAATAGTGTCATGATCCATGTACACATGCACAGTATAGATAGAACTGGTGGCACACTACCAATTATGAAATCCCTCAGGGTGGCAGAGAAATAATATCTGAGAATGGAGATGCCTTGGACTTGCTGAGAAATCATAACTACTTCTTTAGGTCCCTGTGGAATTGACACCAGCTCGAACTAGGTAATACTCTACTTTGGTTCTATAGAAGAGATGGGTGGCCTAGTTTTTTTTTTTTTTATCACTATCAGCCATTTCTGCTGCTTCATTCCCATTATGTACTCTGCAGGCATCCCCCACCCCCTGGGGTGGAATTGCCTGCAGGTGTGTCTGTAGCTATCAGGCTCTGCAGGCCATCCACTTCCCCCTGAGCTGTAAGACCACTACCCTGATTCCCAGGCTGCTAGACTGCTGACAGTTGCTGCCATTGTTCAGGAAACTTGGCTAATTAATTAGTTTGCCAAGGTCACAATGCTAGCTATCCAAATGTAATAAAATATCAGCCTGTAAAACCCATCATATAATACTTCCAATATTTTCAGTATACCTCCAAGTGTCTTAAAATGCCAAAGTTGTTCTCTCATCCAGGGAAAGTAATAGATATTGCTCAATAGTCTAGTTCTTCATAAATTCATTCACATATTTCTGGACTTACATGATGCTCCTAATATTGAGGCCCTAGTGGGGGTGTCAGGAGTATGTATTCATTGTGGAGAGACAAGAATGCATGTTTTGCCTCAAAAGGATTTAGGTATTCTAAGCCAAGGAAACCATTCCAAAATATTTTCCTCTGA
Source organism: Pseudochirops cupreus (assembly GCA_028627135.1). Lineage (NCBI taxonomy): Eukaryota > Metazoa > Chordata > Mammalia > Diprotodontia > Pseudocheiridae > Pseudochirops > Pseudochirops cupreus. Next base: position 186,311,557 of record CM053582.1, on the reverse strand, counting down.
AGTTTCTTCATTAAGAGGCATCTAGTTTTTCTTTTGGAGGAAATTTGGGTTTTATGTTCCATTTAACATCAATCTATTGGTGAAAGACTTTTTTATCTCATACCTCACTGGTAATTCCTGATAAGTTGAAGAAAAGAGTTTAGGGAAGGAATAGACTTGTATCTTCACAAGAAGACCCATGTTGAGGAGGAGGAGACTGACATTAGGATAAGAGAGAGGTTGCAGAGGGATGATTTTTCAATCTTGTTATTACTGGTGATAGTTTTACCACCTTGACATACCTGAGAGAAGAAAGAACCACTAAGTAAAACCTGACTTTAGCCATAATACTTAAATTCCCTTTGATTTAAAATATATTATTAAATATCCATAATACATGTGATTTTCTTACAGACATTGAGAAGGACTACAAAAAAGACAACAACAACATAAAACCTTCAACCTAGTAGGGGAAATAAAATGTCTCCACAAATTAGTATAATGTAAAGTTGACCCCAAGGGCAGGAGACATTGAAACAATGAGTTCACAAGAGGGAAGAGAAATCATATCTAACTGGAGGGTCAGAAAGGGCTTCATGGAAACAGTTGCATTTTAACTAGATCTTGAGGAAGGCGCAGGATTTCACTTAGTGGAGATGTCAGTGAAGAATATTAAAGGTATAACGAATGTTTCAGGGAAGGTCAGGGAGGTCAGCTAGGACAGGTAGTCAGAGGATGGGGACTATTCTAGTGTGATAGAATCTGGATCACATACATAGAATAATATAAGGCAGAGCTTAACAGATAGCAGTGCAGAATTGGGGAATAGGCACTGGGTTGGGAAATCACTGTACCTTGGATTCTCAATACTCTCTGAACAACCTCAACCTCATCTTCCCTCTGGAAGGCTTCTCCCAAAGATCTCCTTGGTTCAAACTCTACAGAACAAGATGCCCCATGGTGTTCTCCCTCCCCCCACTCCACCAATCAGTGCTTAGGACAGTGCCTGGCACATAGTATAGGCACTTAATAAACAGGAATTGAATTGTACTGAATTTTATTGAAACTGGGTTAGAATACATATACATACATATATATATATGTATGTGTGTGTGTGTGTGTGTGTGTGTGTGTATATGTGTGTGTGTGTGTGTGTGTGTGTGTCTGTGTGTGTGTCTGTGTGTCTGTGTGTCTTTCACCTCTAAATCCTCTGACCCTGGGACTGACTATGAACCCTGTATCTGGTTGGAGTCAGATTCTAGAGTTCTTTGAATGTTAAACTATGGAGCTATTTACTAAAGAAAATCAGTGGAGTTTAACAAACAGCAAACTCCACATGATTCATCCTACCATATGGTAGCCCCTATAGCTTGGACAGTTTCTGACGTCCCTTCCAACTCTAAGATTCCTTGTTATGTTTTATAAACAGCAAAATTACATTAAGGAAATAATTTAAAAATAGGAACATGCATTTAAATCATGAACCCCCTGCAAAAATTTCAAACGAAAACCTTTTTATATTTCTCCCCCTAGTCTTCCACCTTGCATTATGTGGACTATTTGGATTATCTTTCCACCTGCTCTTTGAGATAATACATATAGCAGCTCAGGTAAATGAAACATCAGCCCCGGTGAGGCAAGCTGGCAAGCTTTTGGCTATAGTGTTACAAATAGTTAGGTGATTGTGAAAGATAATTATTATGATTATAATTTTATCTTCTTGACTCATTTCAAAAGATATATTGGTCTGTGAGTCATTGGCCAAATGATGTTTTTCTGCTTAAGTTTCCATGAATGTTCTGGATAAAATAATTCCACTGAGACCTCCTGCCAGGTTGCCCTGAGGCTGTGATGACCACTTTAGTTGTTGGTCATATCTCCTCCCTTCTGATTATAAGTGGTCTCTGGAATCCTGTCCCTGCCAAGTCTAGAAATTAAAAAAAAAATAAACAATAGAGGATCATTGCTAGAGGCTTGCTCGCAGCTAATTTGGTCTGCTGGGTCACGATTGGAAGGTCTTCGCTCAGATTCCTGCTGAATCTTTTGCTCTTATTAAATGGCAGACCTATGTTTTCTGTATGTATTTCTCTTGAATGATTTTTTTATTAAGCACAGTAGAAATTATGGAATATATGGAAATATAAAAAATTTGATTTCAGGGTGTTTATGATCTCCTTGGGGAGATGATATTCACAGCAGTATGTTTATATGCAAGATAAACCAGAATAAGGTTAATTAATTACTAAGAGGAATTGGGTAGGAAATGAGTGTTATGAGAGTTCATCGTGGGAAGAGAGGTATTAGTTGAAGCTCTGAAAGGAAGAGATAGTAAGCTTTGAGCATAACCTTGAAGCATAGCCTTATAGATTTGTGGAGAGAAGAAAAAATGTTCTGGGAAGGAGGTGAAGAATTATAGAGTCAAAGAAAACCAAAGTCCCACATTGTATAGATGAGGAGAGTAAGGCCCAGAGAGGTGAGCTTACTAGTGAAAAGCACATACAGCTAGTAAGTGGCCAAACTTGAGTCTGAATCTAGGTTTTCTGGTTTTATTATTATTTTATTATTAATAATTATATATTATTATATAATTATAATTATATAACATATTCTAGGGCACCGGTTCTCAACCTGTGGGTTATGTTCAATTTAAATACATCCTACATATCAGATATTTACATTACGATTCATAACAGTAGCAAAATTACAGTTTTGAAGTAGCAATGAAAATAATTTTATGGTTGGGGGTCTCCACAACATGAGGAACTGTATTAAACTGCATTAGGAAGGTTGAGAACCACTGTTCTAGGGCTTTTCCCCCTGTGCCATGCTGTGCAGAGCATACTGTAGGAAGAAGGATAGTATTTTGGTTGGAACAGAGTAGAGGAAGGGAGAGGGGACAGGACACATAGAGAAGTAAGTACTAGAATATATGATTGGATAAGTAGTGTTGAGTCTGGCCAGAACAGAGTGATCTCTAAGTGCCAAACAGAAGAATTTGCACTTTTCACCTCTTAGAACTAAACTAAATTTGTCTATAGAATTTTTCTATTCTATGTGTTGTAATTATATATCATAAAATAGAATGATATGCCTCAAAGATCTTCTATCAAAGGGCAAGATAAGAAGGGACAGGGAAGGGAACAAGCATTTTATTAAGCGTCTGTTATATGCTAGACACTGCTTAATGCTTTATGAGTATTTCAGTTGATCCTTGTAACAACCCTGAGATTTGTTATTACTATTATCCCCATTCTACAGTTGAGGAAACTGAGGGAAACAGAGGTTAATTGTCTTTGTTTCCTAGAGTAACCAGAGTTACTAATAAGTAGGATTTGAACTTGGGTCTTCCTAATTTAGACCCAGCACTCTCTCTTCTAACAGACGAGCAGTTTAGTGTGCAGTGCTGCAGATGGGAATCTCGTTCAGGTGTAGATTGAATTAGATGCCCTTTCAAATTCCTTCTGGATCTGATATTTTGAGGTTCCTTCATAGTAACTCTCTAATAAACTCTCGTTAGCCGTACTTGGCTCATAGTAGCAACTTTTTTTTTTTTAATATGAGATTCTTTATTAAATTTTTTTTTGAGTTACATCTTTTCTCCCCGTCTTTCCCGCGCCCACCTCCCCAAAACAGCCATCCCAGTATTTCCCCCCTCCCCCAGTCTATTCTCTCCTATGTCAC
>CM053582.1:186277123-186307397 GCA_028627135.1 Pseudochirops cupreus | reverse complement strand
GGGAAGGCTGATGAATGTTCACATTTCTGTAGAGGGACAGGGACAGGGTGGAGAGTGGTTGCGGGGGCAGGATAGGAAAAAGGGACATGTAATCAGACTCTCACAGTGTGCTCACTATGGAGAGGTTCTGCGTAATTTCACATGCTCAGCCTGTATTTGATTGCTTGTCCTTCCAGTGGGGGTGGGTGACGAAGGAGGAAGAGAAAGAATCTAGAATCTAAGGTTCTATATTCAAATGTTAAAAATATATATCTATATCTATATCTATATATGCAATTATTATTATTATTATTATTATTATTATTATTATTATCATTATTATTAACTACATCCAACTGGAACTTGAGATACACAGGCACTGTGGTTGGGAGATCCATACTGCCCTACTGAAAAGTCCAGAGGGGTGAGGGGTGAAGACATAGGAGAGAATAGACTGGTGGAGGGGGGATACGCTGGGATGGCTCTTTTGGGGCAGTGGGTAGGGGAAAAATGGGGAGAAAATATGAAACTCAAAATCTCGTGGAAATGAATGATGCAAACTAAAATATCTCATGGAAATGAATGATGTAAAATAAAATAAATTTTAAAAAAATAGCATATAATAAATTTAATATTAGTTTTAAAGCTGAAAAAAAAAGAAATGGAAAACAATTGATCCATTAGCATTAATAACCCATCAGTCTCTTCTCCTCCAAGCCAAACAAATCTCCTTCTTTTAAACTTCCTGTCATTCCCACCCCCTCTAATGCTTACTGTCTTCTTTACAGTCCCATCAGGCATAACATTTAGGCCTAAACATTTCTTCAAAGACTCAGTGACCTTTCCCCATAGTTCGGGGTCCACTGACCAGCCTATGGAGTGCTGACTTTTAACAATGTTGTCATTTCTCAACCAGTCTCCCAAATCAGTCCCAAAGTCAGCTATCTTACAAATAATAGACTTTGTTGCTTTTCCCATTTAATGTGCTTTTGGCATGAATCATAGTATCTCGGTTGCTTTTTGTAATATGATGTCGTTCCAGGGCAGAAAATGAAATATTTTCTTTTTCTGGTAACTCAAACATTTTGTACATCCATTAAATGCAGCAAAACATATAATAGGATGTAGTATTGTTATTGGCAGTGACCTCATTGATTAATTACATGCTGACCCTTTTGACAGCTTCCTACTGATTTTATTTCCAAAATGATTAGTTCCAGTGGTGCTTATACAGTTGGAATAAAGGAATTCTACAATAACAATACTGCTGTGGAAGGCTACCCATTTGGCTAACATCAATTGACAAAACACTCTGTGGAAGAAAACGGTTATTTACCATTTCGTAGAAGAGAAGAAATAAAGAGAAGTACAGAGAAACCAGACCATTTAGCAAATGAGAAGGATAAGTGAGCTGCGTGCAAATTTTGCAAACTTCACCTTATTAGGGACTACATATATTGAAGTACAGTAGGGACAGAGAAATATCCAAAGGAAAAAAATGCCATGACCAATTACCCACAATATATAATCATTTCAAACCATTTCCTAGTCTCAGTCAATAATTCTAAGGATGGATATGTACCCGTTTTCATCATGGCGAGTAGAGCAGACAAAAGAAAGGGGGCATCATACGCTATGGCATGTGTGCCTTCATAATGAACACTTTGTCAAAGGATAGAACCATTCAATTAACTCCTATATCAAACATTTATCATGTGTCATGCACCCTGCTAGGTGCTTAGAGGAAATACAAAGCTTCAAAAAGAGTAAGAAACAGTCTTTACGTTCATGGAGTTTAAAATTACTGGAGCATAAGTATATTTCCCTTTCTCAGATTTTGATCTCTGACCTTCATCATAATTCCTAGAACAACACTAGCCAGGAACAATTTACCATCAGTTTAATTTTAATCACCTTACTCAGTGGAGCCCAAATTTAGTCATGTGTATATACATGCATACGTACATACACACACACACACACACACACACACACACACACACGTATTCAGTTTGTTTTGATCAAGTGTTTCTCCTTCAATAAGTTTTGATAGTCTCTCTCTGACCAACATAAACGCCATTTCTTTCCTCTCAAATCACAATAACAAAGATGTGACATGTGTAACCGTGGCCTAATTGAGGCTATTCATATTGTTGTACTGCTGTCTGTTTCTATATCAAGCACAGTTTGTCATAAAAGGATGCTTAAATATAGGAAATCAATCTTGTACCAACAGCAGGTATAATGCTTTAGGCACTGAGCACCAGCCTTCTTTGCTACACTTATATGAATGAATGTCTCCATGCCCCTATTCCATCTCATTGACTGAAATTCCATCTCCGTGAAGTCCAGATGCAGCTCTTCTCCACAGAGCCTCCTTTTTTTTCAGATTCCTTCCTTTGGGGTTTCTCTGTGCATTTCCTCTAACATGTCATTTACAACACAGTGTCAGTCTTCTAAGTAGAAGACAGTTTCCCCTTATCAGACTGTCTTCAGAGATTCAATTAGTCCAGATAGCATAGTATATCCTGCTCTGAGAAGAAAGGACACTAAATAGATGTCTGAACTTGGACAAGTCATGTCTTCCCCTCTACCTCAGGCATTTATGTGTCAAATGATGGGTTTGGGTGAGATGACCTCTGACATCCTTTCAGAATACTGTCTTCACTATCAAGGGACCTGGGTTCAAATCCAGCCTCCAGCACTTACCTATGTGACCCTGGGTGAATCATTTTACTTTCTTAGTTTACTTAATCACTTTCCTCATATATAAAGTGAAGGGATTACACCACATGACTGTAACAGCAAGCACCCTAGCATACCCTAGCATAGGATGGCTACTAGCATTGGTTCTTTACTAAAGGAAAGCAACTTGAAAGGGGTTAACAATCTTTAATTAAATACACACACACAGACACACACACACACAGACACACACACACACACACACATAACATCCTTCACTTAGTTCAGGGGAAAAGTAAGCACCTGAACTTCAGAAAATACAAACAGAAATTACAACAGAGAAATTTCAGACAGAGAAAATAACACAATTCAACAGACCAACACACAGGGTTTCTAGTTGTCTGACCATTTCGTACATACATACATAGTGACCAGAGAGAGAAGCACCAACATTTGGGTTTTCAAAACTGGGAGGTTCCTTAATAGCTACCCAGAATCTCATCTAGCTACATCACACAACTCTTCCCATAAGTGAGCCCCAAAGCAAAACCTCATCTCAGAGTATATATACCCTTCTTCAGGATCAGAGGACATCACAACCTTCATGACCTACTGCATAATTACAAAGTAACAAAAGGTGTGGGTCTTCCTGAAAAATAAGCCTCCCCCCAATCAAGCCTCTCCTGTTGGGTTCCACTTGAGGCCCATTAAGGGGCAGGGAAGATCTTCACATTCTCTAGGCCTGTTAAGGGCTAAGGAAGATCTTCAAATTCCCATACCAAAGGTCACTTTCAGCTCTACACCAGTGATCATAAGATGTGGCCTCATTTAACACCCTTCTCACTTTTTAACCCTTTGGGCAGTCATTTCATTGCTGTTCTTTCCTCTCAGAGGTAGGATATTAGTGACAGTATTAGTATTGTTTCAGCTCTACCTAACACACTTTATATATATATTTTTTTCTCTTTGAATAAATGTATTCTCACTTCCCACAGATAGCAGAGCTATCTCCCTCCCTGCCAGTCTCGAAAGGGGGTGTGTGGAGGGTGGGAGCTGACTTCTTCAGTTGTTTCATACTTTTTGAGTTAGTTCAGGGCTCAGATAAGAGTATTATCTCCTATGGACTTCATATTTACCTGGAGAGGCTTATACAAACTGATGCTAAGTGAGAAGAGCAGAACCAGGAAAAACTTGTACACAATCACAGACACATCGTATGTGTGACGACCAACTTTGATAAACTGGATTCTTCTCAGCAGTGCACAGCTATAAGACAACTCTACAAGTCTCAGGATGGAAGGAGATATCTACATTCAGAGAAAGATCTAGAAAGAACAGAGTTTAAATGGAGACTGAAGCAATCTACATATTTTTCTTTGGTATGTTTGGTTTTGTTTATTCTTTCCCATTGTTCACTCCATTGGTTACAACCCTTCTGTACAACCTGACTAATGTCCATTGTGAAAGTATTTGCAGATCCTATACTTGATTGCCTGCTGCCATGGGGAGGGGGGAGAGGGAGGGGAGAAAATTTGAAACTTAAGGGATTGTGGAACTGAATCTTGTAAACTAAAAGTAAACAAATCAAATTACAAAAAAAAAAAGTATTATCTCCTAACAGTGAGAGGTGTGGACTTAGGTAGGTAGGATGTGACAAGGGGCAGGCAGCTGAAATAGTATACTATAATATACTATACCATGTATTATATATCTACTATACTATATTATAATAAATAAAATACAGTATGATACTCTCTAAAAAAGGCTGGATTTGAACCCAGGTCCCTTGATAGTGAAGACAGTATTCTGAAAGGATGTCAGAGGTCATCTCACCCAGACCCATCATTTGACACATCTACACATCTACAAAAGATGTGCCTCGAGTGGCCTGCACAAAGCATGAGTTCTCATTAGGATGACTCCCTTATGCCTATATGAATGTTTGTAGGTGAACAAGATGTTATGGGGAAAGAGCACTGACTATAGAAAACTTGGGTTCAGGTCCCATCTCTGATTGTTACTATCTACATGACCCTGGGCAAAATTTTCTTATCTTTAAAATGAAGGGGACTAGATGAGATAACTTCTGAGGTCATCTAGTTCTATAATCCTATTTCTAAGTATTTATTAAGCAAGAGTAGCTTTTATATCAAGACTTCTGTTCATTCACCACCTAGTTTAGGAATTTCTCTGGTTCAGGTTTTCCCCAGCTTCAGTTAAAATAAAATTAAGATGAGATAGAAGGAGCTTGAACCCATGAGAGAGGCAGCTTAGTACAAGGAAGGGAGTATTGGCCAAAGAGTGAAGAGGCCTGACAGAGTCCTAGTGACAGAGTTTACACTCTGTATGACTTTGGGCAAGTCACTTCCCTGTGCCGGGTTTCATTTTTTAACTTGTAAGAAAGAAAAACCTGGACTCTGTCCTCTCAGAGATCCCATCTATTTCTAGCCATGTGTGGTTTTAACCTTGCTTTGGACTCTTTCCAGTTTAAGGGAGATGAGAAATGAACTTTTAGGAATTTGACTACAGACATTAGATTAATTCAAAACATAGAGGCTTATGGTATTTCTCACTTTGTGAGCTTTTGAGGGCCCCTTTTCCCACTTTCCCTTCTCTCTTAGTGTAGATGGAAACAGTTGGGACTTCACAGGCTGTTGTTTATGTGTGCTTAACCCTGTGGTTGATTGCTGAGGACATGGAGTTCTGTTGGATGGAGTCAAGGGGCATAGGAGAGGAGAACATGCAGTATTTTCTTTATTTCTCATTAATTTCTTATCAGGTAGTGGCTATAATAGGAGAGAAATGCATTCAGTTCAAAATACAAATTGATTTGCTCTGTCTCCAGTCATATGCTCTATTCTCAATGCCTGAGGTCATTGAATTCCTTCTAAATACATCAGAAGAGAGTCTGCAAAGGAGATCAGTGGACTTGATTTTGATTCTTCCAACTCTGCTAGAACAGACTGTTAAAGATATGGTTAGTCTACAACTCGAAAAGGAAGTAGTGATTAGCAAGAGCTGGCTTCATGAAGAATAGATGATTACAGACTAATCTTAATTTCTTTTTTTTTTTTTTTAGTTACTTAAATCTCTGATCAGGGGAATGCTAGAGATATAGCCTCCCTATATTTTTTTCTAAAGCATTTATTGTTTCTAACTATTCTAGAAAAGACAACAGATGTGGACTAAACAGGGCTTAGCACGGTGCCTGGCACATAATAAGTGCTTCAGTGTTTATTGATTGATTAGACAGTGATACAGTTAGATGGTTAGAACCAGATGAGTAGTCAGATTGGAAGAATAGTCTTGATGGTTCAATATCAATTTGACAGAAGGTTAACCAGTGGAATGACCTAGGGCTTCTCTGATTGGCCTTGTATTCATTAAGTTTTTTTAATCAATACTTTCGATTAATGCATATATGGCATGCTCATAATACTTGTAGATGATAAAAACCTAAGAGAGAGAGAGAGAGCTCATTCTGGATGGCAGTTAGGATCTAAATAGATATTGACATGTTTAAGTATTGGGATGAATCTAATAAGATGACCTTAGGCATAAATATAAAATGTTAACACTGGTTCAGAAGAGCAATCTCACAAGTATGAGATAGGGGAGGTGTGATTAGAGAGTAGTTTGCTTGAAAAATATCTGGGGTTCTTTTAATGGCCTGCAAGCTCCATACAAATCATCAGTGTGATTTGACAGCTAAAATAGCCTAATGGGATCTTGGGTTACTTTGGAGAGGTATGACTTCCAGAAATAAGGAAATAATAGTTCCTCTCTATGTTCCCTAAGTCAGATCATACCTGGAGTATTGTGTTAGGTTCTGAGGACCACAGTTTAAAGAACTCTTTGATATGTTGGCACATAGAGGAAGGCAACCAAATTGGTGACTGGTGAGTCCATCCCTTTTGAGACCATTTTTGAAGGACTTAGTAATGTTTAGCGGCAGTTCAAGTGTTTGGAAAGCAGTTAGAGAAGGGATTTCACTTGTTCCATTTAGCCCCAGAGGGCAGAATCGGCAACAACAGGTGGATATTTTTTAAAAAGGCAAATAAATTTAGATTCCATATCAAGAAAGCCTTCCTATTGATTAGAGAGGTACCAAAGTTGAATGGATGACCTTGGGGGAGGAGGGGTCCTTATGTATGATTTTAAGCAAGGTACTGCTCACACTCCCTGAATCCCAAGAAAGGTGCAGAATTGCTTTCTGTTTCATGACCTGCTTCTCTTATGACTACGTACGGCATTCATAATCGGTAATTATAACTCACAGCTAGTACTAAAAGGATTCACATATAATAATGATCAAAGGACATATCTCATATATATCAGAAATCCGTTAAGTAGCCTGTTTAATAAAAAGTCTAATCAATAGACCTTGTCTGAATTTTGTCTTCTAATAAATACTAGAACATAGTTTCAAATGTATTTTAACATAATTTACCTCCTTGGTGGCATGAGCTGTTTACTTGTGTCTCTGTTGCCAGGTACATAATAGGTGCTTATTTATTACTTGTTAAACTTAAATTTAATTTTGTAAGGATCTTCCAGTGTGGACTTTAAACAACCTCCCAGCATTGGAATGTCTTAGAAAAAGATACCCCATGGGCATTACTTTTCTATTAAAGTAAAAGCAAAATAGAGATCTGTTAAATTAGTAAGACCATTTGCATTCCAGAGGGCTGTGTGTGCATTTTTTCCAATTTAATATTTCAAATATCTTCCCAAAGGCTTCCCCTGATTTTGATTCATATCAGTCTGGTATGTTGAACTTGCTTATGAACTTGAATGCAGCTATGCATCATTGAGTTACTTAGCTTTGTATCCTGGTATCAATAATACGTGTCAGCCCCTTTGGAAGAAATTCCCAAACTTCTTTATCAGATGATACTATTAACTAATTAACATAAAATAACCTCTAAATCTAGTCAAGGCAAGTTTTAAGCTTCTGACAACCTCTTTCCATAGCTTTTACCCACCTTTCTTTCCCCCCCCCCCCAATAAAGGTAGGTTGGTATCTTACATAGTACTAACCTTCATATCAGGAAGATCTGGGTGGAAATTTGGCCTCTAACATTGATTCAGCTTGTTTGGCCAATTCATGGGTGACACCATTGTGCAGGCTCTTTACTCCCCTTGTGTGTGTCTTGTGTATTTTAGGAGTAATCACATAATTTTGATTTTCCAACTATGTGTAGCCACAAAAGTCACCAGAACAATATTGATATCCATGAGACAGTTTTAAAAGAACTGGGTTGAAATCCCAGATCTGACTTCAGTTGTGTAACCATGGATGGATGGACTTAACATGCATGAGCACTGGCTTCTTGTTCTGTAAAGTGGAGCTAATAAGAGCTAATAAGACTCACTGTTTTGTTGTAAGATTCCAGTAAGAAAATGTAAAACTGCTTTGCTCATTGTAAAGTGATACTTAATTTTAAAGTTTTCAGTTATTATGTATAGAAAATAACTTCTGGAACATTTAGAAAGAAAGATTTCATGGAATCGAACTTTCCTCACTTTCATTGCATTTTTTCTCTGACCCTGCTTCTGTTAGCCAAAAAATAAAAATAATCGGAAGAATCCTGGCAGGCTCACCTCACTTTTCAACCAAGATTTAATAGCTCAGTGCTGTAGGGGAGGCTCATATTACAAAGACTTCATTGCTTTTATGAAACATACTGTGAGATAGGGCCATAAATCATTTCACCCAAACTTTTACTAATCAAAATAAATGAACAGAGTAGATTTTATGATGGTTTATATTGTCTCTGTAATTCACAAAGCTTAGTAAGCTTCGGCAGGCTTCCATGTCATTAGAGAGAATTAGAAAAGTTCTGCTCTGTGTTGCTAAGTTGCCTTCTATCATTTCTGAAAATCAGTTATTATACTGCAAAAAGCATTTGGAGTGCCATGAAAATGCCACTATAACTTTTCCTTCTTATAGTGACTAGAATTTATACATACATATATACATGTATATATGTGTGTATACATATACATGCATGTGTGTATATATACATATATACACACATATACACACACACAGATCAGAGCTAGTACTGATGTCCATGGTGAGGGAATAACAAGGAACAGATGAATTGTATTTGTTAACCTTTTATTCTCAAGGCTAATTAATTTTGTTGGTTTCATTAAAAAAAATGCAAAACTATAGACATGATGATTATAACTGCTAGGAAGTAAGACTGTGTTTAGATTTCACAAGAGCATTGGAAAGTCAAAGGTTTACAATTCCATAAAAAGGCCTGGCTCATCAACTGTTGTTTCAAATGCCAGGAACTTTGGACTGGACAGAAGCCCTCACTTAAATGAAGGATTAGCTTTGGGAATAAAAGATTAATCAGAAACACAATTCATGAAATTTCCAGCTCTTCTCAGAATTACTATCTGCCCTTCAGCCATAACATTTATGAAGTGTTCCAAAACTCCACTTGATCTGTGGTTTTATAAGTGCAGTTATTTCCTTTGATAATACAGATGGCAACCCATCTACATTTGCTCTCCTGTGTGACTCTCATCTATATCCTCACATAAATTCACCACTTTAGCTATGTTTTAATGCTATTGCTCTTCCTCCAAAGCTGGAGGGATGTGGGGTGGGCGGGGAGTATGGAGTAGATTTTAAGTAGACTACAGGATGCTTACCAGTGTTGACTTACATATGGAAATATAGTGTGGGAAAAGGAGCCTGGATATGTGTATAATAAGGAGGTGGGGATACAGGGGACAACCTGAATATTGCTTTGGGACCTATGAAAAGATTCAGGCAAGTCAACTTTAAGGGATTCATGTTTCAGGTAAATGACCTCCAAAATAAATTTCATGATCTTGTTTAAATTTCTCACGAACCAAAAAAATATTAGATCTTCATGGAATAAGAAAGATCATCTAGTCTAGCCCCTCATTTTATTGTTGAGGAGAGATGAAACACTGTCCCAAAATACACAATTCAAACCAGGGCTGAAGAAAGTTCAGCTAAACTAGTAATGGGTTAGGTCAGAGTAAGGTTCTGAGCTTTGGCAAAGAGCTTGGCGCAGTTTGATAAACTCAGAGGACCCTGTCGAGACTTTTCTTTAACTTTATTTTTCAGTCTCTGTAGTCTCCCTGCCACCCCCTCTACAAGGTATGTTCATTCCATACCTCGTCTGTTCTCTCTATTAAGAATGCCTTCCTCCCAGTCTTGTCTACCTCTCCCAATCTTTCATTTCCTTCAAGGCCTGACTCAGATTTCATCCTTCTCGTGATGTCTTTCCTGAATGCTCCCGGCTATACTGACCTTCCACTCTCTCACCTTCTGTGACACTTGGGTTCTGTCCAAAGTGATATAGTCTACTACTCCAGTTTAATTAGCTGAACTGTTTTTAAGCAGGTAGATCTTAAAGACCAGTTATTTTTTGCATTATTTTCATCTAATAACCTGTCCTTTAAGCTACTTTTTTAGATCACATTCTGTTTTGTATTGTCATCTTTGTTTTCATGCAACAGTTACGTAGGATGTTATATTTAAAGGCCTTTACATTCATATGGCAAACCCCATTTTCCTCTGGTGAAAGATGCATAGCATTAGCCTCCATTTTCTCATCCTCAAAATGGGGGAGAGGAAGCAAAATAGGGGGAAGGATGGCCTAGGTAGCCTTAAGGACTTTCCTGTTTCTTTCATCCTTTGAGCCTATTCCAGTACCTTAGTCATCTTAAATGAACTTGCACTGTTTCGTTACAACACCCTTTGTTGTCCATTTCAATTGTGTGCGACTCTCCATGACCCTGTTAGGGTTTTCTTGGAAAAGATCCTGGAGTGATTTGCTGTTTCCTTCTCCAGTCCATTTTACAGATGAGGAGACTGAGACAAACAGGATTAAGTGACTTGCCCAGGGTCACACAACTGATACATGACTGAGACCAAATTTGAACTCAGGTAGATGTCTTCCTGACCCCAAGTCTTAATAGCTTCCACTAAAATGGGAGCTCCAAAAGGTCAGAGAAACTAAGTCTTCTGTTTTTCATGTGCTCCACCCTTCCCCCAGTGCTAAATACAATGCTAGACAGTAAGTGTTTAAGAATACTTACTGATTTGCCAACAAAATGTAACCTCCTTCTCATGAGTATGTGTATGCAAGAATAATATAAATACCCTTATATTTTCATAGCCCTTTATAATTGATGGAAGATTTTGGCAAACATCTCATTGAATCCTCAAAATAGTCCCAAAAAGTAGGAAGCACAAATTTGTGATTCTCGTTGTATAGATAGAGAAACTGAGGCCACTTTAATTAGGATTAGTCTTGCAGGAGTCTCTTCTTCCCGGGTGTGAAGGGGCTTGGATATAGGGACATCATGCTTTGTGCCCTCCAGCATGTTCTCCAGAGCTGAGTCTCTGCCACATTCCCATTATTCTGGTACCTTCTTCTTTTGTCTTTCCTGCTTGTCCAGCAGGAGAAGGGAAGATATGTATACTTCCCTATGAGGATTATTGGGGTGGTGTCTTTGTGTCTCGTGCCTGCTAGGGCTAGCACTCTTACTTCTGGCAGTTGAGAAAATAATTTCAACTGAAATTTACCTCGTGCCATTTGCCCTGATGTCCCAAAGTGCTACTCATTTTATATCCCTTTATTTATACAGTATCCCTTTAATAAGGCAAAGAAGAAACAGCAGTAAATCAGTCGTCAACAAGAATATGCCTGCTGTATACCAGGTGCTGTGCCAGGTGCTTGGGATTTGAATCCAATAAATTACTCTCCACTGGCAAGTTTACATTCTAATGGGCTATAGTATAGAAGGAAAATTACTTATCTGAGGTCACATAAGTATTTGAATTTACCTGCCAGTGATCTGATTAAATGAAGGAGTCTAGTCTTTTGTGATATTTTATTAAATATTCTTGCAAAAATTCACTATTTTTTTCCTAGAGAAAATACTCTCTGGTTAATAACTGTGAGTATTTTGAACCCTAAGGGGATTATCTGTGTTTTTCAGTTTCAAATCTGCTTTGAAGCAAATATTTAGGAATTTCTTGCATATATGAAAGGATAATTACTGTTTTGCTATTACTGTTTTGCTGTGAAGGCTTAAAACTAATTAACGAAGCAGAAATACATTTAAAACATGTATTTAGCTGTAAAATAAACTTAATTCAAATGTTGAGCATCCTCCTGAATAACATATGATTAAAATTGTCCCCATAGTTGATATGCTATGTGTAATAATACTGTGATCTCTTTTCGCATGAGTCACATTACTTAAAATCACGAAGTTATATGAATGGCCCATCTATTTTTAAAACAGGAAAAGAACTATTTCCTTGCAAATTTTATTTGCTTCAAGTTTAGTTAGGTACAGATGTATAGAGGTATATGTGACTAGGTATTTGTACCTAGAAGATCTTGGAATGTTTTTCATGACCTGGTAAGACTTTGCAGCCAACACCACCACCATCTACCTAAAATATCGTTAATCAACCATTCAATAAAGAACAAGAATTTATTAATCACCTACTTTGTGTTATGCATTATGATAGACCCTCGGGATACAAATGATTTCTACCCTAAAGGAGTTTACATTCTGGGGCGTGGGGAGGGGAAGAGAACATCATATGCATATACACTCACGTGCACAGAGTATATACAAGGATACCCAGCAGAAAACAGAAGCCCTGGGTCTCAACAGCAATATAACTGCAGACCTGCTCAGCCCATTGTAACAACATACACAGCAAAGATGTTGTGACCAGGGAGGAAAAGCCCAAGAAAATATCAGTGGACCTATAAGTGTTGGAAGCTTTAGTTTTCTCCACATATATTCTCTATATGTAGCCCCCTCATGTATAATCTATATGCTTACTAATTCTTTCATGATCTGTATATTTGGGAGAAAGTATATCCTAGCTTAATGGTGACAGGGTGAAGGGCATAGAAGTATATTCTATTAGTGAATCTTCCTACTATACTATTTCATTAAATCCTTTTGTTTTAAATTAGCCATGGCCTCTGACTGATTGGAGAAAAGAAATATGCATCAGTGGGGGCTCTTGAGCTATTATTTCAATTGAATGTGGCCCCCATAAAGTACCTTGAACCCAAAGTAGCTCTATTAAAGACCCTATGATGGGGGAGATGAGGGGAAATGGCAGAGGAGGTCAGTAGGTGCTACATACATTTATAGGTAAATATAAAATGCACATACAGAGTAATTTGAAGAGGAGGAATCATTAGTCCCTAGCCAGCAGGAGTGGGAGTGGGAGTGGGAGTGGGGGCACTTAAGATAATCCAGAAAGGAGGCTGAGAATTCTCAGAGAAGATGAGGAGTGAGCACATAGCAGAGATGGGGGCCAGCCTGTGTGAAGGCACAGAGTGGGGAGACCTAATGTCCTACACAGAGAGCATTAGGTAAACCAGTTTTGTTGGGCCAATTTATCTTGTTTGTACATAGCTGTTTGCTTGTGAGCTTTAGACTGTGAACTTTTTGAAAGCAGGGACTGGTTTTGTTTTCTTTTTCTTTTTTTGTTTTTGTTGGTGGTTTTTCCCCATTTCCCAGTGTCTATACCCCATATCACAGTGCTTAGCACACAGTAGGTGCTTAATAAGTGCTCACAGAGTACATGAAGGGGAGAAAAGTGGAGTAAGTCTGCAAAGATAGACTGAAGCCAGATTGGGAACGGTTTT
The DNA here is from genome assembly GCA_028627135.1 of Pseudochirops cupreus. Classification (NCBI taxonomy): domain Eukaryota; kingdom Metazoa; phylum Chordata; class Mammalia; order Diprotodontia; family Pseudocheiridae; genus Pseudochirops; species Pseudochirops cupreus. The sequence goes on along the minus strand of CM053582.1, from coordinate 186,294,048 downwards.
AAAATCTAAATTAAAGACTTTGCATTTTATCCCAAAGGAAATATGAATCTCCTGGAAATTTGTCAGTGGGATCATAATTAACTAGAGCTCTGGCAACAAAAGATAGAGGAGCTTCCATTGCAAGACATTTTTTTTCCACTGCAGAATGAAATGCATACTAAATGAATAATGGGCGTGTGACTTCACGGAATCATGTTGGGATGCAGTGTATCTTGTTTGGAGCTCTTGAGCAGCCCTGGGCGCATACTGAACACAGGGAAAGTAACTAATGATTCAGGCAGATGGTCGAAGTGTAACATATTCACTTACACCTGAAAAAGCAGCAACATCACCCCTTTTGCTGGAAGCAAATACAGGGGGTTTCCTGATAGCTGAGCTTTAAGAGATTGTTTGAAACTGTATTAATTATGTCCATGGGCGGTGTGTGATAGGTTTTGTATTATCAGCATAGTGATACTTTACAACTCTCATAGTTAATTTACTTTTCATTCCCAACTCCTCATAGAATAATATGCAGTGAGTTGGTGCCTTTCAATCTCATGTTCAGGTTGTCATGTTGCAGTTACTCAGTTTTTAATAGAAAACTAAATGAAAAACCCTGCTCTGGTGTGAAATATGTGAAATCTCTTCATTATATATTCTGTTTGCTTCTTTTTCAAACATCTTACTTCAAAATGCCTCTATTCCATCACCCAGCTCTTGACAAACCAATAAAATGGAATATGGCTTTTTGATTTTTTAAAAATTTCATCACAGTATTTCTGTGCAGTTAATTGTAAACATTGGCATGGCAGTATTGATACAGTATTGATTAAGACATGTTGATGAGATGATGTTCAGAATGAAAATCTGAGTCCAAGGTGATAAACTCCCCTCTTCCAAAATGGCAGTACATTAGAATGATAGGTGTCCAGTGAAGAGAATTATGAAAGGTGGAGGTACTAATCTATGTTAAAATTTAATCAGTCTGTATTTACTGAGTATCTACTTTTTAAAGAACCTGCTAGGGGAGTTATTTAGGGAATAATAGGATGAAACCTCTTGAAGAGCAAGAATTTTTTAAAAATTTTATCCTTGTAGTTCCAGAGCATACAGAGACATATAATGCAATCTCTCAGTGGCCCCAGCAGTTGTCTGTGTCTATGACTTGTTCTTGATCTGCATTGGTGGATCCGGTTTCCCTCACTACATCAATTACATAAAAGCATTGGACAAAACAAAAAAAAAAGAGAGAGAGAAGAAAAATATTCCAAAGTGTAGCACAGTATTTCATTGTAGGTATTTAATGAATATTTAAAAAAAAACTAATCATTGATATGGCCCCTACTTTTGAGAAAGGTACTGGCCATGAATCTAAAAGCAACATGATAGAAAAAGGAAACTTCTGAATAAATGGAAATCTTTTCACTAAACAGCCCTAATTATCATTTTTAGCATCCTGCCATGTATGTTGCCTTATTGTTTTGTCCATCAGGAATTTATACATTCAACATTGGAGCACTGTACATGATAAGTTCCAAGCTTGTTCCTGACCCACTGTGATTGCCTCAGCCTGCTTGGCCTGCTTCACGTCTCATTATCTCCCTTCAAACAGCTGATGATTCAGACCAACTAGATTTACTATTTCTCCAGTACACCACAGTTTCCTGCTTCCCATTTCTATCTCATGCTGTGTCCTCTACCTGGAATGCCTCTATTCCAACTCTCTACGTCCCTTTAGTACTTTTCCTTCATGGTCAAATTCAAATACTGCCTCCTGATGTCGTTAGTATAAGTGAACATCCAGCAAAGAAACTCCATCAACCAGGTAGATGAGCAAATGCCGTGCAATTAATAATGGTAACTATTTGCCTGGGACCCTGAGAGATGAAGTGAATTGTCCAGGGGTCACACAGTCAATATGTGTCTCGAACCCAAGTCCTGCTCTGTACTCACTATGCCAAGCTGCCTCTAATGCAAAGTTTTATCAAAGCTAAAGAGAAAAGTGGATAGAACAGGACACCTTTTTGGTACCAAAGTCTTCCGATAGAAAAAAAAATGGCCTGAGGCTGAATCTCATGAACTGATAAAGCCAAGGATCATTAGGGCATCCCTAAGGATTCAGTAGGGTGAGAGTGATGGGGCACGTTGGGAGCATCTTATTCAATGACCACAAGCCAGATATGTCATTTCTTATTAGATATCAAATCAACTGCCCCTACAACTGCCACTGGAAGCCAGCTATTATCAGCTGTGAGGAGCTGAGGCTGAATCTTGGGATAATTGGCATCGACTGGTCTAAAGTCAGCAGACTAATGCTGTCTTTTTCTATCAGCAAGAGGAGTGAATAATTATTTAGGATTCTACCTTTTATTAGATTTGAGATCTTGTCAATAATTTTAGATGCTTGGGAAGCCAAATCCTGGCTTCTGACTTCCATCACAACTGTATCTACAAAGCAAATACATATATACATTCTTTAAATTATCCAAACATCATTAATTCAGACTCTGCTGATTGAGGAGTTGTGACAAATAAAGTGTAACCTTACATTATCTGTCCAAAATGTTTTTGCTAATCTGATTTGAAGTGTAAACATGTTTGCAGGGACCCTGTTTCATTTACTTTCATTTCATTTAAAATATTTGTGGAGTCCACTTGTAGGTTTAACTGTTTGCTGGAGAACAAACTGTTAAGAATTTTAAGATATTAATTTCTTGCATACAAATTAGTTTCTTAAATTCATAATGAGTTTTGCCTATAATCATTAAAGAAATCCTGCAGTACCTACTCTTAGAAATGAAATACTTTGATCTTCATTAGGAAGAGTATAGAGAGCTCAGGGTTGGGTTTAATTTTTTTTTTGGAAGTTGTTTTTTTTTTAAGTCACATTCACCTAGTTAGCCTATCCTTAAGTTGTTGTGCAGAATGATGCCCTGATTTGACACCTCTCCCCCATATGCTAGTATTAAAGTCTAAGGGAAAATCTCACAGATACATGTGTCAGCCTATGGCTCTCCAAAAGCACTTTGAGGGTACTCTTCTTAAGTAGTTACCTTGTATCATTTTGTATTTCATTTTTTTCTGTATATTTTATGTTCTGGCTGTTTGTATATGTGTTCTATCTTAGTAATAGAATGTTAATTCCAGGAAAGAAAGAACTATGTCTTAATGGAATTTAGCCATCTTCCCTAGCATTTAGCACAGTACTCTTCACAATAGTAGGTGCTTAAGATACCTGTTAGTTCAAGTTGCTGTGTATTTTTGGAAGCAAGGAGACCAGGATCATGAATTTAGACCCGGAAGGGACCTAAGAGATCATCTAGTCCCACTTCTTATTTTAGGGATGAGGAAACAGGCCGTATAGAAGAGAATTGATATGCCCAAGGTCATATAGCTGGGTGGTGCAGTCGACAAAGAGCTGGGCTTGGAGTCTGCAAGATCTGAGTTAAAATCTGGCCTCAGAATCTTACTAGCTGTGTGACCCTAGGCAAGTCACTTAACCTATTTTTGCCTTGGTTTCCTCATCTGTAAAATGAAGTTAATAATAGCGCTTATCTCCCAGAGTTGTGAAGATTAAATGAGATAATAATTATGAAGTGCTTAGCACAGTGTCTAGTAAATAGTAAGCATGATATCATCTTCTTCCTCCTCCTCCTCCTCCTCGTCCTCCTCCTCCTCATCATGCTAGTAAGTGGCAGAGTCAGGGTTTCAAACAAGGTTCTCTTACAAATGGTAGTTCTAAAGTTATTTTAACTCAGACTCCCCCCCATCCCATTTATTCTGAACAAGTTAAGTTTTGTATTACTTAGTTGAGCTTTCCTTGCATTACAGGTGTAAGGTCTTCTTTCTCCTTAGAATAGTCTCACATTTCAGGCCTTTTCCTTACAACTAGACCCCTTTTCCCACATTGTTTTAAATCCAGGCACAAGTTGCTGTAAACATATTTATAGAGATGTTTCAAATCCTAGATTGTAGACCTTGTGATGAACTCTGCTCTTCCATTCCCCTTATTTTTTATTGATGTCCCAGTTTCATCTCTGAATTCTCTTGACATGCCCTGGCATAGTTCTGCATCGCTCACACCAAGCTTTCTTTAGGCTCATTTTCCCCTCTCTTGTTTTTGTCCAACTCCGAAGGCAGTACTGCTCACTATTTCCTATACTATTCCTTGGCCATGTTTCACAAATGAGCTTAGTCTATCTAACTTGGCTAAGACATCAAAAATTTGTTGTCCAAAGCAGTGTCAGTGATTTTTTGAAACAATTTTGATGGTGAGGTTTTTGTTTAGGGTTGTTTTAACATTTGTTAAAACTTCTCTAAGAAATGTTGGATCATCATACTTTTATTTTTATCCATTTCCCACTTTTTTTTAAACAATAGCTTCTTTCAATAAGTTGTGTGTAATTATAATTGCATTTAGGGTCTTTTTCTATACTTCTCCTTTTTGATAAACCCAAAGACTCCAGCTTCTGGGATAAGAACTCATTATTTGATGAAAATTGTTGGGAAAATTGTATGACAGAAACTAGGCATATTCCAAAGTCTTGTACTGTATACCAGCAGTTCTCAACCTGTGGGTTGCGACTCCTTTGGGGGTCAAACAGCCCTTTCACAGGGGTCACATAAGACCATTGGAAAACACATTTCCGAGGGTCTTAGAAACTGAGACACTGCTCCTCTATCAATTTCCAGGGGGTTCTGCTCACATGCAGATACGCCCATATACGAGTATTAAAGGGTTGTGGCATTAGGAAGGTTGAGAACCACTGCTGTATACTAAGATAAAATCAAAATGAGTACATGATTTAGACATAAAGGGTGATACTATAAGCAGATTGGGAGAGCAAAGAATAGTTTACCTGTCATGTCTATAGAGAACAGAAAAATGTATGACTAAACAAGATAGAGAACATTACAAAATGCAAAATGGGTAATTTTGATTACATTAAATTAAAAAGTTTTTGCACAAAGCTTTTATGGCCAGTGTCTCTGATAAAGACCTCATTTCTAAAATACATAGAGATTTGAGTCAAGTTTTTGAGACTGCAAGTCATTCCCCAATTGATAAATGGTCAAATGATATGAACGGGGAGTTTTGAGATGAAGAAATTAAACTATCTATGATCCTATGAAAAAATGCCCTAAATCACTATTGATTAGAGAAATGCAAATTTAAAACAACTCTGAGGTACTACATCACACCCATCAGATTGGCTAACATGACAAAACAGGAAAATGCTAAATGTTGGAGATGTGGGAAAATTGGAACAGTAATACGTTGTTGGTGGAGTTATAAACTGATCCAGCAGTTCTGGAGAGCAATTTGGAACCGTGCTTAAAGGACATAAAGATAACTAACACAGTAATAGTAACATTGTGTGATGACCAACTTTGACAGACTTGGTCCTTCTCAGCCATGCAGTGATCTAGAACAACTCCCAAAAGACTGCTGATGGAAAATGCCATCTACATCCAGAGGAAGAACTATGGAGTCTGAATGCAGATCGAAGCAAACTATTTTCTCTCCCTCTTTTTTTTTCTTCCTTGTTCTGATCTTTTACAACATGACTAACGTGGAAATGTATTTAATATGATCATATATGTCAGATTGTGTGCTGTCTTGGGGAAAGGAGAGAAGAAAGAGGAGGAGAAATTAGACCTCAAAATCTTATAAAAGAGAATGTTGACAACTAAAAATTAATTAATTAATTAATTTTGAAAACTCCACCTTTTTTTCCAGTGTAATGTTTATTTTTAACTTTTGCTCTCACCTAACAATGGTGTGGCCACAAACAGCTGAATCAGAAATGACTCTCAGAACTGAATATATAGAATGTACCATCTTGGTGTGCTTGCCATATCTATTACCAACCAACACTTTTTATTGAAGAAAATATGCATGATAAGGAAGGATGTGCCTTTTGTGTTAGCTATAAATCTCTGACTTCTTACATTATTAATCCTAAACTCTGTTTCTCCAATATGTTTTTTCACTTACCTCACTGTGCCCATATTCACTAAAATCTCTGCATATCAAAGTATACATTGACTTGGTTTGAAGGCTGGTGAACTTCCACTCTGTACTAATATTTTAAAATCACAGAAATAAAATTTAAGCATTTAATTTCAGTGATTTGAACCTGGGAAATTAAAAGCATTATTAATAGTTTTTTAAAAGTGTTATTCTCCCATGGTGTTGAAAGTCACACTTCATTGTTAATTGTTATGGCATTAACTAAGAATTATTCATAGTTAGAAGCAAACACTTTTGAAAAGGGCCAGGGTCAAAGGAGAAAATAGAATAAATGGGGGGTGGGATAGGATGGAGGGAAATATAGTCTTTCACAGTATGACTACTATGGAAATGGTTTGCTTTACTACCCATATGTAGCCTATATTAAATTGATTGTCTTCTCAGTGGGGGTGGGTGAGGAGGAGAGGAGGGAAAGAATATGGAATTCAAAGTTTTAAAAACAAATGTTTAAAAAAATTGTTTTTTACATGCAATTGGGAAGTAAGATATACAGGCAATGGGGTATAGAAATACATATTGCCCCACAAGACAGTAAGGGGGGGAGATAAAGGGGGATATAAGAGAGGGCAAGGGGGAAGGGATATTCAATATGCTTGCTATCTTGGGGTGGGGGTAGGGGAAAGATGGGGAGAAAATCTGTAACTCAAAATCTTTTGAAAATGAATGTTGAAAACTAAAATTAAATTTAAAAAACCAAAGAATTATTCAGTTCATTGTCCTTACTGAAGAACTTAGTAAGGAAAATGCATTGATTAGAAGTCAGCACAAGATCAGGGTCCCAATCTTGACTGTATTACATGTACTCTTGACTTTTTTGTGTTATGTACCCCCTCTGGCAATCTGGTGAAATTTTTGTGGTTGTTCTCAGGGTAATGCTGTTAAATGCATAGGATTATAAAGGAAGCTAATTATATTAAAATAGTTATCAAAAAATATTTGTTTAAATTCACAAACCTGGATTAAGAACCCCTGATGCTTTCTAGCTTTATTCTAGACACAAAACTAGAGACCATGGATCTCCTGAGAGGCAGTATGGTATATATTAAGATGGCTAGAGAGGTGACTTCACAGGCAGAAAGACCTGAGTTCAAGTCCAGAAGTTGCACAAATTTGACTAGGTTACTCTAGGCAGGTCACTTAATCTCTCTTTGCTCTCAGCAAATAACTAAAACCCTTACGTAGGAAAGAAATTTCCGACTTACATTGCTCAGTTTCTCCACCCATATGATCCCTATGCCATTTAATTTACAGATCTAATTCCCAATAACTGTAAAATGGAGACAAGTGTACTTGTATTATGCCTTTTAAGTACAATACCAGTATGAGCTATTGTCATATTTCACCTTGCTATTGCTCAAAGGAGTAGTATGTTAATTAAGAATGCAAAATTCTCAAGGTCCAGAACTGTTCCATTTTTTGTTGTTTTATTCCCCAGTACCTAGTGCATACTAAGTGCTGAATAAATGCTTGCTGTTGCTTACTTAATTGATTTCTTAATCAGGAAATTTGGGTTCTCAATTAGGTTCTGTTATTTACAGACTTTGTGGGCTCATCTGTGAAAACGAAAGGTTAGGACAGTGGTTCTCAACCTTCTTAATACCAAGACCCTTTGATACAGTTCCTCATGTTGTGGTGACCCCCAACCATAAAATTATTTTCGTTGCTACTTTATAACTGTAATTTTGCTACTGTTATGAATCGTAATGTAAATATCTGATATGCAGGATGCATTTTTATTGTTACAAGTTGAACATAACTCACAGGTTGAGAACGTCTCGGTTAGAATCAAATGGTCTCAAAGGTCTTCAGTGGATTTAATATTTTGTGAGTATAACTCACACGCTCATTTTCCATCCTTCTTGCCTGTTGCATTATAGTTGCTGCCCTGTCAAAAACTGATGAAGGAAAATGAGAAACTTGTGTGTGTGTGTGTGTGTGTGTGCTGGATACACCAAAGACATGTTTAGCTCTGTAAAGGCGAGCACTAATGGAAATCTTGAATTAGATGCCCAAGTTTCATGTTAGCCACAAAATTTGCATCTTAGTATTCAGGCACCTAGTCATCAGAATCCCATCCTTGGTCCCTTCAAGTCAGTGCTTGTCGCTGCTTTGACTTTCTGGCTCGGCTTTGATCTTCTTGGGTAGCACATTTTGTGAAGAAGAATAGAATATCACTTAATGGTCAAAATATGGATCCAGTGTCTCTCATAAGTTCACGAGAAAACTTTATTGACATGTTCTTATAATAAGCAAGATCTCCCTCATCCTTTGCCCTTATGCTTTTTACCCTTCTCAGTTGGCAGGCCTTTCAGTCAGAGAAATGAAGGGCATTTTCTGTGAATTGAGTCTTTTTTGGTGATTTTGTTGTTTGTTTCTTTTTTAATCCCCTACACCCTCTCTGTTGAGAGCAGTGCCTTGAAAACTGCCTTCTGACTTGATTCCAAAATCCGGTTCTGCCTTTCATCACAATCAGATCATCTCACTTCTCTGCCAGCCCATGAAAAGACAAAAGTTGCACATGCTAATGGTCCATTTGGAGGATCAAGTGTTATCTGAAAAGGACAGGGCAGAGGAGGAAATCAGATGAATTCTTTACCCTGTGTGGGAGGGAAGGGGAAGAAGAAAAAGGGGCTTCTCAGAAGGCCTTCCAGAACAACTGTTTCCTCATGAATAAAATTTAGTAGCTTACCGTTCTGATTTATATTTCATCTCCAAATCCTCCTCTTTGAGATATGAAAGTTCATTCAACTGGATCAGTCTTTTCTTTGGGGTAGAGAGGAACTTGAGTATCCCACAAAGATGCTGACTTTGCCACTGGGTATCATCTGGTTCATTCCTCCAGTTGCCATTGCAGAAATCTGTATTCTTTCTGGGGCTAGTACAGGCTGAGTTCACTGGGCCATTTTCACTACTAATAATTATTGCTACTTATCTATTTGGCCTCTTTATCACAGGCATTTGCTTTGGTCCAGATAATCCTATCACTATTTGTGACTCCTCACAAACTGACCACTTTAATACAACAGAAAGCTAGCAATACAATCTTATGAGCTTTTATTAAAGATCGGTCTAAAAGGAGCTGATTGGGAATAAAGAAATGAACACTGACTTTAGAATCAGATGACCTGGGTTCAATTCCTGTCTCTCGTGTGACCTTGTGCAAGTACCTGGGACCTGTTTCCTCATCTGTAAAATGAGGGAATTTAACTGAATGACCTGAGTTCGCTTCAGGCTATAGATCTATGAAACTTTACTGGGTTGTTTAAAAAAAAAATTAAAGTAGACTCCTCACTGCATATAAATTATTCTTTTTTCTTCATCTCCTATCTTATCCCCAATCAGCAATGCCTTAAAAGATATTTTGGCAAACTTAGGGGTTACAAGACCTTAGCTAGTTTTACCCTGTCCTTGCACTTATTGGTGAACAACACCCAAAGTTATGGGATGGGAAGTCATATATCAAATCTGTTGTCTTTTTCTGTTCTTTAAAGAAAAATGTAAATATTCTACAGTAACTGATTAAAATATCATAAAATGCCTATCAATTGAGGAACGACTGAACAAGTTGTGGTATATGATTGTGATGGAATACTATTGTGCTTATAAGAAATAATGAACATGATATGTTCAGAAAAACTTACACGAACTGACTGATGCAAAGTGAAGTGAGCAGAACCAGGAGAACATTGTACAGAGTACCAGCAAAATTGTAGGATGATCAACTATGAATAACTTAGCTATTCTCAGCAATGTAATGATCCAAGACAATTCTGTAGGATTTAAGATGAAAAATACTATCCACCTTCACAGAAAGAACTAATGCATTCTGAATGCAGAATGAAGCATGCTTTAAAAAAAAACACTTTGTTTTCCTTGTTCTTTGTTTCTTGGGTTTTTGTTTGTTTTTGTGTGTGCGTGTGTGTGTTTTGGCCTGTGTTTCCCTTCCCCCTGCTGTCTGCTCCCCAAAGAACATTAGGCTTCTGTTTGTCTAACAGTGAGTATTAAGCACAATATTATACTTTTATGTTCCAAACACAGATTCTAGCCCAACTGAGTATTTCCTCTGTGGCTCTAATGGGTATAAATGTGACCAAAAGTTGGAGGTCAAGGGTTAGTTGGTGAAAAAGGAAAGAGGGTAATAAGAAAAGATTAGAAAGACAAGTATGAGTGTGAGATCATTTTTACAGCTTCTGTAAAAACCAAAGTAGTGGATCAGCCAAAGTTTTCCTTGGTTATAACAGTCAGGCATGCTGTGTGTACTTATAAATAATCCGAATAACTCCAGCATCACAGATCAAAAGCCATGTGTGACCTATTTTCATTTTAGTTTAAAGTAAAAGACTAGTGAAAAAAAAAAACCTTAACTTGAGGAAAGGGTAATTTTCAAAAACAGGGTCGCCTGAAGTTCTCATGTGAGTCATCATTGCTTCACACAAGTTATAGAGGTTAATTTAAAAAAAAGTTTAAATCTTATTGCTTGAAATGATGCTATTCCCTAGGACCCCTGGCAAGAGAGCAAGCCACAGGCACAGAGAACCTAGAGTTTCATTTCAGAGTCAGCTTCACTCACGAGATTCTTTTTTGAAGTATCAGGGAAGAATTATGACACTCCATGTGCATTGCTCTGCTATAGTATATCACTCCTTGACCTCCAGATCTCAGGTTGGTTTCTCATTAAGTTAGAATTCATGACAAGTCACATAATTGAATTGACCCCATTGAGGTCTGTGTGTTCTTTAAACCTTTGGCTTTGGAAAGCCTTGTTTTTGTACTGGAAGGCCAACCTTTTAAAGAATTTGAAAAAGGACCAGGGAATAAATGACTTTCTGATGTGAACTCTCCACAGGTTTTTTATGATGCTTTTAAAAATTTTCAAATATTTTATTTTTTTCCAATTACATGTAAAAACAATTTTAACATCCATTTAAAAAATAATTTAAATTCTCTTTCCTCTTCCTCTTCCATCCCTATGAGAAGACAGGCAATTTGATAGAGATTATACGTGTACAGTCATGCAAAACATTTTCACATTAGTTGTGTTGTGAAAGAAAGACTAAAACCAAACCAAAACAACAACAACAAGAAATATGAAGTAAAAAAACGTATGCCTCAATCTGTGTTCAGACTCAATCAGTTCTTTCTCTGGAGGCGGACAGCATTTTTTCTCCTAAGTCCTTCAGAATTTTCTTAGATCATTGTACTGTTGAGAATAGCTAAGTCATTCACAGATGAGCATCATATGGTATCATTGGCATTGTGTACACTGTTCTCCTTGTTCTGCTCACTTCACTTTGCATCTGTTCCTGTAAATCTTGGTTTTTTTTTAATGAAAACATCCTGCTTATCATTTCATATAACACAATAGTATTCTATCACAATCATATACCTCAACTTATTCAGTCATTCCCCAATTGATGGGGTATTTTATGATATTTTAAATCAGTTACTGCAGAAAATTTCCTTTTTTTTCTTTTTTAAAGAGCTGAAAAAGACAACAGATTTGATACAGCACTTCATGCCCTCTAATTTTGGTTTTAACTCAGCATTAGGGGCAGGGGCAGGGCAAAACTAGCTAATATACCCTGGGATGTCATATGAGAGACAGGTAAGTCATTACTTGATAAGCTCACTTAGAAATTTAAGGCTACATTCAGTCAATTAGAAAGTGTTCATTAACTCTAATTTCTACACAAATAACAGCACTTTGAAGACACATTAAATTAAAAGTCTGAATCATAGAATCTTCACATTAGAAGGATGCTCAAAAGCCATCTAATCAAATCCAAACCTGGCAGTATAGTAAGAATAGTGACTGGATTTAGAGTCAGAAGACTTGTTTGCAAATCTTGTTTCTGATGTTTCAAGTTGGGGATACATCACTGGACTTAGAATCTGGAAGTTCTAAGTATGAATTTTGCCTCAGACTCTTGACTAGTTGTATGACTCTAGGCAAGTCACTTAACCTCTCTAGGCCTCAGTTTCCTCATTTATAAAATGAGAGGATTAAGTTAGATAACCTTCTAAGATGTTTTTCAGCTCTCAACTGGTAAGATCTTAGGATGAGGCAGGCTCTTATTACAATATAGAACTTTTTTCATCTGGTCAAACAAATGAATAAGAGGTGGTTGTTAAATTTTACTGCCTGGGTCCTATTTTCCTTAAGTGGATCATGTGGTTATAACCAAAAAGATTGCTTTGTTGGACTCTCTCCTAGATTATAGAGAGATTCTCTTTCTTTCTTTCTTCCTTTCTTCCTTCCTTCCTTCCCTCCTTCCCTTTCTTTCTTTCTTCCTTTCCTTCATTCTCTCCTTCTTTCTTTTTCTCTCTTTCTCCCTCTCTTTTCCTTTCTTCCTCCCTCCCTCTTTTCCTTTCTTCCTCCCTCCCCCTTTTCCTTTCTTCCTTCCTTCTTTCCTTCCTTCTTTCCTTCCTTCCTTCCTTCCTTCCTTCCTTCCTTCCTTCCTTCCTTCCTTCCTTCCCTCCTCGTCTATCCTTTATCAGTACCTACAGGGAGTGGCTATCTGAAGGAGCCACAGCTACCACACATAAACACTGTCTGTCAGTGTCTGCTGTATTCAAGCCACAGTGTTATATTCAGTGACACTGAGATGACATTAATCCATGTTTTAGCCCTCCTCCATCCCCCAAGACAGTGGCTGTCATCACTGAGAATGACACCTGAGGCCAGTAAAGCCAGTATCTAGGAATTTGCCACAGTCATGTTGTCAGCCAGAACCCTCAACAAGACTCAGACGATAGCCCTGAGAGCAGAGATGCTGCTGTCAGATTTAGCAGCTAAATGTACTTGGACACCATGCTGGCTCTTCATTTTCCCCAAAGTTGCCGTTGGCAGTGGTCATGTGATGCTACTTGGGGAGCATTGGCCTCAGCTCTGGCTGAGGCCCCAGGCCCTTAAAAGCATGATTTTCAGAAGTGCCTGATTGGAGAGAATAAGTTGATTTCTTCACCCAGGGCTAAACCCTCTCTTCATTGTCACTTTCAAGCACTCAGCTCCAAGTCAAAGATGAATTGGTCTTCACTGAGGAAGGTGAAGAAGCAACTTCCTGGGTTTAAAGTTGTGAAATTGATGAGTACTGTAAGTGAATGGCCAAATTGCCACACACACACACATACACACACACACACACACACACACACACACACACACACACACACACACACACACACACAGCCAAAGCTTTGAAGTGAAGCAAACAAATGCCATACTAATAGAGGATTACCCCACAGAAATCAGATTGGAAAATAACCAAAGGTTACTCTGAAAAGCCATTTGTGGGAGTCCCTCCAGCAGCAGAGATACAACAAAAAGATATCAGGAACATAAAGAATAGGGAAAATTTAATATTCTAAATTAACTCAAGGGAAAATAGATTGCTCTTGATTTTCTTATATAAGCTTAAGAAAAGTTCACAAGATGTAAGAATTGTTGTTTAGTCATTTTCAGTCACATCAGACTCTTCTTGACACCACTTGGGGAAAACTGAGTGGTTTGCCATTTCCTTCTCCAGCTCGTTTTACAGATGTGAAAACTGAGGCCAGCAAGGTTAAGTGATTTGCCCAGGGTCACACAGCTGGTAAGTTTCTGAGGCCACATTTGAACTCAGGAAGATGAGTCTCCCTGACTCCAGGTCTGGCACTCCATCCACTGAACCACCTAGCCGTATTGTATACACCCAGAATTGTATTCACCAACATTTATATGCTTTAAGATTAATTTGGGCCTGAAGTCAGAAAGATCTGAGTTCAAATGTGACTTCAGACACTTAATGTATGACTCTGGGCAGGTCACTTAACCTCCCTGTGCCTCAGTGTCCTCATCTGAATAATAAGGATAATACTTGTACCTACCTCCCAGGGTTCTTATGAGGATCAAATGGGATGATATTTGTGATGTACTTTGCAAACCTTTAAGTGCTATATAAATGCCGACTGTTATTATTAATATTATTCCTATTATTATTAAGAATTCAGTTTAACAAAAATTTAGTGACTTCCAGACTCTTATCACAGTGCCTGGCTTAATAAATAAGCACTTAATAAATACTTATTGATTCACTGATAATGTGTGCAAGGCATTAACTATGCTAGGCATATAAAGACCAGAAAATGAAGCAGTTCCTGCCCCCACTGGGGAAGGGGGTGGGATTGGAATTTAATTCTTCAGCAGTTAGGTTTTGCATGACTCAGAATTCATATTCTTTCAGCTGCTAAATTAGAATTTATATGGGTGATTTTGTAGATTTTTACAGAGCTAGGTTTTGAAGTTGAATTGCATTCAGGGTGGAGGAACAAAGTCATGGTGGTATAGGAAAAGAAAAGAAAGAGAGGAAGAAGGAAGGAATGAAAAAAACTTGAAGATATTATAGTGTAAAGAACCTCAAACTTGGTTGGAGTCAGAAGACTCGATTTCTGTTTTCCAAACTCTAACCACTAACTATGTGCCTGGCCTTGAGTCTCTGGTTTTTTTGTTTGTTTGTTTTTGCTTTATGGAGGGGGGAGGACAGGGCTATTGGGGTTAAGTGACTTGCCCAAGGTCACATGGCTAGTAAGTGTTAAGTGTCTGAGGCTGGATTTGAACTTAGGTCCTCCTGATTTCAAGGTCGTTGCTCTATTTACTGCACCACCTAGCCGGCCCCAGAGTCTTTGTGTTTTCCTCTACAAAATAAAAGGGTTGAAATCAAAACTCTTTTTCTTAAAATTTACAGTGCTATGGTTTATTTAGTAATTAGTCTATTTGACCCAATAGTGAGTAGTTCAAAGGTGAATACATTGAAAGCTGGAAGGGATCCCAGACGTCCTCTGGCCCCATTTCCTTAATGGACAGATGAAGAACCTGGCCCAGAAAAGTTCAGGAATTTGCCCAGGATAACACAGGTCATAAGCAATGAAACTGGACTTGGAATTGCAATCTTCTGTTTCCATATGGAGCCCACTCTCTCCCGCTCTGTATGAGAGTCTTTTTTAATAGACTTTTAGACCCTTAAAAAAACGTTTTGCTTACATGCCTGGCTGCGAATATCACTATAGTTTCCATACAGAATTTAAATGATTCAGGAGAGAGTTTAGATTTTCCCTTTAAACAAGCAAAGGGTTAAAGGGAATAGAGAGTAGATGGACTGGCCATTACTGAGGCTGTCAGTGTGGATATATTCTGCTCTATTGGATTTACCAGCCATTAAATGTGGTTATTTTACTTCTCATGAACTATGCATGGTCCTACAGGTCCCTTTGTGGATGTTCACTGTTAATGCATTTCATCCCAGTAAGTGCCATTTGATATAACTACTCTTTTAATTCACCCAGAGATACACTTAAAAGAAAAGATAAGTAAGTTTTATTAACAAAAGTGAGGCATTGTTAAAATAATCATAGGCCATCACCCAGTGAATTTCAATCAGCTAGCAAATCCACATTTATTAGTTATGGATAATCTACTGAATATCTTCCTTTTAAAGACCTAAGGAAAAAAAATAAATGTTGTGGAATCATTGGGGGTCTACTTTTCTTTTGATGTGGGTGTAGCTGGTGTTAGCATTAATGAGCATTCATCTTAGATTAATAAGAAAAAGATCTCTGTAGCTAAAGGTTAGTGAGGAAGGCCCCTAGAAGGGATTGTAGTGAGGCAGAGGGGTGGTGACTTCCTCATGATAAATATTACTGTAAGAAACATACACTGCTGAAACATCACAAGATGTCCTTGATAGGAAGCGTGTCCTCTCCTTTGCAGAGCCATTTGTTTCGCACTGGGCATTTGGGAAAGGACTCCTTTCTAAAGTTTTGGCTCAGGCTTTGAGACTTGAAACTTGCAACCCAAAGTATAATACCTACGCTTAAAAAAAAAGTATAATTGGTTCACAGGGGGCAGAGAAGGAGTCAACTGAATGTGTATGAAAAGAATATCAGAATATTTTAAAGCACAAAATAAATTATAGTGTCCAGGTAACTGAATAGAGATGTGTAGGAGACCAGAATTTTAGTTCATGCCCTACCATTTCATCTCTTTGAATGAATAAAAAGCATTTTTTTTTACACTTACTATGCTAGACAAAAATCTATAAAAATGGGGGTGAGGGGAGGGAGGTTTGATCTTTAATTCAATTCAATTCCACTTACTTATAAAGTACCTGCAATGAGCCAGGCACTGTGACAGGCCAGAAATACAAAAGCCAAAACGAATCAGCTCTTGCCCTGAAGGAGTTTGCCTTCTACATGGAAACATGGAATTATTTTGAGTGAGTGGAGTGCTAACAATTAGGGGAATCATGAAAGACCTCTCATAGAAGCTGGCACTGAGAGGAGTTTTCAAGGGAAGGGAGCATTCCAAGAGGCTGAGGTGAGGAGGGAGTGCATTATGCTGGTGCAGGACTGTGATGGTCTGTGCAGAAGCAAAGAGACAGAGGATAGCTCAGCTGTCCTTGATGGGGAAGGAACATCAAGTGGTCCAGTTAGTTCATATGTGCTTTGATATTTCACAGAAGTGGAATCCCATTGTATTTTGGCAATAATTTAGAAAGGCAGACTTCTAGACCACTGATCTCCAAGATTTGTTTAGTTGTGAAACTTTTGTATGAGAATGTCATACTAAGGATAGGCTCTTTCCAGCTCTGATATTCTAGGATTCTGCAACTGTACTGCAAACTGTATGTGGAGATGCTGAGGGAATGCATATCAAAAGAATTACAAAGGCCAAGTAGAATTAAACATAAGTTTACTGGAAGGATATAGCAATATTTCAATACCGTATTAATGACTTGTAAGAGAAAGGCAAATACAGATGTACCTTATTTTTTTTTAATTTTTATTTATTTATTTATTTATTTATTTTTTTAATATGAGATGCTTTATTAAATTTTTTTGAGTTACATCTTTTCTCCCCGTCTTTCCCCCGCCC
>CM053582.1:186246332-186276623 GCA_028627135.1 Pseudochirops cupreus | reverse complement strand
TGAAATGAGATTTTGTGTGTGTGTGTGTGTGTGTGTAGCATTTTACAAACTTCAACATGCTATGTAAATTTTAACTATCATTGTTATACAGCAGATTTCCCAGCAAAGTTGCGTGTGGATCAATTGTTCTCAATTATGACATTGCGAGGTGGGGTCAGCTAGGTGGTGCAGTGACCAGAGTGCCAGCCCTGGAGTCAGGTAGACTCATCTTCATGAATTTATATATCTGTCTTCAGACACTTACTAGCTGTGTGACTCTAGACAAGTCACTTAACCCTATCTGCCTCAGTTTCCTCATCTGTAAAATGATCTAGAAAAGGAAATGGCCAACTACTCCAATATCTTTGCCAAGTAAGGTCAAAAAGAGTTGGATACAACTGAAGAAAACAAAATAGAGAGACAAACATATCTATATCTATCTATCTATATATGCACATATATGTGTGTATATAGATATATATACATATACAATATACCTTTATTAAATGTGTATATATAAACATTTTAAAAGTACTAGGGCAGCTTATTCCAAAGAATGTGGATTTGAATGTTTGCATAAAGAAAGCTTGCGCAGTGTAGTTTAAACCCCTCCCTCCCATTTATCTGTTTAATAAGTTTAGATTTGGGAGATATTGGCATTTCTAAAAGTAAAGCATTCCCAAAGCATTGCTTATACATTTCTCCATTTGTGTTTCCTCTTTTTGATGAGCAGTTAAAAATACTCTGTGGCAATTGACTTTAAGACAGGTATAAAAAAAAATACACAATGTGCCCTCATTTCTTAAAATGTTAAGCTGGGTACAAGCTTTTTGTCCATGATCATTTTCATAAGTTGAATGCTACAATGGTAGTCTTTAAATCGCAATTGACGGTGCTTAGTAAAATCCTATATTTAGAAACCATTCTGTCCCTGTGTCTATTATCTCCTTGTCTTTCTCTCATCCACAATTGGGTGTTTCCATGGAAAAACTGTATTTGTTGCTTAGGAGATTGTCCACTCTTGCCACCCGGCTTCTCTTTCCTAGTTAGTCACAGACAGGATTTTAATATCATTCACAGTTGCCATAGAGACTATTATGATGTCACACACAAAGAGTGGTGATTTAATATGATGAATTAACAGAACAACCTAGCTCCCCAAACAAGGAAGGTGCACATGCTTAATGGCAAGAAATATTCCTCACTCTGTTGTTTCAGACTCCTTCCCATGAAACCAGAATCATCCTGTGAAATCTCTTCTGCCGGAATCAAAACTCAGGAAGTTGTTTTTCAAAAGAAAAGAGGATAGGGGCGGCATCTTCTAAAGCCAAGGCACTTTGTAATGGTGGACTATTCATCTTGAGCCTGCACCTCTATTTTTCAAAAAAAGCTGATCATTGCTCATTAGGCAACTTAGCTGTCAGGGAGGTGAGATAAAGTAGTGTTGGGATAGGCTCAAACTCTCTGGGCATCTACTGGAAGCCTTCCTCCATTAAAAGTCGACTATCTGAAAAACTCTCAATTTGCCTTGCTTGACAGGTCCATCTCTCAGAATGCTGAGAGAGTAATGAGAGGGAAACTGCCACTTTGGAGTTTATTCTGGCCAGCAAGGAAGAATTGGTTGGTCAAGTGGAAGTGATGAGAACCCTGTGAGAAAGTCCCTCGGTCATCTGAGAATTCATAATAGCCAGAGAGGGGATGTATCCTGGGCTTTAAGATAGTGGATTTCAAAGAGTTCAGCAAAAGGATAGATGATATCAGCTCTATCTTAGAACTTTTAAAAGGGAAGATGTTTCCAGGGGATGCTTCTAAAGGATAATTCTGATAATATATTCACAAATGGTCCTGAGAAAGAAAAAGAGGTGATAATTACAGAAACCACCATGGTAACAAAAAGAGCATTCCATTGAGCACAGACCTTAAAAAGTACATTTATAGTTGTTTTAAGAATATAAGTGTTTAGAAATAAAAGGGATTTTAAAGACCAAATGGTCCAACCTCTTATTCTGCAGATGAAGTTCCTTAGTTTCTGAGGTTCAGTGATTCAGCCCTAGCGTTTTTGAAGCCTGATTCTCTACTTTCAAATCCAGGAAAGGGCACACTTAAAAAAAAAAAGTGAACATTAAGAAAAAGAAAAAAAAATATGACACAAACCCATAACAAGTGTCAGAAAGTCCAAAGCCTAGATTCAGCTGAGATGTGCAACAACAGCTTGGGATTTTCTGGTGTGTTGAGAATAGGAATGCTAAGGAAGAAATCAGCCCATTGCTTGGGGCAAATGGTAAAATATTGAAATGCTGGAAGGGGAGCACAACTCTTCAGCTACTGTTTTGCATCTCTCTTCTCAAATGAAATGGTCTTCAAACTGAAATAATCATGTAATTTTAATGGATTTTAAAGAAATTGGGTATGTGGGTAGGGATTATAGACGTGTGTAACGATGTGTGAGTGAATTCTGCAATCTGTAAAACCTCTCATATATAATGAATTGCCATAGAATTCCACTGAGATAGGAGAATAAATAAGCTACTGGTTTTGAAGCATTCTAATTCTTTTTACTTTCTAAGAAGAGATTTTTTTTGGCCCCACAATAGCAGTGTGAGCTGGGTGGACAGTTTGTATTATCTCCTTTACAAATGGGGAGACTGAGAATGAGGATAGCAAGGGACTCATTTAGGTTTCCTTTTAGTTCAGTCCTTTTTTATTCTGAACTTAAACTCACAAAAATGAACATTTCCATGTTATACAATGGAATGAGAAAAGTAGATTGTATATAAAATTGTCTCACTTTCATTTTGTTTGCTTTTTTTTAAAGTACATAATAAATTCCAAATTACCTTCAGAACTGCCTTGCTGGTTTATATTTCTTTATGAACTTCTTTTTGTGCATTTTTAAAAAATTTCAGTGTCATCATGTCTGTGGGTGGGTGAGGGGAAGCTCTCCTCTCCTTCTCTTCCCCTACTGGTTAAGAACAGGAGAGGAAGAAAATCACTTAGCTATAGGTAGAGCCTAATTCTCTATAACCAAATGTGATGCCTTAGGACTGTTAGGATGTAGTCCAGCCTACACTTCTTGCCTTTACATTTTTTTGTTGTTTTTGTGAAGAAAAAAACAAACCAGTTTGTGTGGATCTAGACGCTTGGCTTACAAATCAGACATTTAAAGCAGGGAACTTTCTGCCAGGAATTGTGAAAAACTAGATGGTAAATAACCAAAACAAGTGTTTGTCATAAGTCAGGGGTTTTGTGATTCAGTTTTCTCCTTTAAGGCCCGAACAGTAAAAATAGGTCTGCTGAAAACCTTTTTTCACCTTGAGTGAACCACCTGGTTTGTTAATCTCAAAGGGAAGGTTTCCTAAGAGGTCTTTCTGGTTCATTGTATTTCTCCTGTTAAGACACTAAGGCTAGCCGCCACTCATCAGTCTGCCCTTTTTGGACTTGAAATTACAGTGGTCGTCTAGGCACTGGACATGTGATTTTGGCCTTGTCCTCTGCCTCAAAAGAGGTCCCCCGTACCATTTACGAATGGCCAATACTGAGGCTACTAGTGTCCCTGGAATAGAAAAGACCTGTTTTGAATCTTACCTCAAGCAATTTATAGTTGGGTGACCTGGAGAAATTCACTTAAAGTCTTTTAACCTCTGTTTCATTATTTATGATGGTGGAGGGAGATTGGAAAAGTAATGAGAGACAATGTAGCATTGAAAATAAAAGAACCAGCCTTAGAGTCAGGAAGACCCAGGTTCAGGGCCTACCTTTGACATATGAATGAATGAAAAAGCATTTAAATGTTTACTGTATGTGCTAAGTACTGGGGAATATAAATATAAAAAAACTCAGAAATTATGGCCATGGGGTGTTCAGGGAGGACTTGCATGTCTGGTATGAGAGCTTACTGAGTCCATTTGAGGACTACTCATCTACCTTTCATGTCTACCTGGTACTAGCTCTCATATGTGACTCCAAGAACATTTATGCGCATCTGCATTATATGTATATGTGTGTAAACACACACATACACACACAATCCATGTTTTACTCTGGGAAGTCAAAGGTATGAGGAATAGAGTCACTGGACAATTGACTGATATCTCCTTTCTAGGAATCATAAGGATGATCTGATCGCTGTTCCCAAGACAAGAGACAGAAAGGGTATGGTAGAGTACCTGCTGCGGTATGGCAAGCAGATGGTTAGAGTGCATAGTTAGGAGGCTGGGGTAGCAAGATGTGATGAACTCTCACCAATCACGAGGATGGGGCCCCAGGACTAGGAGTAGCTCTGTGACCTGTAGCTCTGTGACCTAAGTCATTAAATCTCTCAATACTCTATGAAAAGCAGGTGCTTCCCCCCACCAAGTGATAAAGAGAGTTTTTTCCCTGAGAGGAATCTCAATTAAATTATGTGTCCAGGCAAAAAAAAAAATTAAATGCATATTACATAAATACCTATCAGAGGACCATTGGGAAAATCAAGTGATATATGTTAAGCACTTTGCAAACCTCAATGCATTATAATAATGTAACTTTCTATTTTTCAGTGGATATTTCTGATCTATTTTAATCTTGCCTAGTAATGTAGACTGTACTATTTTAATTTTCCATTTTATTCTTTTCCTAGGACATATTAGTCACAGATACTATTCACTGAGGGTTCCAAAAACTTATGGCCCGGAGGCATTTAGAACTTTAATTATCCTCCCTCACTTGATAGAAAACACCAGACCTCTTCTTTTTCCTTCGCATTACCTGCTGAACTGGGCTAGTGGCTTCCTGGATACTCACAACTCTCATGTATATGACTCTTAGCTGAAAAGCCCTTTGGAGTAGGAAGATCTGGTTACGTATCTGGGCTTTGGAGCTTCTTACTCTGTGTGACTTTAAGTCATTTCCTTTTTCTAGGGGAGAGGGTGTGTGTGTGTGTGTGTGTGTGTGTGTGTGTGTGTGTGTGTGTGTGTGTGTATGTGTGTATATATAGTAAGAGATAGAGAGAATGTATGTGTATGTGTTTATGTGTATATGTGTATGTATATATTTATATAGAGAATGTGTGTATGTGTGTATGTATATATGTGTGTGTATAAATATATACATACACAGAGAGAGAGAGAGAATTGTTATGGGAATCTGAAGATCTTCCCTGCCCCTAAGCCCTTTGCTAAAGTGGCTATGTGATTCTGAGAACCTTCCCTGATTTGAAAGTATACTCTGCCCCCCTAATAGGCTGAATGTGGTCACATGGAACCTGTGGCGGGAATTTTGTTTTTCGGGAATGCCCACGCCTTGTAGTTTTGTGATTGGGCAGTGGATCAAGAGGGCTCTGACATTCTCTGATTGAGGAGAAGGCTATATATGCAGGCCCTGATGTGAGGTTTTGCTTTGGGGCTTACTTTGAGAAGGAGTTGTATGATTTGGCCAGATGAGACTCTGGGAAGCCGTTGAACGCCTGCCCTCCCCGCACCGTACCTCTTCCCCCCCCCCCCTCCCCTTTGAAAAACTCAGGTATTGATGCTTCCCTTTCTGGTAACTGAATAGGTATGGATGTAATGGTCAGAGGCTGGAAGCCTGTCTGCTGATCTGTTTCTTTGTTTGCTTGTAACTTGTGTTTGCATTCTCTGAAGTTCAGGGTGCTGACTTTTTCCCCTGAACCGGGTTAAATGATATTTGGTGATTGTTAATCCATTTTGAGTTGCTTTCCTTTAGAAAAGCAGATCTAAGAACCTGTGCTAGCAGCCATCCTGGGTATGCTAGGGTGCTTGCTGATACAAGAATGTGTGTGTGTGTGTGTGTGTGTGATGGTAGAGGTGTCATGCTATGATCTGTTTATAGACCCTTCTATCCCATCCTAGGCTATTCAGAATTATTGTTCAGAGAAAAAAAAGTTTGAATATCCCTCCTGCATTATGTTATTGTTTCCCAAAGGTCCAAGAAATTTACTGATAGGGTACCCAGAACACAGTGAGAATGACCTCAAGGAAAATAGCGAAACTAGTCAAAAGTCATAACATTAGTAGATTTGGAACTGGAAGGACCTCACAGGTCATATAATCCTAAGCCCCGCTGTTGCAGACTGAGGCCCAGAGAAGTTGTGATTTGCCTCAGCAAAGTGGACCATATTAAGTAAGCAGAGCCAAGACAAGCTTGTAAGTATTCTGATGTATAGGACATGTGTCAGACTCTGCCCTGTGATACTGAGTAGACTTATACTCAGTGTAATTCTATTGAATAGTTCTGTTGTTGAATGATGTTCCCGTGTTTGGATTTAAGGGATGTTGGGGCAGCTAGATGCCACAGTAGATAGACCACTGTACCGGGAGGTCAGGAAGACTTAAGTTCAAATCCAGGCTCAGACACTTACTAGCTGTGTCACTCTGGGAAAGTCACTTAAATATTTGCCTCAGTTTCCTCATCTACAAAATGCGGACAGCAATATCATCTACCTCCCAGAGTGGTTGTGAGAATCAAAGGAGATGATAATTTTAAAGTGCTTAGCACAGTGCTTGGCACAATATAAGTACTCAGTAAATGTTAGCTGCTGCTGCTTGCTTCTGCTAAAATTTATAGAGGGAGAAGGAATTAGAACAAGTCAGGCAGGCCAAAGTGTAAAATACTGTCAGAGGCTTGTTAGCATTGGCTTTGTTGAACTTGACTTATATGTATTTTGTTGGGTTGCAACCTAACAAAATAATATTGGCCTCTTACTGTTTGTAGTTTTTCTAATTAATGGTATAATTTGACCTCTGACTCTTGGAATCCATATAATAAAAAGCTTTTAAAAAATTGTGTTCTCCTATAGTGGTAGCTGTAGTTGTAGTAAGCATCATAACAACAATTCACCTTTGTATAGTGTTTTTTACCATTCACAAAGCCTTTAAAATTTGGAGAACCATCCCACTTCCTTTATCTTGCTTGGCCTTCCCGTAAACCCCATGAAATGAGTAGGGCATGCATTACCCCTTTTTATAGGTGTGGAAATTCTTATTAAAGTCATTCCATTTAAATGGTTTCATTTGCTTAAGGTTCTTTAGAAAAGGTCTTATCTCTGACATCTGCTCAGACTGGAAGTAATTATAATTATAGGTAGAAACTGACTTACATTTCTTCAGTCTGAACTCGTCAGGTAGGAGAACTTCAATACATAGGAATTTAGGTAAGTTTTAAATGACTCATATAGAGAATTTTTTAAAAAAAATATAGAACGTGAACTTTGGCTTTTGATTATGATTCCATTTTTTTTCTATCACCCCTTGTGATTGTATCTCCACTCACCATTTAGTCATCTGCCTGTAGACATTATCATGAGTCCATCCTAGGGAACTGAGTATGTTTGTGGACAATCTTCCCGGACTATTCATGCCAGTCTTGGAAGAGCTGGGTCCTGTTCTATTCAGCTGTAACTCACTGGGTGCTGAACATCACTCATCATGCCTGCCTCTGTAGCTGTACCAGATCAAATGGAAAAACTCAAGTATAATACTATCTAGGGACAAAAATGGGGAGAATTTTAGGATACGAGAATAGTAGTCAGACATTTGTTTACCAGGTATGTGATATATCTTGCCCATAACCTTACAGTATTTTTTCAGGGTGTTACTACTGTACTTTTATTCTATCATATTACTTAAGATTTCTGGGCATGCTTAAAAGCTCCCTTAGTAACCTGTTCCCCTGTCTCCAGACACTCATCCTCGGTCAATAATATGTATTGTCAAGAAATCCTCCCTTTATTACTAGCTTAAGCCCCTCATCTTGCTATTGTTTAATCCCATTTTCTCCTCAATGGTCCTCGGTAGCTAAAAGGAACAGCTGCTCACCATGCTTTGTATAATATCCCCTCATATATCTGAAGACCATTAAATCACCTGTCAGTCTTCTCTTCTCTTTGCTATATAACTCTAGTTGCTTTGACCTTCCCTCATAAATCTCATTTCCTAACCCTTGAATCATGTTTATTGCTCTCCACTGGATTTAAGGAGTTCAGCACCTTGCTCTTGTGAGGGTCTTGGTCAGTAATAATTGATGACAGTGATACCCCTCTCCACTTTTCCTCACCCCTGTTAGGTCATGAACATTCTTCTCCAAAGACTGGGAAAAACCAAACTGCAGGAGACAATCACTTCTCAGGCCGTATTTGCTGTACTATAGTTCATATGTCTCCACGCCATGTTTCATAGTGGTTAATTTTTTATTGCCAGATCTCTTTCTCTTTCTACCACAGCCTTCTTTTGTAGAGTTAACAGAAATGGGCACTATTCAAGTGATATCCTTTTGTAAGTATCATATCAGACAACAAGGTCTCGACCCATTACTAGGCAAACTGAGCTAAGCCAGGCTTTTATTCTATGTAGTTGTTACAGTTTGAGGGATCTGATTTGTTCTTTAGCATGTCCATGCACGATTTTCACAAGCAATCTTAGTGGAGTTCATTATACTTTGCAAGAGAAGATCTGGATTCAGACCTACTAACCATGTGACTATGAAGCAGTCGTTTAATCTCTGAGAACCATTTTTCTCTTTGTAAAAGCATGAGCTAGTTTGCAAGATTATGAGAAAGTACTTTATAAATGTGCTGTATAAATGTAAAATTATAGTGCAATTCTACTGAATGTTCTACAGCAGCGGTTCTCAATCTGTGGCTTATGTTCATTTTGTAACAATGAAAATACATCTTGAATATCAGATATTTACATTATGATTCATAACAGTAGCAAAATTACAGTTATGAAGTAGCAACGAAAATAATTTTATGGTCGGGGGTCACCACAACGTGAAGAACTGTATTAAAGGGTTGCGGCATTAGGAAGGTTGAGAGCCACTGCTCTACAGTGACCTAACATCTATCTCATGCCCATTGATCAACAAGCATTTATTTAGTGTCTAATTTTTAGGGGATATAAACACATACAAGAAAATGAAATAGTTCTTATTGTTAAAGAGATTGAATTATTTTGGAGGAGGTAACATATACATATACAAGAATAAACAAAATATATAAAGATGCCTAGCCTTGGTAAGTGCTTAATAAATGCTTATTAACTGATTGATGAAATACAAAGTAATTTTCATGGAGAGTCACTGACAGCTGAGGGGGAAGGCTTCATATAGGGTGTTGTACTTGACTTAAATTTTGAAGGATGCTGAAGATTCTAAGAGGCAAAGAGGTAAGAAAGGAGAGAGTGCATTCCAGGCATGAGGACCAACCTCTGTAAAGGCAGTGAAATGGGAAATGGGATGTCTTTTATAAGAATGTGCAAGAAGGCCAGTTAAGTTGGACTGCAGAATGTGGGAAGGCAGGAGTAGGGAAAGGGAAGGAGATGATGTGTTAAAATCTTGAAAAGGTAAATTATCTTAGCAATTATGTTATAGCTACACGAGAGGGGAAAAGCTCATGAGTTTCAATTCAGGCAATAATCTTTGCAAGTTATATGGAAGGACTGATGTGCCCTCCATCCACTTGTATAGGACTCAAATTTTTCAGAATGTCTGGTGATTTCTATTTTTCTTTTACTCTGTTATCTTTCTGGTAACAGATCTGCTATTTAACTCAGAGCTAGCTTACAATTAAATCCATCATCCTTGTTACTCACATTTAATTTATTGTGACTTCACCCACCCCACCCCACCACCTTGATTGTGTTAAAAGCATTGGTAAAAACTATGCTGTCCTATGACCCCAGAAAATCTTTCAGTAAAAGGTAGTTACATTATTCTTAATAATAGCTCTTTGGGATCTTGGGTATCCAGTGACAAAGACACAAGGAATTAAGCTATTGCCACAAGGCCCTCTTTATTAAAAGTACCAAAAGGAAACTTCTGGCTTAAGTGATGATATATTGCTGTGGACAGAGAGTAGATGAAGGAGCTATCCCATGGCCTCTTCACTATGCATGCAATAGAATTATCTTTATTATTACTGTATCCTTTATCTGTCCTCTGCCATTTTTAGGAGGGAAGAGAAGAATAGACTTATTACCACTACATATAGTAAGGGATTATAAATATTCGTTGAATAAATTGGGCTGAATTGAAAGGGAAAAAAATTGCTTCCATATATTGTATTTATAAATTGGACCTATGAGGTTATCTAGACTGGTGAATTGTGGGTGTGTGTTTTTAAGTAGCTTTCAAAAACTTCCTTCAGACATTTACCAGGCATAATATGGCAGAGATGCCCTAATAAAGTAATAATTTTAAAAAATTATCAGAGTCAATGAGACCCATAACAGCTATTGGGTTTTCTGTTGAGAATCATATAGTTTTAATTTTAAAAAAAACCACACAAATATTAGTACTATACTGGGGCTTGAGACTCGATAACCCCTTTCTTTATTGTTTAAATGAGAAGCAGGCAGTGTTGTTTCAAAGTCTTTTTTTTTTAATTTCAAGGAATAATATGGCTCTCACATTAAGGGGTAGCAAGTGGTTCAATGGATATATCATTGGGGTGGAAGACCTGATTTCAATATATGGCCCCAGACACTTACTAGCAGCAGTGTGACCCTGGACAAATTCCTTCACCCTTTTCTGTCTCAGCTTCCTCAACTATAAAATGGGAGACAATGATAGCCCCTACTTCTTAGGAGTCTTGTGAGGTGCAAATGAGTTATTTGTTTAAAAGAAAATTCTTAGTACAGTGCCTGGCACTGTAGGTGTGATATAAAAAAATGCTCATTACCCTTTCCCACATTGTAAACTACTATCTTTTCATTCAATGTGATTTATTCTAAAAGATTTCTCTCATTTTGGGTGTGAGTATTACAGTACACCTCACCCATGCATTAGCTGTGTGTTCCTAAGTGCTTATTGTACGCCTTCATTTGTGTGTCCTAACATCATTTCAAGTAATATTGTGTTGATTTCTGAGCACCGCATTTTAAGAGTAACATTGACATGCTGCGATTTCTGAGAGGACCCTCAGATTAGGGAATAGCCTAGAGACCATGCTTTCTAGGAATCAGTTAAAAATCAGGGACATATAGCCCCAAAAAAGTCAGGGCTAAGGGTAGCTATGAAAACTGTCTTCAAATATTGAAGGACTCTCATCCCTATAGACAAGTGGTGGTCTTGTTTTGCTTAGCCCCAGAAGGAAGAATTAGAAGTAGTGGATGGAAGCTGAAAAGCTGCAAAAAATCTAATCATTAGAAGTATTTAAGGATTGAATTGGCTAATTAAGGAAGGAGAGATTTTTTTTTCCAAGTCAGATAGTTAAATGTCCACCTCCTTCCCCGACCCCAGAAGTAAAGGAGGTAGGTCAGGGTGTTTAACAAGGTGCACCATTAGGCTCCCTTCTGCTCAGCATTTTTATCAATGACCTGGATAAAACCTATGTGGATGAGATTTGTTGATGGAACAAAGCCTGGAAGGAATGACTAAAGTTCTAGACAACAGAATTATCATTCTCCCCACCTTGATTGTCTAGAAGGGTGGAGCTAACAAACTGGAATGTGACAGGCATAGCTATAAAAATCTTGTGCTAGAGTTTAAGAAGTCAATTGCTTAAATTAGGGGTGTGGAAGACATGGTGAAAAGGTTTATGTGAAAAAATTGTATAGGGCTTTTGCTCATTATCCTTCATTTAATTAAAAAGTGCAATGAGGAAGAAATAAAAAATAAATGTGACCTTAGGCAATCACTGAAAGCTGCTAAGCGCAGGTTTCACTACCATTGGTTGGGAATATAGTAAACAGGTTTTGTCTTTGAATAGGAATTAGGCAAAATTATCTCCTAGATTCCTTTTAGCTCTAAGATCCTTTGAATCCACAGTGAACTGATTAACTAAAAAATAAGGTATAAAGAGAAGGTGCTTTTTATCCAGAGAAATACTGTAGTAGTTAATGTAACAATACTTCACATATTTAGTCCTTTCCAGTAGAAAAGAACTTTGGTACAAAATCTCATCAATTAGTCACGATTCCATGAAGTAGGTAGAACCAGAATGATTATTGCGTTTCTACAGGTGACGTGAGAGACTGTCATTTACCCAGGGCCACAGGGCTAATAATAGTTCCAAATCCTGTCTTCTACCTGCTATAGACCTCATCATCATTAGTGTCCTTTTAGAGTGTTCAGGAGCTCATCAAGGAATGATATCTCTAGTATTCCCTAAGATCCAACCCTCATCTTTACTCAGCCAAATGGGGGCTTGTCCTTCCTAGTTGTTTACAATTTTGTTATATATTTCCCTTCAGGAATCAGGGCATGGTTTCTTAAATTTCGCTCTTGGGCCAGCAGTACTTTAGAGAAATGCCTTAATAGCTTCAGTGTTGTAAATGGCAAAGATATCCCATAGATATCATGCAATATCTTCATGATTCAATGTGGGAGTGAATGATTTAAGAGTTTAATTCAAGTCTCTTTCACCCAGAGTCAAAGGCTCCTTAGGGGAATTAATTTTTTTCAACACCTTTGTGAGCAAGCCAACTGACAGCATTCTTTCCACTTTATGCAGGGGAAGGTGAGATTTTAAGCCCAGAATGGAAATCAGGTTTCCTGATTTTCTTTCAAGTATTCTTATTATCTCAAAGTACAGAAAGGCCCAGTGAAAAGGGATGGAGTTAGAATAACAATAACTTACATTTGATAGGATTGTACAGTTTTCCAAAGCAGACTGACATATTTTTTATCCTAACTACAACTAAGCCAGCATTTATTTTTACAGAAGGAGAAACTAAGTCTCTAAGAGGTTAAATGGCTTTCCCAAGGGCACACAACTTGTTATTTACAGTATTGGGACTAAAGATAATTTCTCCTGACTAGAATTTAATAATAATAATAATGATTAATAATATTTAATAGTATATATTTATATTTAATTAATTTTAAATTATGAGCTATAAGTAAGTTTAAATAAATTTAGTGTTTTATATTAATATTTAATATCATGTAAAATTTTATAAGAAGAGGGTGCAGTGTCTTTTCTACTACACCATAGTGCTTGTCCCAGTGGAAAGGAAAACCGTTATCGAAATAAAAGAGAGAGAAGAATGGTAGAAGAAAGGTGAGAGAATCAATTGATTGTTGATTAGAACAAGAACCTGAGAAGGAAGGTCAGAGAGAATGAGATGAAGAGCCTAGGTATACAGCTTAGGAAAGAAGAGCTGTTTTGGGTTAAGATGATTGGGGGAAAATAAATGAAGATGCATAGATTGGAGTCTTGAGGGGTGTAGAAAAGCTTTGGAATCATCAATGTGAACAGTCTGGTAGGATGTGAATCAGATGTAGCAAAAGGATTGCTTAACATCTGTGAGAAGTCAACTAAGGACTAGATAACATGAATTTTTGTAAACCCTGTCAACACAGCTCTCTCTGATTGTTCCAAAAGAATGGAAGGCCAAGAACTGGGAATTTTCAAAAAATAGTAGAAACTAGTATTGGCAGAGGAGAGAGTTGGGAGAGGGACTCTAGGATTCTGGAAAGGGCAGCCCTGAACATGATCATGGAATAGAGATTGGGCACAGAGGCCAAAGAGGGCTTGTACAGCAGACAAAAAGGAGTGAGGAGATGAAAAGCATAATGAACGTTAAAGGAACAGTTATCATTGGTGGAAGGTAAGATGGTGATTACTCACCTTCAAAGCAGACTAAGCACAAAAGCTAGATCGTGTACAAGTTTGTCAAATTCAGTTGTGCTCAAACGAGTAGTGTGTCAGTGAATAAAATTGTGCGTGTGTGCATGTGTGTGTATTATACAGTTGGATTTGATTATCTAAAACAGTTGCAGTTTATACTGCCTGTTTGCAATCTGTTCATCCAACACAGGGTGGGAATGATACCCATCTCCAAGCATTTGGAGTATCAAGTGATTACTGAGACTTGGACCAGAGAAAAGGCTTAATTCTGGGTTTAGGCCAAATAGATTATCGTTTTCTAATTGAAAGAGTCAGAAGGCTTAATGCCAAGGACTTCTTCAAGTGCTATTATGTGATCCTGGTCATTTTACAACTTTTCCAAGCCTGAATTTCCCCATCTGTAGAACAGAGGTGATAATGTTCCTACTATGTCCTCTGCAGGCTTGGTAAGCAGGCTTAAAGTGCCATGTTCAGAGTTACTAATATAAAGTCAATATTGGATGAGGCTCCTTTAGTTTCATGCTCACTCTCATTGTTGCTTTCTTTGCTCCACAGTTTGAGAGTTTCATTTTGGTTTCTTTTTGGTCCATACTTTTATCTCAGAGTTTTAAAATTAATCAATAAATATGGTATGGTAGGTTATAGAATCCTAACTCTTGAGCTAGAATGCACCTTAGAGGCCATCTAGCCCCTCTCATTTTACAAATGGGAAAACTGAGGCTTAGGGAGATTAAGAGACTTGTCCAATCACATAGGAAGTAAGGGGCAGAGCTGGCCTTGTAAACCCAGGTTTTCTACTTCCAAATCCAGTGCCTGAATTCTTTTTTTTTTTTATCTTTACTCCTTCAAATCAGTGTTCTTAAGTTTCTGTGGTTATATATTTTTCTTAGTGTCCTTGATCTCCTTTCCTCTTGTATATTTCTGTCACCTCTTAAATATTACATTCCCTTAACAAATAGTGTCTGTGCCCATACCTGTCTCCAGACTATCTTGCATGTGTGTCTTTTTGTTTAACACGAAACAATAAAAGTTTGACAATAGGACAACAGAACATTGAGATGAAACCTTAAAAATGTAAGTGAAATGTTTGGGTTTTTATTTTTTTAAGATTGTGATAAACACAAGCGAGAAAAGCAAACATGGAGATAAGGAACAAGGTACCACAGTATCTCATCTGAGTCTCACCAGAAGCAGTGTTGCTTAGTGGAAATAGCACTATGTGTCTTGAGAAATGGATTTGAGGCCACCCTCCTCCACTTTCTGCCTGTGTATGACTTTCGTCAATACTAGGCTCTAGTTTTTTTTTTCATCAGTAACTTTTTATGATTCTAAATAACTCTTGGGGGGAGGGGTTGGTAGCATAGATGTTTTTATCTTGCAAATGGTTAAAACTAGCTCACTTAGTCCAATCTGTTTACAATCTGACAAGATTTTCCTCCTATTATAGGATTGGGGGGGAGGATGGGTTCCAAGTGTTACAAACATGATCTCATTTAAATCTCACAGCAACTCTATGAAGTATCATTGTTTCCATTTTTATGGTTGAAGTAACTGAGTCATACAAAGATTAAATGACTTTCTCAGGGTCATATGACTAGTAAGTGTTAGAGACTGGATTTGAATTCAAGTCTTCCTGATTCCAGATCTAGATGTCTCACCACTTTACCTCAAATGCCCACATAACATCAGACAGACACTCATTTAGAAAGAGAATTTCTTTCCTTTCCACATAAATATAGAGTGAGATGTATACAAATCAGATATTATGGGCTATAAAAATAACAGTGTTTGGGGGGAAAAGCCCATTCACTTATTTTACTTCAATCAGTCATAAAATATGAGTTTATTTTCCTGAAGTCAGTGTCTTGTCCCATCCAATTTATTTTGCACAGAGCCACCCATGATAATCTTTCTAAAACAATACTTTGACTCAGTTCAGCAGTTACTGAATGTCTTCTACGTTCCCAGACTCTCTAGGACGGTACTGTATGGGATACAAAAATAAATAAGACACCATTTTTGTCCTCAAAGAGCTTATGAATCTAGAAAAGATGACAAGACAAAACACACGAGAGAGAGAGAGAGAGAGAGAGAGAGAGAGAGAGAGAGAGAGAGACTTTATTCTAGCCAGAGAGAACAGTGAGAATTTATCAGTTGATATTTAAGAGGGTGAATAACTAAAACAGAGTTTTTGGAATGAGAGACATGAAGACAGTGTTTGAGATGAATGATAAATGTTTGGATAAGGTAGAATATGGTCAGTTTTGAAGGCAGATGGATTTAGTTTTCACTTCATCAAATATTACTGTGTCTCAGTAGGTGCTGTGGGAAAAACACAATTTAGATGTGACAGGGTGTCGTCTGTCATGGAGTTTGTTGTAATACCAATAATAATATTTGCTGATACTAGCTGTGCCAGGCCTAGAGTGAGGAAGACTCATCTTCCTGAGTTCAAATTTGGCCTTAGAAGCTTACTAGCTTTGTGACCCTGGGCAAGTCACTTCACCCTATTTCCTTTAGTTCCTCATCTGTAAAAATAAACTGGAGAAGGAAACAGCAAACCACTGCAGTATCTTTACCAAGAAAACCTCAAACAGGGTCAAAAAGGGTTGGACAGGACTGAAAAAAAAAAAGACTGACCTGAAAGCATTTGTATAATGCTTTAAGATATGCAAAGAAGTTAACATATACTGTTTCATTTGATCATTGTAACAACTTTGTGAAGTATGTGTCATTGTCATCCCTAGTTTACATGTGAGGAAACAGAGAGATAAACTGGCTTGACAAGGATCTCCCAGCTTCCAAGTGTCTGAGGCAAATCAGGTATTCCTTACCAGCACTCTGTCCACTGTGCCACCTTCCTCTAGTCTAATAAGGATCAAATAAACGCCACCATGAATTTGTGAGCAAGGTTCATAAATTCAGCATTTCCGAGTTGGAAGAGATCATCTGACTTGACCCAAAGCGTCCTCTCTACAGTGTCCCCAGATTGATCATCTGGCATTTTCTAGAAGACATTTAATGATGGGGAACCCATTTGCTGATTAGTATCATGGACCATTTCTTCTGACTCCCATTTATTTACCTTTCTCTTTATCCTCTCCCCTTTTTTTATTTAATGGCTTTGAATCTGCATCTGATACTTATTCCTAACCATTTCTCAAAGTATGATAGAAGGTGTTGGATTGCACAGAATATTTTAAAGGGTGGGAAATAGTGAAGGTGAGAAAGACAACATATGGTCACATTTTGTGGAGTTGTTTCATTCAACTGAAGATGGGATGCAGACCATGTGTATGAAGCTTTGGACTGTCCTGTAGAGCTGAACTTCCTCTCTGGTGTTAAAGCTGCTTTTTCTATTACAGTAGGATTTCCGACTCACCTTAGTGGTCCTTGTTTTATCAGTATGGAGTTGTAGGAAAGAAGGATGCTAAACCAGAATTCAGAACACTTGGGTTTTTGTGGGTGGGGTTGATGTTAGAATAAGTGGATACTGGACATGACAGCTTATTGTCAACTATAAAATCTTGGCCAGATGTAAGGCGTTGTTGTCCTTGTTGTGATTTGAGGATAATACAGTGTTGCTCCCAGTTGTGGTACTGTCCCTGTGTCAGACCTGAACCAGTCATTCCTCTATGTTTGTTTTTGTCTATTCAGTATTTAGCCATTGGGAATGTGGGACCAGATGATCTCCAAGGTCCCATCCAGCTCAGAATTCTTTGATTCTCTCATTCTTTAACCCCAGTAACTGTTGTTTGTCCTTAAAGAGCCAGTTGCCAAATTTATAGCTTTGTGGGTTTTTATTTAAATTCAGCCATTCCACATCCAGTTTATCCAGGCAGGCTTTTGAATTGCCCTGAGATTTTTCCATAGGGATTTATTTTTTGGGTATATTTTCATGGATTCTTACAATTTTATGTCAGAAATATTAGGACATTTTATTCCTCAGGAATATATTCAGCTTATATGCTTCTATGAACTACTTCAGTGCCTTGTGTTACTGGGGTGGCACTAATTCCCATAAGCTCTTTGTAGGTTGTGTCAAGCTGCACAGATTGTAAGTACAGTCCTGACAGTGGAGTACATAGATATCAGTGATCTAGGGACAAATGTAACCATAGGTGACACTTGTCATCAGATATTGTCCACCAGGAAATGAATTCTGTTGGCCAGAGCAGCTTATGATGGTGATCTCATCCTGATATCTAGGGGATGGGATGTGCAACAGTCTAAAGGGCACCAAACCGATCAGTTTCTTGTATCTTTCAAAATCTTGAAGTGCCTGTGTGCAAAATAAAATGGGTGTTTTTGTAGACCTGAAATTTTCATGTAAGCATCCCTAGAAATTTGAAAACGTATCCTCATGTCCATGCGCTGCATGGCACCTGCATATTTTTACGGATGTTATGGTCCACAGAGACAGGCATTGCTGAGCCATTCACACGTGGAGCTTGTATTTGTTACACATTGAAGAAGCCTTTTGAAATCAAGGATGCTACCACAGACAGATGTTGTTTAGGACATGAGCTGTGCTTTTGCTTTCTTTTCTTTCTGGTCTGCCACCAAGGGATTTTGCCTTGAGGAGTTTTAGGAACATTCCAGTCTGTCATGGCTATACCCTCATGGCCAGGGAATCTGGAGGGAGGGATTTTGCTCAGTTGTGAAGGATAGAATGTAACCCTAACACTGTTATCTTCTCCTCTCAGATCAGACACTCTCTTAGTGTATTCTCTCTTAGTGTAATCAGTAAAGGACTG
This sequence comes from Pseudochirops cupreus, assembly GCA_028627135.1. NCBI lineage: Eukaryota > Metazoa > Chordata > Mammalia > Diprotodontia > Pseudocheiridae > Pseudochirops > Pseudochirops cupreus. The sequence goes on along the minus strand of CM053582.1, from coordinate 186,258,323 downwards.
TGATTTGTAACACACAGAAACCCCACAGGATACACAGAGATCCTACTCAGGTTTCTGAAGCTGGCCCCAAAAGATGCCTTTCACCAGCTGGTAGAAACCCTGGGGCTCCACTGCTGAGCAGCTGTAGACATCTTATCTCCTGTCTCCTTCCTTAATCTCTCCCCCACCTCACTCTAGTTCACACTAGGGTTATAGGCTGGTCTGACCAGAGCACCCCCAGCACTGAAAGGAGTGCAGATCTAGTATAAGTACCTTCTAAGAGAGAACTTGCCTGCACTGTAGCCAGGAGATCTTAAGTTCAAGTCCTGTCCTGGACATTTATTAGGTAGTTAGATTATTTAAATATGGGGTAGGAAGAGAGAAGGGGAGAGGAAAGGCAAAAAGCTTTAGATAGGACAAGGTGCTAAGTCCTCGCATGGGATCATAGTAGCCCCTATCCCACAGGGTTGTTGTGAGGATCACATAATATACCATAGAAAACATTTTGTAAACTTTAAAGTGGCGTAGTGGAAAGACTACAGTTAGGAAGGTCTGAGTTCAAATATGACCTCAGATACTACTAGCTGTGTGACCTGAGCAAGTCACTTAACCCTGTTTACCTCAGTTTCCTCATCTGTAAAATGAGCTAAAGAAAGACATAGCAAACCATTCCAGAATCTTTGCCAAGAAAACCCCAAAAGAAGTCACACAGAGTATAGGACATGACTGGAAAAATTAAAAAGCTAAACAAACTAATGATGATGATGGTGATGGTGCTGCTGATGATGATGAATACTTCATCCCCTAGCCTTCCTTCTTTCCCTCCTTGCCACATTTTGATGCTTGTCTCCAGTCCCCAGTCCTTTCTCCATCCATTTGGCCTGTTGCTTATGGAAAAGCTTCATTTAGGGTGGCAGGCCGCTTACAATTTCAGTTAGAGACAATGCCTTCCAGATGTGCCTTGGTCTTTGGAACTCCTTACCCTCTCCTCACACTGCAATGGTACCATTATCTGCTCTATTTTGCAAAGGAGACTGTTCCCCAAAGTAGCTATAACCCTCAGACACAGGGTGTTGATCACCAAGCTGCCCATCCAGTTGTCTGAAAAATCTGGCAAGTTGGCACCATTCATTGACATCAGGATGCATGTCTGATCCAGTTTGATATTTCTACCCCTAGTGCAAAAACTGGCTGTCATCTCTATTATTGTTCTGGGCACAGCATGGCTGTGCTACTGGCTTGAAGCCCATGCTCCTGTGAGGGCAACTGAAGGTTCATCTTGCTTTATCCCAACAAGAAAGTCAGCACATATTTACATCAGCAAGAAATAATTTTCATATGATAGTAGGTTTTTTTTCCCCTTCTCTTTATTCCATTCCTACCCCTAAAAGAAGTGTTCCTGTTGGGGAGCTAATGATGGTTTTTGACAGACTCTGTTTCCTAATTGAGGATTGGCAAAGCATTGCTGTGGATAACTACCAAACATGTGTTTATCTCTCTGTGGCTTGAAGGTTTCCAGACAGATATTAAGTAATTTATTCTCCTCTTGTATAGGCAAAAAGACCGTATAAATCCAACATAATCCTTCGGTTTTAGTGAAGGTTGATCTGAAAGAATAAGTGTGACAGATACTCTCAGACACTACTCAGCACTCCATTCCTTAAGATGCCATGTGGACAGCAGCTTTCTGGATAGCCAGGCTTTTCACACCCCAAGCCCAGGGCAACTGGAGCTTCTGGGGTCCTCAGACTAGGGGATATTTTTGCCTTTTGTCAGAAATGTTGCTGGATCTGGGTTCTCTTTTAGACTGAGGCCCTTTTATGGCTATAAGCTACTCTTAGCTTGAGTACTTTCATTGTGATCCACCTTTAGTCCAGAACATGAGACATTCTCCATTGTAAGCAAAGAACCACAGGGGAATTTGGGTACCACTTCGGCTCTCTTAAGAATCATTCAGATCTCTGTCATTTCCCCAAGTCTGGATCAGGGAAGGCACAAGGGTTAATGGGTACAATCATAGGATTCAGAGATAAAAATAATCTTGGTAACCATTGACCCACTTCCTTCATTTTATAGACAACTTGAAATGGCTTTCCCAAGGTCAGATAAGGAGTGACAAAGTCAGGATTCAAAGGCAGGCTTGACCTGATGTGCAGCATTCTTTCCACTGCTTCAAACTGCCTGTCTTATTAGATGACAGCCCAGCCTAGTGTGCATATGGTAAGTGTCTATAAATGACCACTAATAATAGATGCTGCAGCAGGTATTCCTGCTCAGGTACAGAGCTGGACTAGAAGCCTCAGAAGTCCCTTTCACCTCTGGAATTCTGTGAATCTTTTATGTGCCCAGATCTCCCCTTCACTGCCCCAGGCTGACTACAAAGTCTCCAGTCCTGCTCCTTTCCCAGCTGTATTCAAGGGCAACCCTAAACATCATGCTCCCATGTTTAGGGGTGCGTCTAGAATGGAGCAAAATGGAAATTACTGACTGATTCATAGTTAGCTGTAGAGTAGCCCAGATTTTGTGACAGCTTTTGAAGGAATGAATGTAGTGAAAATGAGGTAGGCAGTATTGACTTCTGAGAGATGATGTTTTCATCACAGCACAGGAAAGCCCTGTGTTCAGATCCTTGCTCTGATGTTTGTTAATGATTTGTTCCTGTCTGAGACTCAGTTTCTTCACCTCTAAAATGGAGCTCCTACAGTCATAGATCAAGAGTATGTAAGGGACTTTAGAAGTTATTTATTCAAGGGTAGCTAGGTGACTCAGTGAATAGAACACTGGCCCCGGAGTCAGGAGGACCTGAGTTCAGACCTGACGTCAGATTCTTGCTAGCTGTGTGACTCTGGCCAAGTCACTTAACCCCAATTTCCTCCCCCAAAAAGGAGAGGTTATTTAATCCAACCCTCATTTTACAGATGGAGAAACTGAGAATCAGAGAGGGTAATTGATTACCTGAGGTCACACACGTGTAGTATAGGAGACAGAGCTAGGATATGAACTCGCATACGGTGCTAACTTCAGTGCTTATTCCACTACCTCAGAGTTGTTGCCATGAAAGTGCTTTGTTGTCCTTATTTATATAAATGTGCGATATTATTAACACAGTGTGTGGTACATAGTAAGCATTTAATACTTTTTTAAAAAATCATTTACATTTGAAATAATAGAATTATTTATTATTTAGTACAAGTGACCTGAAGTCAGGAAGACCTGAATTCAAATCCAGCCTCGGATACTTACTAGCTGTGTGACCCTGGAAAGCTCATTTCACCTCTGTTGTGTTTCCTCATTTGTAAAATGGATATAAAATAGCACCTACTTCCCAAAGTTGTTTTGCAGAATAAAATGAGATAATGTTTGCAAAGTGTTTTGTAAAACTTAAAGTAGTATATATATATGTGTGTGTGTGTGTGTGTATATATATATATATATATATATATATATGACATTATTTTTTATTATTATTATTTCCAAGAAGCCTAAGGAAACCTTTAAGCCCTGAAAGAAGCAACAGCAATAATTTGGGACAGACCATCTTGATGGGATATCCTTATTTCCACGGAGATCAGGTTCGCAGCCTTTGGGGGCAGTGCTAGGTCTTTGTGATGCCTCTTAATGAGGTGGCGGCACTCATATCCCCCCATCTTTGCAGGCTGCCATTGCTGGTGATCTCCATTCTCCTGCTGTCTACTGGCATTTCCCTTGATAAGCCCTAGAGCTCCTAGCAGTAATGGTAGTCACAAAGTGATCCGTGCAGCAGGTGAGCCAGGGGGTTGGCTATGACAGCAGGAGATGACAGAAATCCCTCATCCCCAACACAAATGTGACAAGAAAGCACACACAGGATGGGACACCTGCCTCTGTTCCAGTCTGTGAGCTTGATTTTCTCTCTGTCAACTCTGTTTTAGGATCTAGACCTCTGATACTTGGTTTGGGAGAGGGTAAGAAAAGTAAGTATTGATATTTCAGCAGGAACTCAGAATTGCTATTTTTAAAAGCTCATCAGCACCACATGCTATCACCAAGTGCTACACGGCAGATGCTATTGGATGATTGTCTCATCTGTTTTTGCCTTACCTAAGCCCCCTTGTGATCCATAATCACTGACCTCATTCCTGGAAATAAAATAATTCTTCTATTTACTTTATTTTATTTATCTTACATTTACTTTATCGTGTACAAGTAGTGTATCTTTCACCTTGCGTCCATTGACGTATGGGATTATGGCATCACGTCTTTCCATAGAAAGATGTTGTTACCCGGTGATTCTACTGTCCTAGGCGAGGAGGCCGATAACAATGACATACTAGTCTTATTAAGTGCATGGTTACTCTTCCATAGCTCATAGCTCATTGTCAACCCAGGTATTACACTTTGGTGGGGCAGAGTCAAATGTTAATTGGCATGGCTGCCACATTCCATCTCTTAGAGAATCCTTCCTTCACACACTTGAGTGCCTGTGTCTAGAACTTTGTATAGGCATTTCTTGAGCTTGCCTTTCAAAGTGTTATTAGAAAAGTGAAAGCCAAGTCAAAAAGATGCTTTATCTTCAGGGGGCGAGGAATGTGACAGAAATGGCACTTGTTTGAAAAGTGCTTTAGCATTGGTCCAAACTCTTTTCTAACACAATGATCCTTTAGAGTACATGTCCCTTGGAAAAAAAAAAGAAAAAAAGACATCATACTGTGTGCTATATATACTTCAGTTACCGGAGAGAACTTCTGTGAGAGGATAGCAAAGAACAATTCTTAAAATGCGTGAATACCACTCTAAGATAAAAAACTTAATTGCAGTTTAGACTTCAGATTTATTTGAAAAGGGGATAATGATAGTAATTACCCAGTTTGAGTTTTGTAGAAGGCTAATTAGATCCCCAAAGCATTTGTATGCACAAGGAGAACCATAAATACAAAAGACCATCTGGTCCTTATCAGCTTACAACACTAACACTGTCTGTAATTATTTTTTCTATATTGTTTTGATGTTGACATTTTATAGAGCAATATATCCTACCCTGGTTAGGAATAACCTGTACTTCAGAAAGGCTGGGTGTGTTATCCGCCCCACCCCACAGGTATCAGGTCTCCATAGGCATGCTCCAAAGGAGAATGCTTGGTCAAAAGTACAGGTAATCTTTTATTCCCCTACCTGTAAAATGGGATAACAGTCATTGTACTGTTTGTCTTTCAGGGGTGTTGTGGTAAGATGTATAATGTGCTTTATAAATCATTTATCACTTGAGAGTTATTTATCATTGTTATCTTTTTATAAAGCCAAAAATTGTTTCTAGGTTTTGCTAAACTGTTTCTCTTACATTTCTAACTGGTAATTTGATCTTTCAAACACTTTGGATTTTATTACCATCAGAAATAATCCAGAAAAAAAAATAGAGCTTATAACAGTCTCTCCCACTTATATAGCACTTAAAAATCAGCAAAACATTTCTCTCTGGGAAACTCTGAGGTAAGAAGTCTGAGTACTGTTTTATCTACTCTCCAGATAAAGAAACTGTCAAGGACAGGTCACTTGACTTGTTCCAGGTCATACAGCTAGGAAATGTTAGAGTTAAGATTCAAACCAAGTTCTCCTGAATTCCAGTTCATTGCTCCTTAAAATCAATAATGCTCAATACTTTATGATCTTCATGCATTCATTAAAGTGTATGACTTATGTGTTTATTCTTCAGGGAACAATTATTACCCCCCTTTTGCAGGCATTGGGCTAGACATTTGGTAGATTAGAGAGGAAATAGAATAGATATAGAATAAATCTGCCCACAAGATGCTTGCAGACTATTTGAAGAATCAGAAACTAGAACCTTTTGATTACGTAAATCTGAACAAGGTAGAGTGGTACACAGTGTGGATGCCACCATAATAGTTGTCATTTATAATTTGATTCTCACAGTGTTTTACAGATGAGCAGTTTGGAGGTTGAGAGAGGGTAAGTGATTTTTTTAGGGTCACACAGGTAAGTTTTAGGGCAATAATTCAAAGCCAGGTTTTCTGACAACACAGTAGTTTTTCTATTTCAGTGAACTGGGAATTCAGAATAAAGAAGAGGCCATTATTACTCATACTACAAGGAAGATGTGGAATTAATAAATTTCAATTTAGGAAGGTCCATCTAGTCCAAACTCATTTTACAGATGGGGAAACTGAGGCCCAGACAGTTTAAGTGACTTGGCCAGGGTTGTAATGGTAGTAAGCCTCAAAGGCCAGATCCTCTGATGCCAATCATTACTTTTTCTACTACACTCACATCTTAATTTGAGTCTAGAAGGCAATGTAAGACTTCCTCTGAAAGAAGGAAGGAAAAGCTCTTCTTAGATGAGGCAACAGGAAATATTGGCATAGTTTCAGAAACTACAAAAGTATCAACACATAATTACCATTCACCAACTGTATGTAAGATACAACACAAAGTGCTGTGATTTTAAGAAAGCACAAAGAACTTGGCGACTTGATTCTTTGGAAGGCCGAAGGCGATCCTCTACTGTAACTCTTGGCTATGGGATAAATCTTCTTTACAAGAGTCTCAAGCAGTAATTGCCCAGAATCTTCTTGAACACAAAGTCACTTTAAGGAGAAATCTAATTGAGAACCATGTTCAAAGGGTGGTGAAGAACCAGGCCTGAGTGTAAAGTGAAGTCCATACTAAGTAATAGCCAGAGATTATAGGATTTAGAGATGGCAAGACCCTTACATAAGATTTTACAGATGAGGAAACTGAGGCCTGGGGAGGCAAAATGATTTGCCAAAGGTCCGCACAATATAGTTTACTATATATATTAAGTGCTTAGGAAATGTTTGTCAAATGACTGAGAAAACTTGTCCTGAGAGCACTGAATGACTGTCCCCTTCTTCTTCTGTCTTTCTGATATTCCTTTCCTTTTTCTTCTGTCTCTAACACCAACTCAGAGATATTTCGTCATCTCGTCACCTGTAGTCACGTCCATTAAGCAGTGAATCATGGCGTTCATCTTTTCTGCATAAAGGATAAGAACTGTTTGTGTGCAGGTGAGGGATCCAGGCAACAGCGTTTATTAAGTATTAGCCTACCACATGCCTGTTCCTGTGCATCTGGAAGAAAATAAAATAGTGAAAGTATCTGCGTTCAGGTAGTCTACGTTCCCTCTGACAAGTCAGCACAGCCACATCTTAGCATAGACATACAAGATGTAAAGTAAATGCGTGCTAATTTGAGGAGGGGGCCACTAGTGTCTGGAGGGGGTCACGAAAAGCTTCTTTTAGGAGATAGTGCTGGATCCAAGCACTGAAGAAAACTTAAGGATTGATTCTAAGAGAAGGCAAGTGAGGAGGAAGTACATTCCAGACATGGGAAATAGCTTTTGTAATGTCATGGAGAGGGGAAAGGAGGGGAAATTGTCTGGACCTAGAATGCTTGAGGGAGTAAATCACTGATGTAAATAATCTTATCTAAATTGGTGGAACAGGTTTCTACTCTCTAGCCACTGCCCCTTGGTGCTTCTCTTTAATTTCCATATTAAATAGATGCAAGTGTAGTAGTGATGCCCTGTGCCCCCACTGTCCACATATTCCCCCAGGTTCCCTGCTACCCTTAGGTAGGTATGCAGAGGGCAGTCCTTTTATCTCTACCATTGACTTAAGCCCCGACTAATGATGTTTCCTTCAATTTTAAGGGTCCCCTGCACCCCAGTTACATTTACCACTTAACTGTTAGATGAGCTTTGACAAAGAAATATTTACTGCAAAAAAATATACCAAGAACATATATACTGAAATTTCCCCCAACCCCTGGGGACATAATCCTTGTACACAGGGGTGAGGGGGTTAGATTCATAGCTTAATTCACTTCCTACAGAAAATTAATCTCACTAAAGTACCAAGTCTACCCCACCCCCCAACCTCTTATCCCTCACAGCTTGCCTCTGGCCAGCCTGGCTTCTCAGGGATTCCCTGCTGAGCTGGTTGCAAAATACAGCCTGGCATCCTAAGCTCCAAGCCCCCACTGGCTCAAGCTTTCAGTCAGGTACTTTACTCTCTGCACCTAGAAATGAAGAAGACAAAGGAAACAAGACCAAAACCCTAAGCCCAGTTTTTCAGGGTTACAGACTTGTAGGCAAAGAGGTGGCCCTCTGAACATTCCCCAGTCGGTCATATGATGTTTCTTCAATGAGTGAACTCACTTCTTCACCCCTAAAATGAGAGGGGGAGAGAGAGAGACAGAGAGAGACTAAACCACAGGCATCCTGCTATACAGCCAGAGGAAAAAGTCTGCTCCCAGCCATGTGGCATGCCAACTTCAGTCCTTCTGTGACCCAGAAGCAGGTCTCTGTCATATAGATGTGCCCATCTCAGGTGGTCCAGGATTGTGTCAGATCTGGGTTACATTAGATTAGAAGTTCAGATACCTGTGTACCTTGTACCTTACCTTCCAGTAGTATGAACTACAAAAATGACTTTTGGGAGTCCTTGAAAATCAACTTTTGATTCTCTTTTCCAGGTTTTATGATGCTAAGAAATTGCCTGAGTTTAGCCAGACCTCTAAAAAGCACTTTTCTTTGTATACCAAAGAGACCCCTGGTAGTCTAGGTTGATTAGATAGAGGATGGTAGGTGCCAGAGGCTATTGCTTAAGTGAGAGGGAAACTCTAAAGGTAGAATGAAATCTTCTTTCTTCTCTTACTGAATTTTAGTTTGTTTCAGTTGTTGAAAAGTGCCACCTCTTAACAGATACCGAGCTACAGAGTGCTCTCTTTCTCTCTCCCTCTCCCTCCTACTCCCCCTTTCTTCTCTCCTCTCTCCTTTTCTCTTCTCCTCTTTATTCTCCTTCTTCCCCCCTCACTCACCTTCTCTCTCTCTCTCTCTCTCTCTCTGTCTCTCTCTCCCTCTTCTCCTCTCCCCCCTCCTCCTCTTTCCCTCCCTCCCTCTATGCATACTTCATGTGTAAGTTGGTGTCACATAATGGATAAAGATTTAGCTTCCCAGTCAGTAAGAACTGAGTTCAAGTTCTTCTTTTGATTCACACTGACTGTGTGACCCTTGGTAAGACACAACTTCTCAATGTGTCCCAGTCACCTTTCTAAGGCTACTTGTAAAAGAGTTGCTGATCTACATATATAGACTGAGATTTCTTATGACAGTTCCATAAACAAATGAAATCACAGGTCTAGCTCAGACACATTTTGTAAAAAGTCTGTTTCTGAGAACATGGCATGTGTGTCACTGAGATGGTTCAGGAAGCACACTTGTGAGTCCTGAGCCCCAGCAGCAGTGATTTGTGGACCTGAGGGGTGATTATGTTATTCCTGGACTCCCATATAGCCTAGGAATGGAGCATGCCTCTCATATCTGAGACCTGACTGAGATCTCATGTGAACCCTGATGCGCTTGGGATGGGAGGGGGGGGAACCCAAAATGAGGTCCCAGCAACATCTGCATGTCACCTCCAACTGCCATGCAGCTTTCTACCATCTCATTGACAGCCTCTGCAAGTCTGACCTTTCATGTCCTCCGCCCTAGCAGGAAGGCTTTCTGGTCCACTCTACCTTCACACATACCATCCTAGGGCCAAGTCATACCAAGCATAGGGTCTGGTATAATGCCTTTATATGCAAGGCCATCTGAGATCCTCAAGACTTTGGAAGGCTTGGCATTAGAGGTCAAACTGAAAATTTTGTTTGAATGTCTTTTTCTTTTCGCTTCTTAATTTCACCCTCCATTTCCCCCCTTTTTAAAATCTCTTCCCTTTTCTCCCTCAGTGATTCCATCATTCCTTCTTTTCCTAATTCACCACTTTGCTTCCCCTTGTCATTCCATTTTAATAATTATGTAGTAGAGAAAGCAATTGCATAGAGCGATTTTGTAATTATGGGGTCAGCATGGCTTAGGGTCTAGCTAGCCCCTGACTTTTCACATTTAGAAACTTGACTTTTCTCATCATTTTATGTAGAAGTAACAGGGGCGGGTGGCAATTTAGGCAATGTACAAACAGAATCTAAACACACAAATTTATTATTAAAAAGAAACAATCAGGTTGTGTTTAGAGAATCAATTCTAGAGCTCCCTTTAAAATATTTTCATGAATGGAAACTCAGCTTAGTGTTCACTTTATGGTCCTTTGTGAGCATATAATCGAAGCAGTGAGTGGCAGTGGAAAGAACTCTCACTCTGGAGTCGTACAACCTGGATTCAGATGCTGCCTATGATTCTTATTACCTTTGTGACCTTGAGTAAGCAATTTAACTTCTCTGGTGCTCAGTTTTCTCACCTGTAAAATGGGGACGGTGGCCCACATGCTCTCAGAGGTCTCTACTCAATCCTATGATCTTAACATTTCATCCAGGATCACTGAATGTGATAAACTACCTCTTAACACATCCTAGCTGTCTGTCTCTGAGCAAGGGATGTAAACTCTATGAATCATTGCTTTTCATCTGTAAAATGGGTATACTATTTACTTGTATTACCTGCCTGCCAGGGTTACTGTAATGAAAACACTGTTCAAACCTTAAAGCATTAGATCACTGGTTCTCAACCTTCCTAATGCTGTGACCCTTTAATACAGTTCCGCATGTTGTGGTGACCCCCAGCCATAAAATTATTTTCGTTGCTACTTCATAACTGTAATTTTGCTACTGTTGTGAATCGTAATGTAAATATCTGATATGCAGGATGTATTTAAATTGAACATAACCCACAGATTGAGAGCCGCTGCATTAGATAAATAACATCATTCTCTCCCCTCCCATTATACTGCCTAGTGACTTCCTGATTGCTCTTTAGATAGAGGAATCTCATCAGTGAAATGTCTCCAAGCCAATGGTATGATTTTCTAAAGTCCAATTCTGAGATGTTTCATTAGTATGAAAGCTACATTAGATTTAGGGGTACATCCTAAGGTATGCTGGAACTTGCTCAAGAGCTGGTTTTTAAATTTTCAGTGTAAGCATTTTATGCTTCAGAAATTGGTAAATGCTACAAATAAGGGTAGGTAGGTGGTACAGTGGATTGAGTGCCAGGCCTGAAGTCAGGAAACTCATCTTCTTAAGTTCAAATGTAGCCTCACACACTTACTAGTTTATGTGACCCTGGGCAAGTAACTTAACCCTGTTTGGGCCTGGAGAAATGGCAAACAGCTCCAGTATTTTTGCCAAGAAAACCACAAATGTGGTCGTGAAGACTTGGACATGACTGAAATGACTCAACCAGCTGAATGATGATAAGGGATTGGCTATTGTTTTGTTGATTGTATAGATTTTTTAAAGTTAGGAGAAAAATGTCAATAATGCAGGTCAAAATTAAATTCATTTTTGAGGGGCGGTGGAGCCAAGATGGCAGCGTAGAAGCAGCAGCATATCGCAGCTCTCACATAGGCACCCCAAAATACCCATGAAATAGGATTCTAAGCCAATCCTAGAACTCCAAAACTCACACAAAGATACTTCCCACTAAAGTCAGCTCGGCTACGAAGAACCATATCAGCACTGCGAACTGAAACCAGCCTGGCCTGAAGCCGCGGCTGTGCCCCGGGGGCGGCTGGGTGGGAGGAGCGGAGGAGCTTCAGGTGAGCAGATTAGCGGCAGCTGCCAGCAGCTTTCAGAACTAGCTCAGTGGGAATTGCGAGTCTAGGAGAGTTAAGCAGTCCAGCCGGAAGGCCTCCAGAGCAGAAAAGCGAAAGGCAGAGGTTTTGCACCCACCTCCACGTTGCAGCTTCCTGCCTGCGGCCTGCAGACAGCAGAGGGACTAAGCGATTTTTCTGAGGCCAGTGCTCTCCTGTTGAGCGGCCTGGATCCGGATTGCCATCTTGGGCCTCGGTCCTGGAGTCTTCATTATCCTCTCTGCCGGAAAGTAAATAGGAAGAGTCCCAGCATCTTCCTGAGAGCTACGGCAGCCGGGAGGACCCCAGCGATTTAGGACAGAGCTTTCCCTTCTAGAAGCAGAGCCCCACAGAGATTTAAAAAAAAAATCACAGACTGAACAACCATGAGTAAGAATAAGCATAAGAAGCAAAGTAAGAACAGCTC
>CM053582.1:186193195-186245832 GCA_028627135.1 Pseudochirops cupreus | reverse complement strand
TGTGCGTTTTGGAGTTCTAGGATTGGTTTAGAGTCCTATTTTATGGGTATTTTGGGGTGGCTATGTGACAGCTGTGATATGTTGCTGCTGCTACGCTGCCATCTTGGCCCCGCCCCCTATTTCAGTATTTCTTTGAGGATGTATGAACCTGACAGTGATTCGGGGACACGTGTTTGAGTGAGAGGAACTAGGGAGAAGAAACTTAAATATTAGGAGTGATGACCAACTTTAGAGCAATCAAAACTGATGAAAAGGCATCTTACTGGTAACATTATCAGTCAGCTAGAAATATGATGTAATTACAAAATGAAATTTACCTTCTACCTTTTTCAGGGAGATAAAATATATACACACATAATACATATATGCACATACATACATATACACACACACATATATAATGCACACACACATACATACACACTTGGGTTCCACCTTTGATCTCTGTGATCTTGGGAAAGTCACGACCTCTTGGCGCTGAGGTTAACCTGTCTTTAAAATGATGGGGCTGGGCTAGATGCCCTCTAACATCCTTTCTGTCACCTCCGTTCTAATTCTGTGATTCCATTCATTCAACACCCATTTACTGAGGGACCACTGTGTGCCATGCACAGTGTTAGGCCCTGGGGGAGAGAAACACAATAATGGAATACAAAGATTCCATTGCCAGTTTTCATATAAAAAACTCTGGAAGGTTCTAATAAGAAGAAAAAAAAAAACCTTAATACAACAGGCCTGGCAACAGACTGCCTATGGTCCAAGGTTCATCCTAGCTCAGGGATTCTCAACCTTTCTAATGCTGCAACTCTTTAATAGAGCTCCTCATGTTGTGGTGACCTCCAACCATAAAATTATTTTCGTTGCTACTTCATAACTGTAATTTTGCTGCTGTTATGAATCGTAATGTAATATCTGATATGCAGGATGTATTTTCATTGTTACAAATTGAACATAACCCACAGGTTGAGACCCGCTGGCCTAGCTAGTCTGGAGGGGCTCAGCTAGAAAAGACCAGCCATCCTGTGAAGAGCTGTTTGGCAACAGCAGTTCCCAAGACACTCACTCCCTTCTCTTGACTCCAGGTATTTTCCACGCCTAGAACATACTCCCTCTTTAGCTGTTCCTCCTGGTTCCCCTGGCTTCCTTCAAATCCTGCAAAAATGCCCCTTCTTGCAGAAGGCTCCCCTCTGTTCCAATCTGTCCTTCACATACCCCGTTCATACCTGGCTGCTGGCATGTTTTATTCCTCACTAGACTGTGAGACCCGTGAGGAAGGACTGACTTTTACCCTTCTTTGTCCCCAGCCTTTAGCACAGTGCACAGCTCATAGTAGGCAGGTGGTTAATAAGGATTTACTGACTGATTACCCAAATACTACTACTACTACTAATAGGAATCATTTTAAAGTGCTTTAAAATCTGCAGAGTACTTTACACATATTATCTTACCGAATCCTCTCAGAAATCGTGTAAGGTAGGTACTACTATTCTGCTTTGATATTTTCTTATTTCCCATCCACTTATACTCATTTTGGACCCTTTTTTTTTTTTTGCTTTTTCATCAATAGGTACCTTCCCCATTGCCACCACTCAGCTTCCTTTTACACACTGTTGCGTCTTTTAGATTGTTAGCTCCTTGAGGGCAGAGATTATCTCTTTTTCATTAGTAATCTCAGCTCTTAGCACAGCGACTGGCACACAGTAAGTGCTTAATAAATGTTTGTTGTGGTGGTGCCGTGAACAGAGCACTGGCACTGGAGTCAGGAGGACCTGAGTTCAAATCTAGCCTCAGACACTTAACATTAACTAGATGTGTGACCTTGGGGAAGTCACTTAACCCCAATTGCCCTGCCTTCTCCCCTCCAAAAAGCAAAATAAATAATAATAATAAATGTTTGTTGACTGTTGATTGCATGTCCTTATTTACACAGGCTAGGAACCTGAAACTGAGATTTACTGACAAGGACACATAGCTACTAAGTGTCTAAAACAGAATCTGGACTCAGGTCTTCCTCTGGGCAGGTCCAGCCCTCTCTCCCCACTGTATTAAGTCTTCTACTAGCTGCCTGTATGTACTGTGACACAGAGGGAATAGAACTTGAACCTCTGCAGAGAGTATCCATACAGACAAAATCCAGGATCTTTACGGTTCTTAAGTACATGAGAAGTAAGCGCCGTATGGCAAATATCAGCTTTTTCAAAGCAAGAGATAACTCTAAGTAGGCAATAAAAAGAGATTTTGTTAAATTGCCCCAAATCCCAGGAAATTTTCTAAATTTACTGAGAGAATTTCAACTTCCTTTACAGAAAACAGAACTTTAAGAAAAAAGAATGAGAAGCTTAGATAGGAGTAAAAGTATCTATTCATGTGAGCTATAGCTTACACTAAGAAAGATGGGTGAGTATTTTGAAGCAACTAATACTAAATAATTTACATTTTCATATATCTAGTTTCTCCTTCTGTAATATATTTTGTTATTTATACAGATGTCAAAAGGAAAAAAAAAAAACTACAGCAATTTGGCCTAGACCAGCACAGAAGTAACAGCATGTTAATACTTCCATTTCTCATTTCCTGTCTTGATATTAGTTACCTGTCCCTATCATTTTCTGATTTGCAAATAAGAAGCTCGGTTTTTGATGGGAGATTTGTAGTGAGCCCTAAACGGGAAGTAAATCAAGATGAAAAAGGGAGATAAAATAGTACTTCTTGTACAAATAATGAGTGACACATAAAGAAGGTGGCCTACTGGATCTCTTAAATGATGAGTCTTTTAGGAAGAATTAAAACATTAGAAAATGTTAAAGTTTCATAAACCATGATGAAAGAAAGAGCTATTATTTAAAAATTCTCTGAAACTATTTGCCCTTATATCTTTCGTCTCTTTGGTATCATCAAATGCAGCCCTTGCTCTGCTCTTTCAAAAATTAAAGTGACTGTAATTCAAAAGAAATCATCATTTTAACTCTATTATCATTTTCTAGCTTTTATTCTATCTCCTCTCCTACATGGCAAAATTCTTTTAACAATTTGCAAAACACTTGCTAATTCCATCTACACCGGTGGACATTGGGAGGAGGGAACATGGAGATGAAAGAGAGAGAATATCTGATAAAGGCAATTAAAAATGGAGTCAGTTTGTTTTTAGTGGAGTTAGTTAAAGAGGAACAACAAGAAAACTGATTGCTTCTTGGGACGGGCAGACTTATAATGGAGGGTGAAGAAGGAAGAACAACTCAACTCTTGACATTGCCTTTCTCCTCTACAAAGGAAAATAATGACTGGATTCGAAATGACAGAACAAAAATAGTGTGGTGAAACTCAAAATAAGTAGGGAGAAAGTAAGATGTCACTCAGCAGCTCTTGCTGACAAGGTCACACGCTAGGTGTTATAAGAAAAGCAGTTAAGAGCACTTGTGAGCTTTAAAGGGTTGTAGAGGATTACAAAGAAGGAAAAGTCCACTGTGGAATATTCTGATGATCTATGCTTGGCCCTACCCTATTGAATATTTTTAAGTGCTTAAAGGATAAGATGGTAGGTTTATCAAATTCAGATAGGACACAAATCTAGGAATGAGAGCTAACATATCCAGTGACAGAATAAGGATTCAAAAAGAAATTAACAGACATGTTGGAGTGAATTAAGATAAAATGAAAAGTTTTACACTTGGGTTAAAAAAATCAACTTCACAAAGACAAGAAAAACCACACGCAGATAACAATTCAGTCCACAAATGTATGAGGCTTTTAGTGGACTTCAAACTCCAGATAAATTATCAGTATGATATGGTAGCCCAAAGTCTAATATGAATTTTTGTTGTTCTTCAGTCATTACTCAGTCGTGTCCAAATCTTTACAAGTCCATTTGGGGTTTTCTTGGCAAAGATACTGCAGTGTTTTGCCATTTGTTTCTCCAGGGTCATTTTACAGATGAGGAAACTGAGGCAAATGGTGTTAAGTGACTTACCCAGGGTCACACAGCTAATAAGTCTCTGAGGGGACATTTGAACTCAGGTTCTTCTGTCTCAAGGGCTATTGCTCTATCTATTGTGTTACCTAAATGCCATCTAATATAACTTGAGATTGCATTTAAAAAAAAGATGCAGTGTCTAGAATTAGGGAGATGATGATCCCATTGTTCCCTGCTCTTATTAGATCACAACTAGACTGCATTCAGTTTTAAATAGTACATTTTAGGAAGGAGGCTGATAATTGAGAGTGTTCAGAGGAAGATTACTATGATAGTAAAAAGCCTTGAGGTATTGTCATATAAAGATCAGTTGAAGGAACTGGAAAAATTTAGCCAAGAGAACAAAAGACTTAAGGAGGGACAAATTTGCTGTTTTTAAATATTTAATAGTTTGTCATGTGGAAGGAGTACTAATTAAACTTGTGCTTTGTTAGAGAAGACATAATTAAGAGCACTGGGTAGAAGTTGCAGAAATCCATATTTAGATTAAATATGATGAATTTTTTCTTAGGTTTTTCTGAGCTGCTCCTTAGCTTGGTATTTAAAGACCATCACAGTCTGGCTCCAGCCTAATATACAGATTTACTTCACATTATTCCTATTTATGACTTCTACCTTCCTGCAAACTGGCTTACTTGCTGTTTTCCTATTTCAACAACCCATTTCCTCCTTATAAGCCCTTGCTTAGTCTGTTGCCTATGCCTGGGACATTCACATTCTTTTATCTCTATCTTTTAGAATCTATAAATTCTTTCAAGGTTCAACTCAGGTAACCACCTCTTATTGGAAGATTTTCCTTTTTCTTATTTCTTTGAAAATAGGGACTATTTTTCATTGTGTCTCCAGAACTGAGCATAGCGTCTCAATAACTAAAATGAATTGCACCCAAAAGCAAGTTGGTAGGGCTGCCACTGGTGGTAATGTTGCATCCCACCTCCTTCAGACTTTTACAACCAAAGTCTTGATGACCACTATTCAGATATACCATAAGAGGGGTAACTATTCAGGTATGAGTTGTATTAAATGGCCTGCGCGGTTGTTGCCAACTTTGAGATTCTGTATTGTGGCCATCAGTGCCACTTCAGGGCACTTTAAATTTCTGGACTTCATGGGACTTCCATTCCAAGAAGAAGTTCAGAATCTCAATTCCATAAGCATGATCTGTCCCAATGAAGAAAATATGACTGTAATGCCCACTTATGAAGAGTTATGGAGGTTGCCTGTTCAGGTATCTTTAAAACTCACAGAAACCCCAAACCTTACAAGCAAATGGTATTTACCTCAAAGAACTAGACAGAACACTGGTGTAGGCCTATGGAAGGTAAAGCACACCAGCTGGGCAACGCATCAGACAAATGCTTATATGGCTACATTCATTTTAAGCTGAGACTAAATTATATTAGTGTCATGGTAAAGGCCAAATCAGAGCTAATGTTCCAGCAGCACAAAGTAATTAGCAAATTCATTAATTATAGCCCTGTTTATTTCATATTATCAACTCTAATCATTGTTGCTTCAAATAAATCTTCTACCATCATCACGATCATCAGTATCTACCTGGGTAATATATCGTAATGTTCACAAATATATGAGTTTGACTTTTTACATCAAGCAGAAAGGAGAGGAGGATTAGTCAATATTTTCATCTATTGTCTGACAAACACGGCAAAGGGTCTTAAGTTTCACCAAGAATAAAAGTCATCTATAATTAGTGAATTTGCTAATGGTTATTTCCTCCTGCTGCTAGCTCTTTAGCCAGTAATGGCAAACATTTCCCATTCTAATAAAATGTCCTTTCCACTGTTGGGGGCAGAAACAAATCATCATTGTAAGGATGGCAGTTTGTATTCTACCTGTGGCCAAGATAAATATTTTGAAGCAATTTAGGTGCAAAATGCTATAGGCATACAATTATGGTGCCCATTAAGGAAACAACATATGATACAAAAGGTGTTAATTTTCTCTTGTATGACCCAATCAGAAGTGTACCTACTAGGTCAGCTTTGGATCTGGCTTTTCAAAGAGAAATCAGTAGTGCTTTTTCAAAAAAGTACAGAAACTCTGCTGGGGAGGAGAGGTGTGAAATAAAAAGCCAGAAGGTTAATATAAGCAGAGTAGGAGCGTAGGGTTATCTTGGTAATTAAGGACTCCCCAGGAGGTTAATTACATACACCAAGAGCGAACAACTTCACAAAGTGTTTCATGAGCATTACAAAAATTTGTGCACAACAAAGAGCTTCAATCCATACTGTCAACAGGGTAATTTCTTTATTTGTCAAGTTGGATCTGCCTTCACTACAAGCTTCAGAGATGGAAAAATAATGGAAAGACAGTTAAGCTATGATAGAAATAACCTAAAATACGAACAAAAGTAAACAACTATGTCTTATTACATTCAGTGTTTTGGGTTTGAATCGTTCAAGATAAATCATTAAAGTTATTTTTAATGATTTCTTATCAATGTTCTTATGCTAATAGCTTGACAATCACAGGGCTGGGGAGGTAGTGAGAGGGGACTGGAGCAGGGGGGTGTCTCTCTCTCCCCCTCACCCCCTTTCTCTTGGTTATTGGTTGATTCTTCCCCTGACCTGGAAGATCACCATCTCCCAGGGAGTCAATGTGGCTTTGGAAAGGGCTGAGTAATGGTCAGGTAACATGGTGTTTGCAGCTCTGGTACTCCAGGAGAAATGCCTAGAGCAAAACATAGGTGTGCCAACGTCACTCAAAGGCCTTTGAAACTGTCAGTTGTGAGGGCTTGTGGAAAATTATAGCAAAATTTGGTTGCCTGGAGAAATGTCTCAATATCGTATGTCAGTTTCATGGTGACATGCTTGCCCAGGTTCTGGAAAATGGATGAGACTCTTGTGCTCTCCCTGTTGCCAATGGAGTAAAGCAGGCTCGTGTGCTTGTTCTCATGCTTTTTAGCATGATGTTTTCAGATGCCTTCAATGAGCACAAGTAAGGCCTCAATAAGGCATCAAGGTCAGCTACTGCACTGAGGGGAAATTATTTAACTTAAAAAGGCTACAATCCAAGACTAAAGTGGAGGGAGAGCTGGTGCATGACTTTTTCTTAACAGACGATTTTGCATTCAATGCGACCTCTGAGGCTGAGAAGCAGGAGGAAATGGTTTGATTCTCTGCTGCGACTGCTAATTTTGACCTCCTAACAATTAACACCAACGTGTACACACTGATGATGGCGCTGACGTACACATTTCCAGAATCACTGACCCAATGGCGGAACTAGGTTATGTATGACAAGAATCTAAGAATTCTGACCTAAAATTCTAATAAAGACTTCCATTTCTTCATCTACTATTTTGCAGCAATAAGTATAACAGCTTCTCCTTGTGCTGCTATGTATTGTTTCTACTATTTCATCAGTATTCTTCACTTCAATTCTTATAATAAATATCACCATTCCTCAGTTGTTTAAAGATAGAAGCCATCACCAAAGTAGCTAAGTCAGGAAATCATTTCCCAAGACTATAAGCTGTATATAAACTGAATTTTTCAACTAGGATATGTATGAAAATACTTAAGATACCCAAAGAATAATAAGTTTATTACTGCTGTCATAACCAACTGTTCCTGGGCTGACAACAATGATATTAAATTTGGAATCTCAAGAATAAGTACAAAATAAATAAACTATCCTTTATTTATATCATAGTTAAACTCGAGTACAAAATGTGACTAATGCTTGAGTGGCTTCAAGATTCATCAAGAACAAAATGGTTTCTCACTTTTATAAATCTAAAGGAATAAATCCATCTATAGTTTGTTATGCATTAAATTAGCTAACGTGGCACCGGTCTAGCATAAAGAGTCTGAGGTTGGTAGATCTAGATTAGAGTTCCATCTCCTTTACTGACACAAGCTATGGGACTTTCATTAATTCATTTAATCTTTTTCAAGCCTCAGTATCCTCATGTGTCAAATGAAAGTAACAGGTATTCTCTAGTTTATGAGGTTTCAAGGAAAGCACTTTTTAAACTGTGCAGCATGACATAAACTATGGTCATTATTCCTGGTGTTGTCTTGTCTACCTTTTTTCACCATCCAAGTTTTAGACAGGCTGTTCATTTTTCTGGAAGATTCTGCTCTCCTGGGTCTTCCCTCATCGCTTGTAGGATTAGTATTTAAGAGACGGGAAAGTAGGGATATTGGGTCTTTCCCCTGATTCTAAAGCAACTGAAGAAGTTATACTGACTACAGATATTAAATTAAATATTCCAGCTTCAATTAATATCAGATTGTCTCTTTTTCACTGCTTTTAATAGACAAATCTTCCTCTGTACAATTGAAAAGAAGGCTACATTCCAGAACTCCAACAATAAGTTGACTGAGTACTCTATAGGATGTCTACCTCTACACCTTTTGAGCCCTGGAAAGTATACTTAAGCTCTACCTGTAAGCTCCATCCCACTATGCAAGACTTCTTAAGCTGGAGTCTGTGAACTTTATTTTTTGTTAAAATAATGATCATGTCAAAATAATTGGCTTCTTTTGCAAATCTTGTTTTATGCATTTAAAAGCATTATTCAGAGAAGAGATCCTTAGTTACCAGACAACCCTTGTTCTAATCCAGTCCTAGAGTAGGGGGAATGTAAGATTCCCACTTCAACAGAAGTCCACTTTACCATCTCATCATTCTTGCTTAATATTCAGGCTCTGATCTTGGTGACTCAGTTTTTAAGGGGCTGGGTTCCTATCTTGGCATTCTAGTTTCTTGATGCCTGGTTCCTGAAACTGACTGACTGAACTCTA
This sequence comes from Pseudochirops cupreus, assembly GCA_028627135.1. Classification (NCBI taxonomy): domain Eukaryota; kingdom Metazoa; phylum Chordata; class Mammalia; order Diprotodontia; family Pseudocheiridae; genus Pseudochirops; species Pseudochirops cupreus. The sequence continues at coordinate 186,237,090 of CM053582.1, read as the reverse complement.
ATATTCCAGGTGCCTGATAGCAACTCATGTGCCCATACGGATCTGTACTCATCGGCCCCTCCTTTTAACTCTGCTGTTTATTTTCTCTGTCCCTTCCTGGAATGATATCCTGGAATTTGGACCCTGCTTTGAATTTTACTTGTCGTATTTTATCTCATCTCTCCCTCAGAATGACCAAACCTGAGCTTAGTTCCACTTTCAGACTCTCATTCTTATATGACCACTCTTCAATTAGAGGCTGTTAAACTGTGAGTCTATTCTGGGATCCTGGATAATAACCTCCTGGTGATGTCTGGATCATATTGAGGCAACCTAATTGCTGTAAGAATCCCAATTTTCACATTTGCTTGTTCAGAACTCAGAATGATCTTTTAAAAATAAAACTATATTTAAAATGGTAGTTAATTAGACCCCAGATTAGTCTATAAAAACGGACTTAAGGGATGAACAGCTTAACATAACTTTCTCAGTGTAGCTTCCAAAAATTCTAAGTCACTACTCTGCCAGGATGAATGACAGAGTCCTAGTAGTAGATCTGAGCGTAATCAGAGTGGCAGAGCATTGGGGGAGTGACAAGAACACACAGGAAAATGATGGATGATTTAAGTGGACAGAAAGTTCAATAAGAACCAGCCATGTGACATGATGACCACAGAAGCAAACTGGACATCCTCGATCAGAAGCTGTGGTATTGGTCAGGGGTATTCTAAAGGAGATTCTTCTCCAGGTATAGGTAGCTCTAGATAACCCCTGAGGTCACTTTAAACAGTTTCACTGAATTTGGTGATTCTGTCATAACCTGAATGAACATCTGAAGTACTTTCTTAGCAAAGAGCCAACTTACGGTGGTCATGTTTTATATATCATAATTCTTCCAGAGATATTCACTGTTAAGTACTTCAGCCCACACCCTCTAACAAAGGGACAGTCTACTTTCTAGCTGAGGGCTGGATGCCCAACTGTTCAAGTGAATGTCCCCTCTAGGAGAATTTGACATCTGTCTTATAAATATACTGTATAAAATATTATTCTGGAAAAAAATTGGATCATTCTGGAATAGTTAGGCTCATGATATACTTAGTATAATACTTCAAAAGACATGCAAACATTTATCGTTTACATCTAAAGATTGTTTTGTAAACATCTAAGATTTGGGAGCAATGGTTCTTCTCTTTCCTCATCTCTGCTTCTTGGCCTCTCCAACCTCCTTCAAGCTTTGACTAAAGTCTCACCTTCTGAAATCTCCCTTAATGTAAGTGCTTTCTTTCCCTATATGATCTTGCTATAATCTTGTTTTATCCTGCATATATCTTGTTTGGACATAGTTGTTGGCACGCTGTCTTCCCTATTAGATTGCCAGCTTCTCAAGAGCAGTAATCATGCGGAAAGGGGGAAAGGGGGGAGGCCCAGGAGGAGGTTTTTTTGTATCCCCAGTGCTTCCCACAGTACATGACACATCTTAGGTGTTTAATAAATGCTTGTCAAGAAATGGCCACTCATCATGGTGCTGAGCCATAGGCATTATAAAATGTTCTGACTTTTGCAGAATATTGTTGGACAACTTCTCCTCAAGTATGACATCTGGAGTGTGGTGTTCAGTACAGGGTACCATGTTTTAGGAATGACATTGACAAATTGGAAAAACATTTGTGCTTGCCAGTTTAAAATGATCTTTAAGAATTTAGTTGACAAACATAGCTTCCTAGAAAGAATTTGGCTCTCAGAATCAAATGTAAAATTTTAGAGGCATTAACATTGATGGATGGAAACGTTAAGGAGCCTTGACACATGCTTGCATTCTAAGCCTTATCCTTTATATATTTATATATAAATATTTATATAACATTTAATTTGTATATTTTACATAGTTTTATATATTATGGGCTCATTATACCTCAAGTAGACTAAAATCATAGTGTTTTCCACATATATCAACAAAACTTTATGCCACTGATGCAAAATAATAACAGGACTTGATATTTACAAAGCACTTACATGTGACTGAGAAAATAGATGTGAACATACTTTGTAAAGCACAATGTCATTATATTTCTTCGACAGAAGTAATGCTTTTACATTCTTATTGTACAAATTTTAATAAATTATGTAGTATGTATATTTTATGTTTCTGGAAACCTTCCTCAATGGCATGAACCACTTAGGCAGCTAGATGGTACAGTGGCTGGGGTGATGGACCTGGAATTGGAAAGACCTGATTTCAAATCTTGCGTCAGATATTTACTAGCTGTATGATCCTGGGCAAGTCATTTAAGTTCCATCAGTCATCTGTAAAATGGGAATAAGAGCAGAACCTATTTCATATATTTATTGTGAGGACCAAATGAGGTACCACATGAATAGTGCTTTGCAAACCTTAAAGTGCCACATGAATGCTAGCAACTATTAATATTATTAGCAGTAATCTTCTCTCTATTCCTACAGGATAATGAATGACAGACTAGAAACTAAGCAATTTTACAGTGCCCTCTAACACACACACATAGAAGCATATAAATAATATATAGAATTAACTTCATTCATAAAATGTTCATCTTTCTTTTTCATTCTTTATATAAATGGGCAACATGTGTTATGGTAACATGTTTCTGAGGACTGTTTTCAGGCTCAGCCTAAAATAAAGGTCAAGTTGTTGATAAATGAGATTATCATTACTAAAAAGAAGCAGGGCATTTTAAATCCCTTGTCGTTCACATTGGAAACTTTTTTAGAGGAGCAAAACAATAGTTAGCAGGTTCAGATCTCCAAGTTCAGAACCTGTTCGCTCAGGGGAGGTATCACTGGTGTCTGAGGCTCACAGTTCAATTCTATTAAGATTCTAAGTTGTGATGAAGGCTAAAGTTTCAGCCAAAGTCCATTTTAATGAATGTAGGTTCCTTTTTGGAGCTTACCTCCAGAAAATGTTCTGCCTGCTGTTCTCGATCCAATTTCCTTGAAGTGGTTGTAATCAGACCTGTGTGGAAATAAGAATATTTGAATTTTAAAGACTTAGGGGCATTAGATGAGAATTTTACTGTGGATGGGAGACAATGTTAGTTTCAGGGAAGGGAAACCAAGTGGGAACGGTCACTCTCAAATACAGGATGGTAATCAGATTTCTTCAGAAAGGATTCTGAAGAACAAAAATAAGATGTATGAAGAAAACTTTAAAATTTATTTCAATTTGGTTTATACAGAGGAGGCATCGTAATTACTACAGTGAACGCAAAAACTCACTAAAGAACCACTGCTTTTGCTATAATGCGGAGTTTCAATGAGTCATTTGCATATGACTGAAATTCTACAGAAAGAACCTCATTAAAGATTTTTTAGTTAGTTTTTGAACAATTAATAGGTTGTGGATGCTGATTAGATTCTTCTAGAGAAAAGGACTTTCTTATTTAACTTTCAGATGGCTCTATGATTTTTTTTTTAATTTTTGGTTAGGCTTGACAAAGAAGGTTATTTCTGTAATAAGTACTTGGATACGTAATGATTTCAAGTGTAATCGCTCTCATGCACTGAAGATCTCATGCTGTAATTTCATCAATTTGTTTTATGTGTTGGAGTCTGAACACAAAATATCTTCTAAAAGGAAAAGATTCCCATATCTTTAAACAGTTCTTTCATAAATGAATACTAAGAAAGGAAAGGAAATGAGGGGAGGAAAAAAATATCCTTTAAGACCCCTTCCCCAACCCACCTCTGTTACTCCACCAATTTGTCTTTTGACTACTTTATTATTTTTGAGTGGCAATTAAGAGGTCAAATTTACATTCCATTTCCCTCTTAAACTAAAGCTCAGAAGTGGGAAACACATTATGGGTTGTTTCCTTGATTGACAGTGAAAACCCAACTTTTCCCACAGGCAACGTCTGGAAAATGATATATCAAGCTAGTTCTCAAGCCAAATATTTTACTAGTGAACTATGTGAAATGTATGCCTTTTGTTTTGTCAGGTATCCACACAGAGGAGCTCCTTCTCTGGTTTCTTGCCTTTGTCTCAAGTAGAAGAAATAGGAGTTGCTGCTGGATATCACGGGGAAAAAAAAGGAGAGACTTTGAGGAACATACGAATGCTGAGGGTGCTGTTCCACAGACTTCAATGTGGGTACACTGGGAGGGAATGGATGAAGAGTAGGTAGAGCAAAAGCAGAGGAGAATAGAGGCAACTTGGAAAAAAATCAGAATAGCAACTATGTTATTTTTACAGAACGGAACTCCAAGTCCAGAGAAGACCTGGAGTCAGGAAAGCCTAAGTCTGTCACTGATTAGCCAGACAAGTTACTTATATTTTCTTAGCCTCTATTCCCTAATCTGTAAAATGGAAAGATTAAGCACTCCTATCTTACAGGATTAATAACACATTCAAAGTACTTTGCAAACTTTAATTATGCTACATGAATAATAACTATTGCTATCATCTTCATCATTATTCAACTTTCCCATTGCTGCAGAGAAACAACTTTCCTGATGTAAGACCTTTGCCTGGAAAGTAAGGAGTAAATGATATTGCTAGATGTCACAAAGGATTGGGGAAGAGGAGCCTTCATGAGCACAAGCAATGGGAATTCAGAGAGCTACCAATCAGACTGCTATAAATAGGTTTAAAGTGTTTTGGACCTGAGTTACTACTCAACTTGAGCAAAGTAAGTGATCGTGCTGTGAATCCACAAAATGGCACACAGAAAATAATTAAAAAGTGATTTAGATACAATTATAACTCAATGAGCATGAGGCTATAGGATTTTTGCATGGCTGGGAAACAGGAAAGACCATCCCATCAAGGAGCTGCCTGTGCGGAAGGAGGCAGTCTATAGAGGAGATATTCATGGAGGCAATTTCCTTGTTATAGTAAAGGATGTGCCCTAGCAACTGCCAATCGTGTCAGTTCAACAACTATTAAGATACTGTGCTAGGTATAAGGAATATGAAGACAAAGAAGAAAAGCAGATTCTGCCTTGAAGGAGCTTACATTCTACTGGGGTGGAGTTGGGGGTAGAATACAAACATATACATGGAAATATACAAGATAATTGGGGGTAAGAAAGATCATCATTAATTAGATCATGGACAACTTTGTGGGGGACACAACATCACACTGAACCTGAAAGGAAAAGGGTGATGTGAGAAGGAAAGACATTCTAGTTACAGTGGAGAGCTTGTGGAAATGCTCAGAAGGTAATGGAACATGTAGCTTGAGTATGGAAGACTGGTAGGGTGATTTAAAAACAAACAACAAACATATATCTCTGTCTCTTTCTAGCTTTGCTTTTTATGCATGGCCCATACCCAACAGGGCATGGAGTGTGCCACATGGAATCTTTTGTCTTAAAATAAAGAACAGAACATCAGGAGGAACAGACTGTAAAATGGTGGCAGGAGAGGGGAAATCCCTGGGAGAAGCAAAGAGCAGGGTCAAAAAAAAAAACTTATGTCAAATCATCAAGTACTTATTAAATACTTACCAACAGTCATACATGGTGCTAAGTGCTGGGGATACAAAGTTCCTACCCTCAAGGAGGTCACAGTCTAACGGGGTAGACACTATGGAAACGACTAAAAACATACAAGATATATACAAGGTAAGCTAAAGGTAATCTCAGAGGGAAGGCACAAGCATTGCAAGGGATCAGAAAAGGCCTCTTTTAGAAGGTTGGGTTTGAACAGAGATGGGAAGGAAACCGGAAAAGGCTGGAGGCAGAAAGGTGAAAGGACAGTCATTCTGGGCATGGGGGAGGTATAAATGCTTATAATGAAATTCTGACAGTGGGTTCTGAAGAGCCAGTATGAGCTGACTCCATCACACCCCTGGCTTTAAAAGCCAAAAGAGGATTTTATAGTTGATCCTGGAGATAAGAAAAAGCCACTGGAATTTATTGAATGGGGTGAAGGTGAGATGATCAGGTGCTGTAAAAAGATCACTTTAAAAGCCAGATGGAGGATGGAGTAGAGTAGAGAGAGGCAGAACCAGGGAGACGAACCACAGAAAGCTATTGTGACAGTCCAGGTAAGAGGGGGTGAGGGTCTGTACTGGGATTGAGGCTATATTAGAAGAGAGGAGGAGGAATATACAGGAGACGCTGCAATGGTATAACCAACAGAACTTGGCAAAGGAATTCAGGTTGCAGAATGAAAGTGAGGAGTAAAGGGTGGTGATCTTGTGGGAAGGTGGTGTTATCAACAGTAACAGGGTATTGGGATGAGAAGAGAGTTTGGGTAGAAAAATAATGAGTTAAGTTTTGGATTTGTTGAATTTAAGATGTCTATGGAACTTCTTGTTTGAGATGTCCAATAACAAAGCAGAGATTTGAGGGTGGATGAAATTCAGGAGAGAGGTTAGGACTCAGCTTAGTATATCGGAGATTCAAAAGCATGGAGATAATGGAATCTAACGAGATCACCAAGCAAGACAATATGGTGGGAGAAGAGAAAATGACCCAGTCTGAGTCTTGGTGGGATAGACTCATAAAAGTCTCATGTGTTCACAAAATAATCTGATTTTATATTCTATGCTGTTTTTTGTAGTTTTAAAAATATGCTATCACTTACTCATCTGTGAGATGAATAGTGAAATTTTCATATTAGGTCCTATAGTATAGACTCACTAGGGCAAGTACGGACTCAGTAGGGATTGGCCTCGAGCTCACATTTTCTGCCTCTCAAGTCTAGTGTTTTCCCGCTATACCACACTGTCTCTCCTCACTCAGTGAGTGCCTGTGTTCTGAATCAGGTCCCTCTGGATACAAAGCACTTGAATGTGGCAAAGTCATTCTCTCACTTGCTCTCCAGGTAGGGGTAGAGGAAGGGGCTTTCACACCTTCTTACCACCTCCTCCATGGAAAGATTTTGCTCCAAGAGGATACAATGGAAATGAGGAATCCTTGCTATACCGATGCTATCAATAGCATAAGGGCAGTCAACTTCTTTAAGGAGCTTGTTGTAATTCCAGCCTCAGCCTGCTGTTTTTCCAGACACAAAAGACAGAAGGACCTTTGCCCTCAGACACCCTGAGGAAACTCAGATCATTTCAAGTTCCTTTCACACTGAATCATTCATTCCACAGCCCACTGGGGGCATTGCTCATTGCTCTGGGAAGAGTCAAGCTTCCTCTCCTAATTCATTCTCAAGGTAATTCTTCAGCAAATTTATTTATTTTTTTAAGCACAGGTGTGTAATTGGGAGAACCACCTGGTCTCCCAAGTGCAAAAAATAAATGGAGTCTCTCCTCATCTGTCGTCGTTGTCATGCCCTAAACCAGAATATGTGTTTCATGTAATTAGCAGCCTACAGAGAAAGGGACCTAAGCTTCCTGCCAAGTCTGGGGCAGCCCTCAAAGCAGTGAGAGCTGTGGAAAGAACCCAATGTTTCCAGCTCCCTGATGGGTGGTGGGCAAACTTGTGTAGATTTCCTTCTTGTGGGGTTCCACCTCCTTCAGTTTCAGTTATAAAGCAAATAGAAAAAGAAAAAGAAAAAGAAAAAGAAAGAAACTGAACAAGAGTTGAAAGAGTGATATGGTAGAACCAGCAAACTCTGTCTGTCAGGAAATAACAAACTTTCACTTTTCCCAGAGCTACCTCTACCTCAAAGTGCCCAAGGGCACTTTTTTCCTCTCCAAAGGAACTAATCAATCATTACTCTCTCCCAGAGGGAAGAAGAGACTCTTACTTGACATACCAGTCAACCCTATATTTTCCAAAATCCAAAAGATTTTGAAATTGCACGCTGTAGCGAACGGAATGCAAGACCCAGAGCCATAGAGACCTGGGTTCAAATTTTTCTTCCGATAGCTGTATGGGCCTGGACAAAACACTGAGCCTCAGTTTCCTCATCTGTAAAATAAAGCGTTAGATGAAATGGCTCCTGATGTCTCTTTCGCTCTAAATCTAATTTTATGAATCAGAGACTAGACTCAGATTTTACAATCATATTCATACTCAAGGAGAATTTAACCTGATTTCTGCTATCAGTATTTATTTTAGTTTCTATCTCACAATCAGCTTGGTCACACTGATGGGGTCTGGGATGCTTTTGTCTGTAACCTCAGTTTGTAAAATATCTTTTGTGTTCAGGTACCTATGTATGTAACATCAGTTTGCAACAAGCCTGTCCCATTAAGTTGTAAATGTCACACTTTCCCCCAGCCATAAAGGCATTAACTCTGCCTCTCCCCTGCCCCCAGCCTCAAAGTTTTTCCTTGAGCTAGCAGTCTGCCTAGATACAGTTACCCATGAATACATCACCCAAGTATTTTTTAGAGAAATACATAGCTCCTTTGTTCTAAGTGGCCAGCTGCACCCAAGAACCTTGAACAACATTATCAGAGAGATAACTCCCTCCCAATATGGTACCTCCTGGATCTCTAATCAGTCTAGCTTCCAAACTTGGCATCTCCTGAAACAATCAAACCAATCCTCCCAAACAGCCATAATGGACCTATCTCATTCATCCTTGACCAAAAGTAACCTAGTGACATGTGGAGGCAAAACCCCCAAATCCCTGTGGCCCCCCTTAGGGGGATGTCCCAGTAAATTATGGGCAACATGGCTGCACAGTTGATATAAAAAGTACATGTCCCTTTAAGTACTGACCACTCCTAAACTCCTCCCTAACTCCACCCTTGCCCCCATAGTTAGCATAATTAACCTTTGACTGACAAGTTTTATGGCTTTAAAAACTCCATTTCTAGCCCCTGCACTTTGCAAGCTATCAACCTTCTCCTGCCTGCTGCAAAGCTTAACATAGAACTTTATAACTCTGTAAGCTTGCAGGTCCCCCCCTTCCTGCCTGCTTCAAAGTCAGTGTAACAATAAACTTTTGTAACTCTGCCAAAAGATAGCTGAGTCCAGTAATTCGTTTCAGACAAAGAACCTGGAAAGGATTTCACAGAAATCCATTCCCCTCCCTATACCTCTTCAACACTTTTGCTGAGCTTCCCGAACAAGGACAGTCTGGTCCTTCAGTTCTTCTATGTGCCCAGGGCTGTGGCATCAAGGATACATTAAGTTTCAGTCATAGCTATGGGCACAAGCACCATCACTGTGTTTCACTTTCTCTTTCAGCCATCACAGAGTTCCAATTGTCACAAACCATCTAAGCAGCCAGCTTCAGATGGTATATGTCACTGCCACATTAAAGCCAGGGGAGCAAAAACAAATATTGATCCAATCCTTTTAGGTACTGATGCTGATTAAAACTCAAAGAGGCAACAGAACAAATAAGTTTGTTTTTTTTTTAAACTTTACAAGTTATGACTACTTTACCATAGGGGAATTTCCATGGAACACCTAAGTAGATATAACCTAAAGTAGGGAAGATACATTCTTTCCCTGAGAACAAGATAAAATTTGCCTATTCTATAGGAATTCTTATAATTGGCCTAAAGAGTTATTTCCCTTGTGAGCCAACCATTGATTTGACAAATTTTTATTTAAAAAAAAAATCTACCACATATGTGTGCTACTGTGTTAGATATACAAATTTTGTAGATAGCCATACTTCAAAAGGACAAAATGAAAATGAGGAGCCACTTACTGTGTTAATATTACAAATAGACAAAAGGGCAGGGGAACTTGAATGAGGCTGTTCTAACTCCATGATGCTGCCTACTGGGGAGACATAGATGGAAGGGGTCAACTTCCACGATTTTCACAGAAGAGGAAACTGAGGTCCAGAGTTGGTAAGTGACTAATCTAGGGCTGCAAAGGTAACAAGTAAAAGGACTGGAATGTGAATCTACATCCTTTGTCTCCAAGTCCAGCATACTTTCCACCATATCATGCTGCCTCGTAACCCTAGCCTCAAAGAACATAAAAATCATGTTGCCTTTCTTAAATCCATACTCACCTGGCTCCTACAAAGAACATTTGTAGAGCACTTTGTAAATCTCAAAGCACTGCATAAATGTTAGCTATAATTATAACTGTTATTACTACTACTACTACTACCACCACAATGACCACGACAACGACGACGATGACTACGACTCCTACTACTGCTATAAGCTTGATAAGATACAGCTCCAAGCAAGCAACAAACATTTATGATTGGGTATAGAAAAGCATATGACAATACCTGCAATATAGCTGAAGACTTGAGGCATAAACATAATTTAAACAACAGCACCAAGCAAAAAATGCAAAAAATATCATAAGGTTGCAAGGGATTAATTGGCAAATGAATGGCGCAGACGATGCGGATGATAAGTTCAGAAGAGAGAACTGCACTGGGTTTTGTAATCTGGAACTTTAGGCTACAACATTAAGAATGGGTAGAATTTAGATAGAATTACAAGCAGGAAAGTCAGGCTGGAGAAAGGGTACAAATAAAGGTGGCAAGATGGGGGGAAAGATGGGAGCTTCATAATGAAGAGACAGACACTTTCAGGGGGAGCCAAGGGTTTGTGCAAGGAGGTAAAGGAGCGTAAGGCTGGAGGGGTAGGTTCAAAGGATTACAGTTCTAGAGTGGGAAAGAACCTTAGAGAAGTCATCTAACCCAACACCTCCGTTTTACAGATGAGGAAACTGAGTCCCAGAAAGGGCTCAAGGTCATACAGTTAGTATGTGGTGGAGCTGGGATTCGAAGTTAGGTCCTTTTGAGTATGTACTAACTCCCTTTGTCTTGCAGGGGAGTCACTGAAGGTTCTGAGCTAGGGGATGACACAATCAAAGCTGTACCTTAGTTTTGTTAATCTGGTATCAGAGTGGAAGACAAACAGGATTTGAAGCGTACAAAGACATAAAACAGGGAATAGAGCAGCAGATATAAGAAGATAAGATGGAGGAATGAGGGCCTGAATTAGGATAGTGACATGGGAATGAAAGGAATGGATGAATGGGAGAGTTATTAAAAAGGAAAAACTGATGGCATTTTCTGACTTGCTAGATATGAAGGACCAAAGAGATGGGCAAGTTAATTAAGAGTTTGCCAGAGAGGGGAACTGTCATACAGAACTGCCATTAACATCAACATTAATGACAAACATTTACTAAGTATAAATTATATAATTTGCTTAATATACAAAGGTACATGGCAGCATGAACTCACTGTAGGAGGAGGCTGATAAAGCCTGTTTTAGATACTCTGGCTGTGGGCCTTCTGGCTTTCAGTCCTTATCCCTCATTGGAAAGTGGCTAAGCTGAGGTGATAAATACAAGAATCTCTGTGGGAGATGACATCCTTGTCCAGGCAAAAAAGGGAGAGGAAAGTTCAAGGAATGGGGGTAGCAGACAAGACAAAATTATAAGCAGGGTGGAGAGGGACTCACTTTGTATCTGGCCTGCCCTGGCCTACATGCCATTGCTCCACTTACCATGAACAAATCAAGAAGAATGTCACATCTGCTCTTGGCATTGCTTCTGACCTCCTAAACTTTGCCACTATGTCTCAACTTCCTTATTGGCTGCAACTCCCTCACCTTAGAGTAGCCACCGGCCCCTGGCCCCTTCTCACCCTGGAACATTCTTCCACCATGCTTATCCCCTTCTCCACTGTTGGGTTCCTCCCAGGAACACCATTTTGAGGAAGTACCCAAGCTAACCAGGCTTCACTCGCCTTCCTGCTTTGCCTCTGAACTTTTGGACTTCAACAGTATGCTCCTGCACACCTAATGTTCCCCTCAGTCCTGCCTCTCTACTTCCTAGCTTGTCAGCTCCATTTATTGTGTATTCTACCACTAGAGCAGTGGTTCTCAACCTTCCTAATGCCAGGACCCCTTAATACTCATATGTGGCTGTATCTCCATGTGGGCAGATCTACCTGGAGACGGACAGAGGAGCGGTATCTTGGTTCCTAAGACCATCAGAAATATGTGTTTTCCAATGGTCTTAGGCAACCCCTGTGACCCCTGTGAAAGGGTTGTTCGACCTTCAAAGGGGTCGTGACCCACAGGTTGAGAACCACTGCACTAGAGTATAAGCTACTCAGGCGAAGGTTCTGCCATTTTTTTTGCTTTGTTTTGTTTTGTAATTACTCCCTAGCACAGTGCCTGGCTTGATAAATGCTTATTGCCTTGCTTCTGCTGATTAGTGAAGCAAGTTGTAACTGAGGAAAGCATCAGAGGTTAGTGCCTTTAAACTAAAGGATAAGTGACGTTGAGAGTCCTGACTCCCAAGTTTCCATCCTTTCCAATCTGGATGTTGATGCATTTAATTTCTAACATTCGTTTGCTCGCTGTTGAGGAAGCAGGCCTGATGGGGCTGAAATATCTGAAATGTATCTTTTCAAAGACCCCTGTGTCCAGAGTATAAGGATACACTGGTGGTTAAACACAAAGAACAAATGAGAAAAATACACAGATACAAACTAATTAAGTGTGGCTTAGTATCCATGCATGGCTACTTAGTATCTATGCATGGCTACTTAGTATCCATGCATGGCTACTTAGTATCCATGCATGGCCGGCATAAACACAGTGCTATCCTAGGCCTTTGGAGCCAGAAGTAACTTTAGAGGTCTTATCCCCTTTATTTGTCAGGGGACTGGGAAGGAAGTCAGTCAGGGTCGTAAGAGTCAGGAAGAAATAAGAAGAGTCGATAACCCAATCTCCTAATCAGAAAGAGTTAGTATAAAATCATAGAATCAAAGGAAAAAGAGGTAGCAAGTGATCTTGCAACAGTAAGCAGATGATTTTCTATCCAACAGTACTGCCATTTCCCCAATTTCCCCAGTTGATAACTTCACCATTATTCCTGACTCCTCACCCTATATATCCAGTTGGCTGCTAATCTCGCTATTTTCTACCTCAACATCTCCTGTGTCCAGTTCCTTCTCTAGACTCACACAGCCCCTGCTTCAGTTCTCCTGAAGACTTTCATCACCTCTCATGGATCATTGCAATGGCTTCCTAATTGGTCTCCTTGCCCAAAGTCTTTCTATTGCAGTTCTTCCTTCTTTAACTGCCAAAGTGATTTTCCTTAAGCAAGAACTGACCTTGTCACTTATCTATTCTCTATTCCTTATAGGAATTCCCCACTGCTTCTAGAATAAAATATAAACTTTCCCGTTTGACTTTTAAAGGCTTTCACAATTTGAATGCAACAATTTTTCTTCCCAGGCTCATTGTACATACTCCTTTTCTTGTACTGTATGGTCAAGCCAAACTGGCTTTTTCCTGTTTCTATGACTAGAACATAAACTCCTTAAGGGCAGGGCTTCTCTGTTTTTCTCTGGATCGCCAGTGCACAGAGTAGGCAGATGGTGGATACTTTAAAAATGCTGGCTATTCATACATAACATTCCAGCTCCTGCCTCCAAGCTGTTTCCAATGCCTGGAATACAATCCCTGCTTCAGAGAATCCCCCCACTTCTGTTGAGAAATAGCTCAAGCACAACCCCATTCATAAAGCCTGCCCTCATCCTTCAAGTAGCTGCTACCCTTCTTCCTTAACCTTGTGCATATTTATTCTGTACATGCTTAAATATGTCTATTGTCTCTATCAATTAAATATTAGCTTCCTGAAAGGGGAGGTTCCTTTCTTTCTTTTTTCTTCCTTCCTTCTTTCCTATCCCCTGTGGCTAGCATATCAATGGCAACTGGTAAATGCTTGCTGTATGACTGATTCATCAGGAGACTATCCTTGAACATCAGTGAGCTAATGAAAATCACAACTGCCCTACAATGGTTCTGTCTGATTGATAAACCATATGAGGCAAAAACCAGATCATCCTCTCATCTCCACAGGTGTGGATACAGTGTAGTCATCCAATGTAATAAATTAGAGACTGACATGATGAAATTGAATTTCAAAGATAAATCACAGAACAGAATTTGAATTTGACTCAGATGTAAACAAACACATCATTTTATATAATTATACATGCAAATCCCCAATTTAGGGAGAAATTATGCCAGTCCAAAGTGAATGATACTCAGTAAAGAGGAGGGGGTGGAAAGGAACGATGCCTTGAACTGTGCAATTACTTTAAAGATGGCTGCTTTATTATTTCTGTTGTGATGACAGGAGGAGTGTAATGACCTCGCTGGGAAACAGCCTGAACAAAAACTCCGAATGCTCTAAGTACAGTTATGGTCAGAGAAGTGCTACTTGTAAGGATAGCATCACTTTTGCTGATTTCTCTCCCTGTGGGTGTTCAGAGTCACAGCTGTGTAATCTACTGCCATGACATTCACATTTTCTCTAAGTGTTACTTCAAGTGCTGAAAGCCTTAACCATTTCAAACAAAACTCTGCGTGACGATTGGAGGCTAAGTTTAGATATAAAAATACAAGTGGGATAACTACAAATGTAAGGATGTTACTGAGTGGCATTTACCCCTGGGCATGTGCGGGGTGCTATGGATGTAGTGAAGTGTAATCAATGCGTATAACTACTGGATGGATCCCCTGAAACAATGGAGTTCTCTTCCAGGTGTCCAGGGGTATAGAGTTTTCACCCTTTCCCCGATTCTAATCTTACTATCAACTTCATGGTGAAAGAAGAAAGGCAAGTGGGAGGATAGAAAAGAGGTGATGATAATAAGGAGAAATTATTTCTTTCTTGTTCCCCAAACCTTGTCCTCTTCCTCTTTTCTTTTGACGATAGGCTTTGGCCACAAAAGATCTGTGGCTATCTGTTGGCCTTTGTGCTCATGCTAGCCAAACAGGAGCCACAGCTGAAACAACTGTGAGTAATCAGTGCCTTGTTCTGAATTGCGCTCACCTCTCAACATTGACATTAAAATTCAATATCCACATTCCTCATGATGGGGGAAGCAAAGAACACCCATCAGCTCAGTGGTTCTGATTGATTTCCCTGCCTTCGACACCATTAGCAATTCAAGAGAAAAACCAGGGTCATCCTTAGCTTTGACTTTATGGCCAAGACGAGAAATGTAGGAAGCCTACCTCGGCTTCTTGCATTCTAGCGTAGAAACAGCATAAATTCCTTGTTTTGTACCTAACCAATGGTATCTGGCTTTAAAAGGTGCAAAGATTCTGGGCTGCTGTGTTGAGCCTGAAATGCTAGCTATGGAAAAAAACAACAACAACAAGGTTTTATTTGAGGCAAAAACTGAGAAAATGTGTCACAGAAATCATGGATAGTCCATAAAACTGCAACATCAACTTTTCTTTTTAAACAGCTATTTTTGAGATGCTAACTGAACTTTCCAACTGTAAAATCTGAGTGTTTAAAAAACCCTAGCGTGAAGAATCTAGAGGCCAGGTTTGTTTACACCTTGTTCACAGTCTCTGTCTCTCTATCATTTTCTCTACCTTTATAACTTGGCAAAATGATTAAGTGACTCTATTTTACAGTAACCCTGTCAATTGAGGAATTTTCTCCAGAACAGAAGCTTTTTCCGGGCCTCCGATCTACAACTGACCACTTACCAAATAGAAGACAAAGGTCATAAAATAACAACAGCTGAAATTTGCATAATACCTTTAAAATGTCAAAGGGTTTCACATGTAACAAGGCTCTGATTAGTGCAAACAATGTATCCAATGAAGTAGTCCCACCATTTGAGACCACATCGCCTATTTCCATTGGACTGCAACCAATGACCATATTTTACATAATTATAACTTTGAATAATGTGAATTCAAATATATGAGACTACTGCATTGCATTTGGTATTTGTACTAATTAAGACCTCACTGTACATTATTTCATTGTGGCCTCCCAACAACCCTGTAGGGTAAGTCCTGGCATTCTGATCTCTGAGCATGGAGGAAGATTAGCTTTGCCAATGCTTTTTTACTTTTAACAAGTCAGACGATAAACATTTTTAAAGTATCAACTACATGCCAAACACTAGAGATACAAAGGGAGTAAGGGAAGGAAATAAACATTTATACAGCACCTACTCTGTGCTAAAAGAAAAGGCAAAATGATCTCAGCTTTCAAGGAGCTCATAGTATAATGATGGCGATAACATGCAAACTCCTACGTACAAATGAGACATATGCAGCATCAACTGGAGAAAATCCAGAAAGGGAAGGCACTGGCATTAAGGAGGATCTGATAAAGCTTTCGGTAAAAGGTGGATTTTAGGTGGTGAACTAATGAGGAGTGGATAATTGAAAATGGAGGAGGGAGATACAGAGGAGAGTTAACGTAACAAAGATGGTACCACAGCAGTCTTCATTTTACAGACAAGGAAATTGAGGACCAGAAACAGAAAACTAATTGCCCAAATTTACACAGACTAGAGAGTGATGGGGCTGAGACAAAAAGCATAGTCTCCTGATACCCAGTCCTAGGCTGTTGTTTTTTTTCCTCTTACTATACCATATCATTCTGAGAAACTGGACAAACAACTTTCTTGACCAATCTAAGACATATCAATCAACAAGTATTTATTAAACACCAGTCACAGTGCTTGATGCCAGGAATATAAATACAAAAGAATGAAATAGCCTTTACTTTCAATGAACTTATGTACTAATGGAGGAAACCACATATAAAAAATATATACAGCATTAATAGTGTGTGAATAAACATACAAATATACATATGATGTAGTTAAAAACAAGGGAGTTTGGGAGGGAGAGTACCAGCTTGTTGGAAAAACTTGAAGGAGAAGAAGGTGCTGGCTTGCAACTTAAAGGCAGACAGGAACTCTGAAGCAGAGGAAAGAAGGGAATGGATTCCAGGGATGGGGAATGGTCAGGACAAAGGCACAAGCTAAATGGAGGGTCATGGGTGAGGAGCAGAGGGGAGGCCAGTCTGGCTGGACTGCAGCATTTGGGAGTTGTAATTACCTAAGGAGATTTCTAAGATGAGACAATATATAGTGGTTAATGAAAATAACTCATTTAAATTGTCCCTTGAAGTTTGTAAAATGCTTTTTATAATAAATTATCTCACTGGAGTCGCCCCCTCAACAAACCTGTGAGGCGGGCACTATGTATATTATAGACTACTATGGTATATCATAAATAAGGAAGCCGAGTTTCCAGGAGGTTAAATAACTTGTTTGGTGTCACAGAATAAAGGTCAGAGGTAGAATTTGAACTCATGCCTTCCAGACTCCAAATTTAGCATTTTATCTGTTATAACATGCATTAACATTATTACCACCATCATCATTATCATCATCACTGCCACCACCACCACCACCACCACCATCATTATCATGTAATAACTCATCAGACTGCACAGCAACACTAATCTCAGTAACATTTAGAAGGAAGGCCGTATCATCTCTGGGCCCAAGGTTACATTATAAAATTGTTCCCTGCCATCATTAAAAAAAATAAAATTGTAACATAGGAAATTCATCATCTGAATCACAGATTCTTAACCTTTTGTTTGTCCTGGACCCCCCGGCAGAGTGGTAAAGCTTGTGATTTTCTCAGAAAGTTTTTAAATCCATAAATCCTATATGGGATTAAAAATGAAATATTATTTTTGAAACACTTTAATACTGAAATATTCAAATAAATCAAGTTCATGGGCCCTAGGTAAATAACTCCTGGTCTAAATTCTCCTGTTTATTTAATTGAATATATGGAATCCAAATGAATTTCCAATGGTAGGAAAATTATTCATCTCCTTCTACCTTAGAAGTGATTTCACTCAAATATTTTTGTGGGTGTGAATGCTAATATGTGATATATAAACCACAAACAGTAGATATACTGAGCAAATTATAGAGCATTCAGTGCTAAAAATTACCTTTCCTGGCTGGGTAGGATGTTAAAATAAAGGAAAGGTATAAACTCTTTGAAAACAAGATGCAGTATTTTTTTTAGTTTACAGTATATGCTCAATAAGTTAACTGATTAATTGAATCATAATTATGACTAAAGAGAAACATTCTCACATATTATATATGTATATATGTGTAATACAAATGTTACATTTATATGTGAAAATATATTTATGTGTTAATATACACATATATAAATATATAGAGCATATATCTTACAGGTTTTCAGTCCAGGTTTCCATCCACCAGCTATGCTCTCTCTCACAATACATAATTCATAAATATATACACATATGTATATATGAATGTGTATACACATATATATGTAAGCACTACATCCACAAACAACTTTGCAAATGCCGAAGTAAAACTCTATCCACGAATATAAATGTGTACGAAGAATACTGGACTTGGAGTCTAGAGACCTGATTTGCATCAGTCTTCTACCTATCCCAGTTTACTTATATGCAAAATTAAGGGGCTGGACTAGATGACCTAAGGTTCCTTCTAGCTACCGCTTCCAAAGGTCCCTCCCCTGCACGAGACAAGCAAAAATAAAAATTAATTCATTCAACAATGTTATTGACTGCAAGCTCCTTGAGGACAGGGTCTGCCTTCTGCCTCTTTCTGAGTTCCTGGAGCATTGGACAGCGTCTGGCACGTAGGAAGTACTCCATCGTGTTCACTGAAAGCTGACTGCTTGATTACTCCCTACGTAAAAGCACTGTGTTATTTGTCAAGATGAAATGCGAAGGTAACTGAGGCGCTGACTCTGCTTTCCAGTGTTTACAGTCTTATAACTCATACTTTAATAAAAGGAACTTAATTGCTTCATGAAATGATTCTTCTGTGTAACTCTATGAACACAGAGTTCACATCACAGCTTGTAAAAAGATCAGTGCCCTTTAGGACAAAGCACCCATACAAATGCCAAATGGTATTGGGTACGGGAATAATCGTCTGGGGTTTTGAAACATATGTTACTGGTTCACACAGTCACATTTTGGGGTTTTGTTGTTGCTGCTGTTGTTTGTAATCAATGTCAGAGCCTATGGTATGTGTGGTTAACTGAGGTGAATGGGGGGGATGTGGCAGCCTGCCAACGCTAATGAATTTTCCTTGTCTGTTTCTGGTATGGATTTTATTTCTCTTTTCCTTTTTGTTGAACTAAATTATGTTATTTAACGAGGAATTCATCATATGTATCACAGAATAACTAAGCTGCCAGGGAGGAGTTGGATTGCTGCATAGACAGTTCCCAGTAAAGAAAACTGACATGGGAAGAAATTCCTCCTTCTGTCCTAACCCTGAGAGCCTCAGGCTTCAATGAGGAAACAAAGCATGGCAGCCTTAATGAAAATGTGCAAACAGAGGAAGATCAAAGTATACCAGAGGATCATAAGTCCTCAGCTTCGGAGACAGTTAATTCCTCTAAAAAACAGCAAATAACTGAAAAAATGGAATGCTGCTGTGATGTGATAATAAAAACAGCTCATATCTACCAAGTGCTTCACAATTTGTAACACACTTCATACATCCTCTCATTTGAGCCGAAGCCTAGTCAAACAGTTGAGCATCTCCTCAGTTTTCCTCATCTATAAAATAGGCATGAAGATCGATAATGGATGTCAAGGGCTTCACAAACCTTTAAAGGTCTATATCATTGAGATGTCTTTCAATCATATTTACATTCTTCTTTTAAATTTGGTCTCTTTTCGAAGAATACATAAAACCATGAGTGTATAATGTCCTTTGGTTTTACTATTTCAGTTTCATATTCCCAATAAATACTGAAATATGTGACCAGTGTCTTTGAATGAAGAACCCTTAGTGAACAGCTTGGCTTTTTGACAGAAACAAACTTTAAAAAACACGTGCAGGACTGAAAGGATTTGAAGGCATGCCTGGTAGGAGAGGCGGGTGCTACCTGGAGAAGAACTGTGTGTCCCAGAGTGGAAAATCCCTAATTCTTGCTATTTTATGCTCATTAAACACTTCCTAATTTGATTAATGATTCATTCAACTCATATATTTCTCCCCACACATATATCCATTTGGGGAGAGGCGAGCTTGGTGATGATGTGACATTTTATTTCAGCAATGAAGAAACCAACCAGTGGCTGGGATGAAATGAGACGCCACACACGCCACACCTGGGCAGACCCCGGATCCTGCTGGATGGAGGAGTGTGGAGGGGAGGGGCTTGCTTCAATCAATCTCTTTTCCTTTCTTGATGGTTTGAGAGCAACCTCCATTCCCTCTCAATCAGATTAGTAAGAGGGGCAGAAGAACACTTTCCAAACCATTCTTACAAACTTTTAGTAGTTTATAATTATCCCATTTGGACTAATAGCTTATAATGGGTAGGTGCATAAGATCCTTATTTAAAAACCAAATAGCCAAATCAACATGCCGCCAAGATCAAAAAGACATTTTTATTCCCGTTGTTTGGCATCTGAGAAATTCAGTGTCTCCCAAACAACTACTTGTTAATACAGAGTCTGGCAGCAGATTTTGAAAGTGCTCACTATGTCATTCTTTCATTCTCAGCGAAAATTAACATGATTCCATTCTGATTGTAATTAGTGTGTAATTATTACTTGTACATGTTGATATTATATGTCATGGAACCAGTGGCTAGTTTGGTATCTACCCTACATTTAGGTTTTTTTTTTCCTTTAAATTTTATTTCTTGTGAAACATAAAGGCATTCTTGACACTTCAGGCTGGCCCCATTAAAGTCCTGAGTAATGCTAATTAGTCTCATCCTTGACAAGAAAACTAACCTAACTGAACATTCAGGGGGTAAGCTAATGCCATTCAAAGAAAGAGAGGAACAAAGCTTCGGGATGGGCACAATAAATTAACTCGGAAAGCCATTCTGGGCTGTCATTCATTCATTCATTCAACCATGCTGGGTTCTGGGGAAGATGTGAAAAAAATTAAGTCCGTACCCTCTTGGAGCTTATACTCTAGTTAGGGAGAAAAGACATAGGAAATAGTAATATAAGCCCTATAAAATACAGAATAGAATAGACAACAGCATTTTCAGCCATCCCCTCTTATTCCTCTTCCACTATCTTTATCTTTGTCTAGGATCCTACTCAGTTATTTTGGGGTTTTCCCTCCTTCTTCCTTCTCATATCCAATCAATTTCAACTGGGTTCTCTTGAGTCCAAAGGACAAGAGCTCCTTCTTGTACCCCATTATGACTGGGCATGTGTGTAAAGTGTAAGCTATGCTTTTAGTATATCATAATAAAAATAGTTATCATAACTATAGCGCTTATATGTGCCTGGCACTGTGCCAAGCATTTAATCACTGCTGTCTCCTTTGATCCTCACAACAGCCCCGCGAGGTACATGCTCTTATTATCCCCAATTTTCAGATGAGGAAACTGAAGCAAAGCAAGCTTAAGCAACCTGTCCAGGGTCACACAACGAGTTAAGTGTCTGAGGCCAAATCTGAACTCAGGCTTTCCTGATTATAGCCCCCCATTCCTCTCTTCTGATTTAAGAAGGAAAAGCTAAAAAGAATTTTAAAAACGGCATTGCAAAGATATTTTGTGGATCATATTCAAGTGATGGTCTTACTTGTTTCTTATTTGTTGGGAACGCAGCAGGAATAGAGGTAAGTTCTGATTCATAAGCAGTATTTTCCTACAACCTTTGAAATATAAATAGTTTAACTTTATTTTTCCTGTAGCACTTACAAAATTTGTTCTTGACTTCAGGAAAACTCTCCTATCTCCTCTTGCTGAAGTCAACAAAAAAGTCACCATCTCATTACAGCAATTTTCTTCTACTAACAAAGCAAAGCAGCACTAGTCATTTAGACGCTTTTTTTTCTTGATAATTCCTTGTCAAAGGCTATTCATTCACTGAGTATTCACTAAGCATACTACAAAGCATTTATTTAGCACCCATTACTACCAGCCACTACTCTTGGCACTTGGGGAATGATGATAATGACAGCCGGCATTTGTATAGCATTTTATGGCTTGAAAAGCACCTTACAAATTTATTTCATTTTATTCTCACAACAATCCTGGGAGAGAAATGTTAGTATTATCCCCATTTTACAGAGGAGGAAACTAAGGCTAATGGAGGTGAAGTGACTTATCCAGGGTCACACAACTATCTGAGGTAGGGTCTGAAGTCAGGTTTTACTGACTGAGTCCATCACTCTTAGCCACTGTAACTCCTACTTTATGCTTCTAGTTTTGCCCTCTGGGCCGAGTTGGGACTAGAACTCAGCTCTCTCAATTTCTTAGTCCAGTACTCTTATTCAGTACAAAATATTTCTGGGCTGGGGAACATTTTTTTAAAAAAAAATGTATTTGAATTAAATATAAACAAATGTGAAAGAATAGTGGCACCAAAAATGTATACAGGCTTTCAAAACATAATTTAATTAAAAACGGGACTTAGAACTTGAAGACATCTTTTATTGCCAATCTGGAAATCTACTATTTCAAGCGGAGGTAATTGGGATGGAAGAGATTAGGGTAAGAACCACTCACTGGGGATGGGGGAAGTGATTGAAGCAACTTCCTTGTTCCAGTATCAGATCTGTCCAAAGAGTGAGCACACCTCTGGTACATGATTCATATTTGGGGAATTGGATGAGCAGATCAGGGTCTCAGGTCTTCTGACTCTCAATTTGCTGTTCTTTTGGTTTATCTCATGGTTAAACCTAATGGCCTTTCTTAGCACTAGAGCTAGGAAACCAAACTGGCTTTCCTATCACTTCAGAAAACTCCCTTTAACTTAAACATTTGGCAGAACAGACAATGGTAAATGTTCCCAAGGGGTCATTCTTGAGAGAATTAAAAAGCCTCATCTTAAAATGGAATAAATGCTTCAGGTCCCAGTGTATTTCAATCTCCACAGAGCTTTGAGAAGGAACTAATCCCAAGGAAAGAGTGCTTTTCCTGGCTGGCTTCTTTGAGAGACCACTCCAATTAGCTTCCTAAGTATCCGGGTGAACTGGTCTAAGAAGCTAAAGAAATTCAAAGTCTTTAACCTTTCAGGGACTAAAGTGCACTTGTGGCATTACCTTTCCTCTGTTGCTTTCACTTCTGTTCACTTCCCAGCTTTCATACTCTTTCACTTCACGTCTATTCCAGATATTTTGTGGGGGGCTGAGGTGGGGTGACCTGGGATCTTTTCAGTATAGGAAATTCCAGGTATCAAAATTTTGACCACAGATGAAGATCACCAATGTGTCCCTAAATGATAATCTTAGAGAGCTGCCTGGGGACACCAAGAAAAAACTATTCAAAGGCTCACCTGGCATCACATGCTGGTATGCATCAGAGTCAGACTCGAAGTTAAGTCTTCCAGACTCCAAGACTACTCATATATTCAGTGCGCCATGCTATCATTCTCATGTGGCCCCCTACCCCTCCAACATTTAAACATTTTCCATCCCTTCTGACCTATTTTAACTGGTCATTTTCTTTTTTCATGCATCTAATCCTTACATATGCCTTCCTATTCCATCCCTGAGGTTTCTGGGGACTCAGGTCTAGAGACCTGGTTTGTTCCTTCCAGAGCACATTTACTGAGCTGTTCATTGTGAAATGTGGTCTATTGAACTCTACAACTTTGAAAAAACTGCCTTAGGGCACTTACTGAAAAACTCAAACTTTATGGAGAAATGTAAATAAAAGTTAATAATTCTCTCATATACTTGAAAGATATGCCAGCTCCAGAAATCTTACCAACAGGGAAGCCCAAGATCAGCAATTAGGTCTTACAGCAAGTAAGGCTGTATGTCTTTACTGCCCTAAGGTTTTGTCAGACTAAGCCTGGCAAGAAATTCTTGCAAAATAAATGTATCTATCGCCAGTAACTCAAAGGTTCATCACCAAGGCTACCTATTTGTATTAGGCACAATAGGCTGAACTTCAAAGATCAGGATACATTTTCACCTGCCCTGAATCAGGTCAAACATGTGGTTTTTTTGTTTTCTTGATAATCTGCACTATGCCCTCTTCACCTACATCTTCCTCTAGCCAAGGGCAGTTAGGTGGCGCAGTGGATAGAGGGCTGGGCCTAGAGTCAGGAAGACTCACCTTGGTGAGTTCAAATCTGTTCTCAGACACTTAACTTGCTCTGTGACCCTCGGCAAGTGACTTAACCCTGTTTGCCTCAGTTTCCTCATCTGTAAAATGAGCTGGAGAAGGAAACAGCAAATAACTCCAGTATCTTTGCCAAGAAAACCCCAAAAGGGGTCATGGAGAGTTGGACATGACTGAAAACCGACTGAAGCTCCTTTATCTGGAAGAGCCAGGTTTGCTCCCAGACAGTGGTTCAATTTAGCAGACATTTAATAAATGACTGCTGTAAGCATGGCCCTGGTAAAAAGAACTCAGCCGGCCTCGTTCTTCCCATGGAGCAATGCTTCTTAAACTGTGGGACTCACGTGCAGTCGAGAGTAGAAAAAGTTTCAGAAGCCCTGTCACAGAAAATGAGATTTGGGAGTGGCGAATCGGTCTCCCAGGACAGATGACCACCAATCTAGAATGTCCTGTCGGAGGGAGTTTCCGCAGTCTCAGGGGCTCAGTGCTGGGTGTGGAGGCCTTCTGTGGGCAAAAAGTGGCTGGACTTGAAGCCAGGCCTTTCTGCCTCCGAGTCCAACATTCTTCTCTATCCATCACACCATATTGCCTCCTCCCATGTTTATGGGTAAATCCTTTACTGCCCCTCCCCGCCCCCACCAACAGGTGCAGCACCGAGTAGTGGGAAAAGCTCCAACCCACTTCCGCCTTAGCCCTGCACAAACGCTTCAGTCCAGTGACACTGCCTCCTAGCTAGTCCTCAAACAAGACATTTCAGCTCCTGAATCCAGGCATCCTCAACAGCTGTCCCTCCTGCATGGAATTTTTTCCCTCTTCATCTCCACTTCCTGGCTTCCTTCAAGTCTCAGTGAAATCCCCACATTCTACAGGAAGCTCTTCCCAATCCCTCTTATTCTAGTTGCAGGGGTGGGGAACCTTTCAGCCTCAGGGGCACATGTGCCTCTCTAGGCTCCCAAATGCTGCCTTTGACTGAATCCAAACTTCACAGAATGAATCCCCTTCACAGAAGGATTTGTTCAGTCAAACCTGGACTCAGTCAAAAGGCTGCACTTGAGGGCCTAGAGGGCCACATGTGGCCTTGGGGTCACAGGTACCCCTGTATAGTGCCTTCCCTCTGTGATTATTCCCAATCTATCCTATACTTAATTTGTGGATAACTGTTTGTATGTCTCCACAGTTAGATGGAAATTAGACTACTTGAGAGCCAGGGCTATCTTCTGATTTACTTTGTAGACCAACTGATTGATGGTCTTAGTAAGTTGCTTAGGGTCACTGAGAAGTCAAGTGACTTGCTCAGGGTCATACAGTCTATATTTGTCAGAGGCAGAACTTCAACCCTGATCTTCCTTGGTTTAGGGTTAGACATTGAAGCTAGCACTTTAGTCACCACATTACATTGCCTTAATATTTAACTGAATAAAATGTTATTTACTGCAACAAAAGGACAGGGAAGAAATCTGAAACAGCACTGGATTTATGATGAACTGGGTGTCCCAGGCACTGCCCTAGGTTCTCCCATAATTGCACCGAAGATATATTCCTTCACAAGACATCCAATGTTCACTCTAGGGATACACATACAAATGCAAAGAGAGCCCCTCACCTCAAGAAACATACATTCTAATCTGGGAAGTAACACAAATAGGGAAGTACTAGGCAGGGACAGATTTATTGCCCCAGAAAGTTGGCTGGGGAACAGGAGGGCACACTGGGAGGGGACAGAGATGAAGGAGGCGAGGAATGGTGAGACTATAAAGAGTATAGTGAACCATGGCTTTGGGTCTGGTACCTGGTCAAAATGGCGGCTCTGTGAGGCAATTACCATTCAGGACCGAAGGCGGGAAGGTGTCCCACTTTTGCCTCAACTTTATAGCATTCCTCTTTCTCCAACAAAGCCCACTTTGGCATTTTGGAGCTCTATTTACTTATCAGGAACTTGTTCACTGATAGTGCTATTATCAGAAGTTTTCAGACTATACAAAGTACTAAGAAAATTCAGGCAGACTCCTGTTTTCTTTCCCTCTCCCCATGCCCACCACCCTGATTAATATGAAATGCTGAAATAATCACCAAAAAAACAAAAACAAAAACAAGTGGTCAATCAACACAAAGGGAGATACAACTTTGGTTGTTGTTGTTGCAAAATCTCAAACAAGGAGAGAGATAATAGATACAGACCTTGTGTTCCAATTTGGTAGTAAAGGCTCTTCATAGGGAATAAGAATAAGTGAAATGTAAGTTCAGTTTGACTGAAATCTTCTATATGATAAACATATCTCCAATGGAGGGTGATAGGGGCCTCATTACTTAGAGATGGGCAAATAACCTTAGGGCACTATGATTATAACCTAGCAGAAATAGCCGTTCTCAGCAACGGCCAAGAACTCTGCTGGGAACATTTTACTTGGAAATCACAGGCTACATCTACAGGCGCTGATTGTTATCTCCTGAATTCACTGGCACAAACATCCAGGTAATTCAAATCTGACACATTTGTCCAAAAAAAATTTGCCTTTGGACTCCCCAAGGTATGGCTTAAATTTGGTTTGTTTTTTTTAATAGACTATCCAGTGAGGTGGAATTTTATGCAGCATTTAAATGGACCTTTGGTTTTTATCCAGTATTGACAATTCTGCCATCCAAATAATAAAAAAAAAAAGAGATTCCTCCAAAAGCAAACGCCACAGTAATGATATGTCATTGGAGCATTAGGAAAGATGTTTCCTTCAGAGCTTCCTTTGCTTGTTGGTACCTAGAAGGCAAAAAAAAAGACTCCAAAGTCTCGGTAGTTATGCCTCATGAACACAGCTAGTGCACTAATTAATGAGCATCTTACAATGAATCTTTAGAACACATCCTTGCTAACAGTTGATGATAAATATTTTCTGATATTTTCTCTTGCTGATAAATATTTCCCATCCTCCTAAAAAAAATACAAGTCAGATGAAGGTTAAAAGAATTTATGTCAGGGGTGTCTTGGTGGCACAGTGAATAGAACACCAGTCCTGGAGTCAGGAGTACCCGAGTTCAAATCTGGCCTCAGACAGTTAACACAAAACTAGCCGTGTGACCTTGGGCAAGTCACTTGACCCCAACTGCCCTACCCTCCCCACTCCAAAAAGAAAAAAAAAAGTATTTATGTCAGCCCAATTCAGTGAAGAGCAAGGACTAAAATCTATTTAGCTAAAGTCTAAGACCAAGCTTAAGATCACATAGAAAGCTCTCACTGACCAACCTCATCTATTCTTCATTCCTATCAAAGATGGAGAATGATTTCTTGAAAAGAATGTTGTACTGGGTTTCAGAGGGCCTCCCCTTCCCAGCCTACCTCTACCATTTACTTCCACATAAGACATGAAATCTCTTTGGATTTCAGTTTCCTTATTTGAAAAACGTGAGAGATTGAACTAGATGCTGTCTGATGTCCCTTCCAGACATGGGTCCATGAGCCTATAACGCTTTCCAGCTACTATCCTATATTTATAAAATTCCTATTGTCAGTTTCTGTGTTAGGGCTATATGAAGCAAGCTTAGGGGCCCATCTTTTATTTCATGTGAAGCTTTCACTGATCCACCATCATTAGCTCTTTCTTCTTCCTCTATCACTTACAAAAAGCCTTGAGGTATCACCACGATGCAAATAAGCCTGTTCCAGGGTCTGTCATCAGGGAACTTCTGTGACAAAAAGTTGTTATTATTGTTCAGTCCTCTTTGTGGACTTTTTGTGACCTCATTAGGGGTTTTCTTGGCAAAGATACTAAAGTGGTTTGCTATTTCCGTCTCCAGCTGATTTTACAGATGAAGAACTGAGGCAAACAGGGTTAAGTGACTTGCCCAGGGTCATTCAGCTAGTAAGTGTCTGAGGCTGGATTTGTACTCAGGTCATCCTGACTCCAGACCCAGTGCTTTACCCATCGAGCCACCTGGCTGCCCCTTAAAAGAAGTTACTTAGCTCTGATTTTCCTGCTTTTCATAAAAATTGGCATAAAAAGTTTATCTGATATAGGAACACAACTCAGGTCTTCTAAAAGGGCAAATTGAGCTCATTAACAAAGTGCTTCCTCCCCAGATAATCAGAATAACTTCTCTGAGAACAGCATTTGTTGTCTTTCTCTGATAAAGAGACAAGCAATGTGGCTGCAGACTTGCATTTGGTAGACCCAAACTGTCAGAACTGTTCAACAGAGAAGAGACACTGGGAAGAGAATCAACAGGAGTTGGTAAGTACAAATGTCCCTACTTGGGGAGACACTGGAATATAAGGGAGATACTTTTACTAGAAGACTAACATCTTTTAATCTATATATTTAAAATATCTTGAATTTAATTCTATCCGTTCAGCGCTTCAAGATCAGTAGTAAAAAGCATCATTCATTCCAATTTATTAGGAAAACCTTAACCATGAAAACAATGAAATGATGACAAAACCTTGCAACTCTATGGCACCTTCACTTTATGTCTTAGAATTTCAGCATCTCAGAAACCATCTCCTTTAACCCGAACAGGATCTCAGAAGATCACAGCTCTATAGCAGAAGTCTTAAACTTCTTTTGTGTAATGGACTTCTTTGCAGGGAAGGGGGAGTCTGAGGTAGTAGAAAAGCGCTGGATATGGAGTCAGGAATACTGAGTTCAAATCG
Source organism: Pseudochirops cupreus (assembly GCA_028627135.1). Classification (NCBI taxonomy): domain Eukaryota; kingdom Metazoa; phylum Chordata; class Mammalia; order Diprotodontia; family Pseudocheiridae; genus Pseudochirops; species Pseudochirops cupreus. The sequence goes on along the minus strand of CM053582.1, from coordinate 186,208,714 downwards.
ACCCTCAGATAGTTACTGGAAACTTTAAATGGCTACACCTTCATACCTTTTATCAGATATTTACAGCTCCAAGCAATTTTTTTTGTAGGAGAGGATCAGACAGTGGTAATGTCAGTATCAAGAAATTCTATTACTGCTCTGAACAGTCTACATACCCTTAAAGCATTCTTTCCATCTGCCCCACAATACATCTCCCAGAGTTGCAGTTATAACTTTCAAATCATCCATCTCTTAAATAACCTGTCTGATGTGGAAATCCCAGACCACATGTTACATTAATATAAGGGATGATGGTGAACAGCTATCATCACTATCGAGGACTGGCAAATTGGTTTAGGCACTAGCAAAAACTATAGCCCTAATTCAGGAAATAGTAGAACCTGGAATCCTAGCATCACCAGCATAGAATGTTTAAGCATTTAGGGTTAGGTATCAGCAAAAACTACAACCCACCACGTAGTAGGAGCTTGATAAATGTTTATTGAACTGAACTGTTTAGGAAATGGGGGAGCCTAGAATCATAGGATCACCAATTATAGCACTTTTAGACATTTAGATTTAGGTATCAGAAAACAATTACAGCCTGGTGCATAGTAGGTGTCTAATAAATGTTTATTGAATGGAACTGAACAGACCAGTTCAAGAAATAAGAGGGTCTAGAATTACAGGATCACTAGCTCAGAGCTGGAAGGGACCCCTCGTTTTACAGATGAGGAAACTGAGACCCAGAGGGATTTAAGTGTCCTTGCCCAAAATCACAGAGGTAAGCAGAGAGACAAGATGTGAGCCAGTCCTCTAACTCTAGAGCTAATGCTCTATCCATTGTACCATGCTGCCTCCTCCCATGTTTCTCATCCATCCACTGTAATCATGACTCTATGTACTCTACTACACATCGTTGTAAGAAGAAAAGGAGCTGCTATTGGGGATGCTGTCGAGTTGAGGGGTAAAACATGCGACTTCCTGACCAGTCATACTATGCCATGCACTGAATCAGATTAAGATGTAATTGGGAAATATTTAACAACATAAATAAAAACAAAATAAAACACAGAAAATATGACCTTGTTAAACTACATCAACATGCATCCCACAGAAATCCTTATGTAGAGTTTAGTGGCCCCTCTTTCTCCGTCAGTTTGACACCACTGCTGTGGAGGAGGGATTCTCAACCTGGACTATAGCTACCCCCCAGTGGTTTGAGAAGCAGGTCTAAGGAGAACACGTGGAATATTTGGCGAATAACTATAGCAGCCCATTGATAAATCCCCACAGTAGTACTCTTGATGAAAAAAATAGATGAACTTTAGAGATAACAATTTATGATACTAAAAAAAGGGGGGAGGGTTGTGTTTGACTCTTCTTGACCCCATTTTGGGGTTTTCTTGGCAAAGATATGGGAGTAGTTTGCCATTTCCTTCTCCAGCTCATTTTATGAATAAGGAAACAGAGGCAAGCAGGGTTAAGTGACTTGCCCAGGGTCGCACAGCTAGTAAATATCTGGGGCCAGATTTGAACCAGGAAGATGAATCTTCCTGACTTCAGGCCCAGCATCCTATCCATTGTACCACCTAGTCGTCCTGCTATAAAGAAATGTTATATACCCAATAATATCACCGAAAATTAAGTTCTCTCTTTTATTTTCTATTTTATGTGCATATGCATGGTAAATGCCTGCATTTATTTCCTCTCAAAATGATTAAGAGGTATGGGAAGGTTTATGGAAAGCCAAGGAATATGGGGACCAAAAAATGTAGAGCTCCCAGTCTAGAGGAGGTTGTCAAACCCACAGGAAAGAGGGATACAATCCTTGCTGATGCAGTGCCAAAGGGAGCCTGGAAAGCACAAGCTCTTCCTCTCAAGGGGTTCACCTCTGTTTGAAGAAAGGAAGTACACAAACCATTATGCTCCTGTGACAAAAGAACTCAACGGCTAAAAGTTGCTTGTGATCCACTTTTATAAGAAGAGTCTGACATTTGGGTGGCAGGGAAAGAGACCGAGTTCAGCCAATGACATTTCTATGGGAAAGGATGGGGGGGAGGCCCCCACAGGAGCCGCCAAAAGTGGCAGTTAACCCTGTGGCCACCTTATTGTTGGGCATACACGAGACAGAACACTGGAGTGCCACCGGCAGAGAAGGGGGCCTGCCACCTGTTGCTAGGGATGACATCATCTACCGCTTTTAGCTTCCCACATTCCTCGGGAGGATTGTGTTTGGCTCGTTAATCAGTGCAGTCCCCTATGCCAGACCATTCAGCAAGGCCTCAACTGTCAAGGCTCCAGCTTCAAGCTTCCAAAGGGACCTGCCAAAATGCCTGGCTTCAATCCTAAAGAGATTTGGCCCAATTTCAACATTACCTTGGATGGTGGAAGTGGGGGTGGGGGAGGGTGCTTGCATTTTTTTTCCTTCCAGTTTATGAGTGTGATAAGGTTAAGTGGGATGTAGGAATAGCTGGGAGATACAAAGTGGAGGAAAAGATAAAAAAGAAAAAGAAAAGCCTGCTATATTGTGTATGACTTTAAGAGAAAAGAGAATAGAAGGAATTCTCCTAATTTAAAATATATAAATTCTGTATGGTGCTGATAATCTTGAGCGGCTTTAATTGGGGAAAGCTACATGGAGAACTGACTAGGTCATAAGATTATCTATTCAGAAGTGGAAGGAACCTTAGCGACTGCCTAGTCCAAATTTCCTCATTCTACAGATGTGGAAAATGAGGCCCAAGTGTCAATCATACATTCCACTTCATCTGTCTCAAACAACTTTTCTTATTCTCTACTCCCAGGTTAGTTAAGTTAGAATAAAGGAGAGGAAAGAAAGACAAGGGAAAGAAGGAAGGGCAGTTCTTTATCAATTTATTTAGGCCTAGAGAGATACCCAAATTCTGTTTAGGAAAAACAAACAAAAAAAAGCAGAGTTGTGAATGTCTGTTCTGCTCCCATGAAAAATAAGGAGTTTAGTACACAGCCCTTGAGATGGCCTGATGCTTGCAGTAACAGAACCCCAAAATCACTACTTTGGCATTTTTCTTTCTCTCGTTCTGCAGATTTTATAATTCTTGACTAATTCTAGATCGGAGTGTCAATCCTGCACCACAACAATTCAAGCAGAAGTATAATATTTTGGCTAAATTGCCTACAAGGAGCTACTGAATCTCAGAACTATAAGGATTCCCCTTTTTAAAAGATGAGGAAATTGTGGTCTGGAAAGAACAAATGTCAGAAGGTCTAGTGGTTGCTTCACACAATCACTAGACATCCATTGCAATGTTCCTTCTATTATCACCCTCCCAACCCATCTTCCAGGAGGCAGATTCACATCAATAACATGCCATAGATATTGGGTCTTAAGATATATATGTGTGTGTGCACGAACACACACACACACGCACATATATACACATGTACATAAATATACAAATAGGTATATATACATACATATTTGCATATAGACATAAATATATTTTTTCAGACAGATGCTTCAAGGACTAGGAATTTAAAAACAAAACAAAAAACCTAGAGCAAACTGAAATGAATAATAAAGTCTATGAAATATGTATACTTTTTCTTCTTGTCCCTCATTAACAGAGTACTTTGGGAGAATCACGAAAATAAAAGACATTTTTCCCCTTCTGTCTTTTCTCAGTCTTTATACATCAGTTAGCTAGCCACTTCTGCTGCTATCTAATCCTTTTTGAAGACAATTAATCTCATAAAACCTAACTCAAATGAGGTAGTTGTGAGGGTGGAGTAGTTAAGGTGGTTGGGAGAAAGAGAAACAGAACAAAAACCAAAATTATAACTATATAATTTTAAAGGGAAAAACAGGAAAGGTAAAGGGCAGAAAAAAGATAGTTGCTTTTCTGTTTTTTAAAAACCCTATCATATCTAACTATAGCAGAAAGAACTAATGTTAATATAAAATTGCTTCAGTACCATGTGAAATTAATACATAAAGGTGTTGGTGGTGGGAACAAGGGGATAATAACCAAGACCAAAGGTAAGAAGTGGAGTAGGAAATTTCTGCATTATAATCTCTGAGAACTACGATCTGGGGAGGCTGGAGAACAGAATTTTGGGATTCTCTGACTTCTTTGTAGACTCTTAAACTGACTTCTGACTTGTTAACCTCTTTAGGTTCCAATATATCTGTCAGTAAAGAAGTTGAGAGCATTTACCTTAATGATACTCATATTGACTCCTATGCCCACCCATTCTATCTCGGAACTTTCCCCATTTCTACTGACGGTTTCATTATCTTTCCAGTTAACAGGGTAGAGTTTCTCTTTATAATCATTCCTGGCTATTCTCTCTCATTCTCATTTCTGTCTATATATCTACACACACACACACACACACACACACACACACACACACACAGTCTCTCTCTCTCTCTCTCCCCACCCCCAACCCAGTTTTGTCAATCCTATCTACGCATCTTCTGCATTTATTTCCTTTATTTCACTCATGCAACATCTATCCTAGATGGGACCCTCAGCATCTTTTCATTTGGATGACTGTAATATCAATCATCCTAATCATTCGCCTTGTCTCCAGATTCTTCCCTCTCCACACCATCCTCCACATAGCTGTTAATTTGATATTGTTAAAATGGAACAGCTGACCATGTAATACCTCTACTTATAAATCTTCAATGGCTCCTTATTTTTTCTAGACTAAAATACAGAGCAGTCAGCCTAGCATTTAAAACCTTCCACCACTTATTACTTTTTTCCCATCATTTCATGTTACTCCCTCTGACCATGTTCTCTGTTCCACTCAAAAAGGGCTAAGAAGCTCCCCATACATGACACTTCATCTCCTGCCTTTGTCCAAGCAGTCCTCCATGTCTGGAATATACTTCCTCTTCACTTCTTCCTGTACTCCTCTGCAAGGACATGATCCCATCCTATCACAACTTTCTCCAACAGACTGACCCCTCTATCATCCCCATTCTTTCATTAATTTTCAATTTTTGCCTTTACTGGCCGCATCTCCACTGCTTACAACTCTATTCATGTCATCCTCATCCTTAAAAAATCCTTATTTGATCCACCCATCCTATACATCTACCTTCCCATATCTCCTCTCTCTCGTATGGCTAAGTTTATTGAGAAAGTCATCTAAAACCAGCATCTCAACTGCCTTTCCTTTCAGTCTGACTTCTGACCTCATCATTCAACTAAAATTGCTCTTTCCAAAATTACTAACTAATCCCTTAATTGCCAGATTTCATTACCTTTTCTCAATTCTTATTTTTTTTGACCTCTCTGTAGCCTCTCACACTGTTCATCACCCTCTTTTCTCTCTAGGTTTTCAGAACAGTGTTTATCTTGGTTCTCCTCCTACCTACTCATCACAATCATCTACTACAACCTCTTCGCCCACAGAATGTGACCTTTTAAAGGGCAGAGACTGTTTGTGCTTTTCTTCTCTCTCCACCACTTAGCACAGTGCATGGTGTGCCATAAGTGCTTAATAAATGCTCCCTTACGTGACTAGGTTGGTAGAATCCCTGGCTTCTAGCAAATACAGTGCAGCTGCTATCACCCATATTAGGCCTTTGGGGATCACTTCCAGTAATCAGGATTCCTCCCCCCTCTTCAAATTACTTATTCTGTACTTTCTCTTTATTTAAGAAACATGTTTCATCTCTTCTAATAGAATACAATTTCTTTAAGATAAGGGACTATTTCATTTTTGTCTTGGTGTCTTCAGTATAGCCTAGCACATAGTAGGTCGCTAATAAATGTTCACTGAATTAAATGGAATTAATTCATGGAGATTTGATGCCATTGCAGGAATTTGGATAAAGGCTTCCGGAAAGGGGAAGAGCACAGGATGCTCAACATTATTTGCTGCTTATTTTGAATGCTTTTTTTCCTTTTTCTTTTAAAAATTAGAGAAATACCAGCTGTCAACAGAACTACATGAACATGACTACTGTTGGTACTTGTTATGTTTTAAAAAATCTGTTATTTTCATGATAGCCATTCTACTAGACTTGACAACATCATGCTGTGAGGAGCATTTGGTGACGAGTTCCTATTCTGGCAAGCACATAGTAGGGGTCTGGGAAGGTCAGGGAGAACATGTGGAGTGGCATTAACGTGAAATGTCTAAAGTACTGGTAGAGAGGTTTGGTAAACCTTTTTACTGTTATGATTATTAGTACTTTCCCCTCAGAACTGAGATTCTTCCAACAACTGGATGATGTAAGTGGGTAAAAATGACCTAACAACTTGCTCAGAATGATGTGGTCACGTGTCATTGTTGTTGCTGTTACAGACCAAAACACAAGAAGTGCCTGTGCCTGTAGCATCAGAGAATGTGAGGCTGGCAATTTAAGACAAAGCATAACCCGACTTACATGCCTTCTTTAAAAAAAAATCTAGCATGATGTCAAAGATTTTTTCATGTTCCTCTTTCCTTCCTTCTCTCCGTGCCAGCCTCCTTCACAACCTCCTTTCCTCCCTGGACAAAGCCACCTACTAGGTTAACAGGTAAGTTACAAAAGAAACTCCACTTCCCAATGACTTATCTGATAGTGAACAAGCAACACCTCTCCCATTTCTTACACAATTACTAAGAATGTCAAAATACCTTGTACAAAGAAAGATGAAAGGAGAAGTTAGTGTTTCCCTGATGGACTGGAAAAGGGGTCTATAATAAATAATAACAAATTCAAAGTAATTTGGGTGGGTGGGGGGGAGGGGAAACGCCTCTGGGAGAAATCAGGAAAGGTTTCATGTCAGAGGTGGTGCTTGAGCTGAACTGTGAAAGAAACCAGGGGTGTTTATCTAAAGGTGGAGGTAAGGAGGGAGTACACTCCAGGAATGGAAGAACGGGCATCCTTATTCAAAGATACAGAGGCAGGACGTGGAGTGATACACATGAGAAACAGAGAGAAGGCCATTTTATTTGCCCATAGAGTATATAAAGGGGAACAAAGCATAATTTACCTGGAGCCAAGTTGTAAAGGGCTTAAAATGCTAAATAGAGAAGTTTGTATTTTACTGTAGAGAAGCGGTTCTCAACCTGTAGGTCGTGACCCCTTTGGGGGTTGAATGACCCTTTCACAGGGGTCAAATATTTCTGATGGTCTTAGGAATTGAGACACTGCTCCTCTTACCGTCTCCAGGCGGGTCCGCCCACATGCAGATAAACCCACATACAAGTATTAAAGGATTGCGGCATTAGGAAGGTTGAGAACCACTGCTGTACAGATATCGGGCAGCTACTGCAGTTTATTAAATAAGGAAGTAATATGTCAGACTTTTTTTTTTAAAGGAAAATTACTTTGGTAGCTGGGTGGAGGATGGATAGCAGTGAAGAAGGACTGGAGGCAGGGAGGCCAATTACAGAGGCCACTCTCATAGGCTTAGAAAAATGTGCCTCAAGCGAGGTGTGAGTATAAAGACTTGGAAGAATGTAAAAGATATGGAGACAGAATATATATAAGAAAGACTTGGTCTCTGATTAGATGTGTGGGGTGACAGGGTCAAGAGCTGAGAATGATTGTGGAAGCATATAAATAACCTCCTTTATTAAATAAATATTTCTCTACTTCAAATTTTTTTCTAACTTGTCTTCTTTGGAAGATGAGTTACATTGAAAACAAGGAAATGGATTAAGGGTAGAAACAACACTCACAGAGTGCCTGTCTTTTGAAGATCCTTCCCTTCTCCATTTCCCAAAGGGACTGAGCTAAGACCCATGCTTCTCTGAAATCCTTGAAGGGAAAGGTCAAGGAGGGAACTGAGTAGTGACTATTCAATATAGACCCCAACTTGTCCTTTAACATATTTCCCTTGTTCAAGACTGACATAGATATTACCTCAAATCTTCTTGGGGCAGAGAGAGAGATATGAGATCACAAGAAAAATAAGGTAGTTTGGGTATTTCTCTCTCTAAGCTAGATGTGCCTCAGATTTTGGATAATGTTAAATTAAATAAAGTTGTTTATGGAAAACTTGTATATAAAAGGCAGAGTACAATATTAATATTTTATACAGTATCTATTGTTATATAGCATCTTTTTTTCTTCAATAGGTTGTGAACTAGAAAAAAAAGTGGTCATGACTTCAACAGAAATAGGAAGTTTCTGAGTAACAGGGCACACAGAGGGAAATGGTAGAAAGGAATAAACATTAATGTAGCACCTATTATGTGCCAAACACAGTGCTCAGTGCTTTTTACAAATATTATCTCAATTGAGCTTTACAATTCTGCAAAGTAGGTGCTGTTGTTATTCTCATCATGTTACAAGAGAAGAAGCTACAGCAGAATGAGGTAAGTGATTTACACACTCTCATAACTACTATCAATCAATAAACATTTATTAAGTGCTTGCTGAATGCTGGGTGTCTGAGGCTACATTCAAACTCAGGTCTTCCTGACTCCAGGCCCAGTACTATATTCACTGCACCACCAGCTGCCTCTGGTGCAACGGGAGGGAAAGATAATGAGTTCAGCACTGGAAATATTGAGTTGAGACATCTTCAGAACAGTCTGAAATGTCCAATAAGCAGTTGTTGATGCAAGACTGTAAATAGGAGAGATTAAAACTGTATTTATAGATCAAAGAGTCATTAATATAAATAGATAAGTTATATGCAATAGATAAATTGAAACTATATGTTAGAATGATGACATAATCATGGCATCTTTACATTTGCATGGTATACATATATATGCATTCAATTACATGACCTTATTTGATTTGATCTTTAATAATAATAGCTCTTACTCAAGGTTGCAAAGTGCTCTGGCCTGCATCATCTCATTGTTGTCCTTATATTCAAAGTGTGGAAATTAAGAGTTACAGAGAAGTAAAATGATTTAACCTCTTACTGATTTTAAATCCAATGCTTTTATAGCATTAGGGTATGCCATTCAAAGGACATTCATTCTTGGTTTCAAAGAAGAGGAAATAACAAAGTAAGAATGACCTGAAAGCCTAGCTGTAGACTGGCCAAGTTCATCAGGATAACACCAGAAATCTGGTCCAAAGGACTCAGAAGCTTTGTTCTGCTCCTGGAAGCTCTCAAACCTCACATATTAGATTCAGGAGTCAACCCTAAATAAAGACATGGTCGGACAATAATCACTCACATTTCTCTGACATCTGTAAGATTTTGTAAGGTAACAACTTTGCCAAAGGGATGAAACCAGGCATTAACAATAACGTGGTAAAATGGCATGACCATGTGCACAGATCAGCCTTTCCTTTCTGTCTAGCTCTTTTTCACTTTTCCTTCCTCTGGACCACAAAATTCCAAAGGGCTGACATCCTTGTGCATCACGTGGGCTTTAGGAAATCTCTCCTGTCGACTGAATGACTGATGCTTTAATTCTGAGGTTTTAACGTTGAAACCTCTAATGACCACCGATAATCAAATAAAAACCAAGACATCTGTGGCATAGTTTGTGGCTAAATTCCAGTTAAAAATCTTGCTTGTCAACAATTTAGGACTTTTCAAAGAAAAGCTGCGCAATCCAACCTCTAATTAGAAGAGAATTATTTTAGGGACACATCAAGTTAATGAAAACTAGACATCAAGAATCAAAAATTCTTCCTCTAAACCTTCCCATCACAATTCAGAAAGTGTGTCACCTGTTGGATTCTGCTATGTACACAAGGCTGTCCCCACTTAGGCCTGCTCATGATGATGGCCCTTGGCACACAATGCCCTGATATCAGACCACATTATTAGCAAACTGCCAGACACCAGTACGGTGGATGCTGGATGCCAATGCAGATAGTTATGGAGTAATAAAGTGGTCAGATATTGGGCAAACAACACAACAAATTCCATGTTTTATATAAGGCCCTGATGGCTACAAACATCCAGAAGGGAAGAGACAGAGGGAATAACATAGATTTTCTGTAAGATGTTAGAAATGTCTCTTCTTTAAAATGAATCACATTCCCATATTTACTTTCATTCAGCAAACATTTATTATGAGCCTGTAGTTACATCCTAATCAATCCAAATAATAAATCCCATGATGTGGTCACATGCATTCAAATTCATAGTATTCAAAGATATAATTATGTAAAATATGGTAATTGGTGTCAGCCAATGAAAATATGCAGTGTGAATCTGAATAATTCAGCTACTAGTGGAGTAATTCATTACTTGCATTAATAGGAACCTAGCTCTACTATGCACAAGGAATTGTGCCAAAAGGTGACAAAACAAACATAAAAACCCGCAGCAGCCCTGCCCTCAAGTAGTTAACATTCTACTTTGCTATGAAAAGAAATCTGTGAACTGAAAAAAAAAATTTTTAAAGTTGCAAACAAACGGCTGCTGCTGAATAGCAGATAGTTATGAAACATTTTCCTAAGATGTTGTAGTTAAGGAGGTGTCAGACATAAAACCAATTAAAACAGCCCCAGAGAATGTTTGAATAAAGATCAGAATGCAAGATAATAACAACAAAAAGGAACAAAAAAAGTATCTGCCTTAAATGCTAACTGTAGGTATGCAAATATGTTTGTAGTAACCTGCTAGGTAAAGTCCTGGCAGTTGTAAAAAATATTATTTTATACTTCACAATCCTATAATTTCTTTCTTGAGATCTTCATATAAATAATGACAAATAACTCAATTCTGTGTCACTCAGAATCTTAGCATTTGTGTTAAAAATCCCTCCAAGGGTAGGATGGGGATCCTTAGGTATGGTGGAATAAAAAGACAAAAGTGGGTCTTCTTGCCTGTTGTATTGGGATGGGCAGGGTGAAAAATGAGCATTTATGAAGCACCTACTGTGCCAGGCACACGTACTAAGTGGTTTTTTTTTTTTAAATTATCATTGCATATGATTAGTAGTTGATAAGCTGGTTCTGGTTCTCTAATGGCCAGTCCATGGATAGTTACTACAGTCTAAAGGAACATTCAATTTGTCTTAACCACTACCAGTGAAAGCAATATAAAAACATAAAGCATGAAAGGCAAACCATAAATTTAGTCCTTACTACGCCTTTGAGTAAATGAGACCCTGGTTCAGTCTGCCAATTTCTTCTCTGAAGGGATGGACTATAACGATGGTGTCCACCTGAAACAGAAACTATCATAGGCCACATATTGACTTAGAAAACTACAAATTAAAATTATCAAAGCTGTATTATGTTTTTATTTATTTTGTTAAACATTTCCCAATTAAAATTTCAATCTGGTCCTGGCTGCCCTGGGGAGTTCTGCAGGGCTTGCTGCCTGCTGACTTTGGGGAGTTTGACTCATCTGGATGAGAGAGCTGCTAAGATAGTGGTTCTCAACCTGTGGGTTATGTTCAATTTGTAACAATGAAAATACATCCTGCATATAAGATATTTACATTATGATTCATAACAGTAGCAAAATTACAGTTATGAACTAGCAACAAAAATAATTTTATGGTTGGGGGTCACCACAACATGAGGAACTGTATTAAAGGGTCGTGGCATTAGGAAGGTTGAGAATCACTGCTCTAAGGTCACATTCCATGCTTTGCAGAAAATTCATGTTAGATCTTTGACTATATGATATTAATGTATCATTACTTTGGCATATGAATCTCTAACAGGCAGTTAGCATCAAGCACGCATACTGATGAATCAATCAACAGGCATGGATAAAATTTACTTAACACATAGTTGTATGCTTTTGCTTTTAGGATATAACAAAAATGGGAACTGCTAATCTGTCTCTAACTCTTACTAACAAGGAAGAACAACTAGGTATAGTCGGAATAAAGGGAACCTTGGAATAACAGGAATAAGACATGTTGTAAACGAGCATACATGTTTCAAAAAGGCAAGACATAAAGCTAAACCCAAACCTAAACCTATCTATTCTAGGCAATGGTGTGAGACATCCAGGAAATGGAATGGAAGCCTGGGACCTGGCAAGATGAGGACAAAACTCATCTCTCAGAGCATGAAACTACAGGATTGGAGTCTGAGCTTTTTATGGGGTAGAGATGAAAAGAATCTTAAGCCATAAGGAAGAGCCAGACAGACACTAAAGGAGATGCATTACCAGCTGTTCGGTTACTACATCCTAAGGATCACTGGACCTTCCTTCTTGAAGCCGAAATCTTCTTCCATGCTTCATATGATGTCTTTGTAAATGGCCCCACATTTGTGCAATTTCAAAGTAATCAATTTACCCCCTAGGCTATCTAAAGTGTTTTATAAAACATAAAAGTCACTAAGTTTCTGGCAGCCTTCCTCTGTAGTGATGGTACCCTCCAACTGGACCCCCAAAGACCATAGCGTGGAGTAACTTTTGATCTCCTGCCCTCTTGTGCCAGGCTGACCTGACTGGTGAGACTTTTACTGTACCTACCAAACCTCAGAAACATTCATTTTCTTTCACCTAGTCAGTATCCCCATTATAGGGAGGTGGGAGTGGAATACCAGAAATAAACTATTTTGTTTCTCACTATGCATACAGGAGTGAATGGAGTTCTTAAAAGTAATGAAACCTGGTTAAAACTCATTGTAGTCAGTAAAGACTGATGCATTAGGTACTGCTCAAAGAGGTCCCACTGACTCCTCTACTAAGCATCCTCCACATCCCGCTGTGGAAAAAAATAACTCATATAAATTGTATGTGTCATTCTTTCATTATCCAAGTTTTCCAAAGAATGGGCCAGAGATCTTATTTCTCTTTCGCTCTCTTCCTCCCTCTCTCTCGGCCCAGGCAGCACCTGAGAATCAAATGTGCTTGGGATAGCTGCCTGAAACGTGTGCAATGTCCAGTTTGTAAGAAATGCACTCTGCAAACATTTTAGTTCTTCTCCCACTTGGCTACATTCTCTGCAATAAATCTTTATCACTGTCAATCAGCAATCATCATTCACATTTTGGGTGCAAGGACATCTATTCACAACTGCACATGTATCTCTATTATGTTCTGGCCTTTTACACCATGGGAGACTGAATATAAAGAAGAAATCTCATAGGGACTGAAGAATCTTACACAACTGAGACTTACACAACTCCTCCTATTACTTTGAATCTAGTATTCTTTCCAATGAGCCAAGTAGCTTCCTTGAAAGATCATTTCCTATGAAATCCATGCTGTGGTTGCTTCCTTACTAGTCACTCAGTCAACAAGCACTGGCTAAGACAGAGCCAGACACCATGCTAAGTGCTAGGGATGCAAAAAAGGGAGTTTACATCAGAATGAAGGAGACAATATCCAAGTAACTAGGTCCATACAAGATATGTAGGCAGCTTGGGGTTCCAGGAGAAGGCACTAGTAGATGGGAGAGAATGGGAAAGACTTCCTGAAAAAAAGGTGGGATTTGAGCTAAACCTTGAAGGAATCCAGAGAAGCTAAGAGAAGCTGAGGAGAAAAGAGTGACTGTTTTAGGCATTGGGATCAATCTGTACAAAGGCAGAGAGAGTGCAAAGGGAGTTTATTTTCAAGGAACAGTTGCTGAATCAAAGAGACCGTGACAAGGCATTAAGCACAAAAAGGGACAAGATTAGAAAGAGCTTTAGATGCCAAACAGAAGACTATATTTTTGATCCTGGAGGTAATAGGGAGCCACTAGAGTTTAGTGAGTAGGGGGTGACATGATGACACCCTTGCTGCAGGGCAATTTCTTTGGCAGCTGTGTAGAGGATGGACTGCAGTGGAGAGATGAAGAAGAGAGATAAATTAGAAGAGTACTGCAAAAGTCCAGATCAGAGGCAACGAAGGCCTAAAATAGGCTGGTGGCTCACTGGTCCTCTCTGAAGGAAACACAACAACAACGAAGGGTCAGGTGTAAGAGAGATAGGTGGAATGACAAATTTTTGACAATGGTTTGCATACTTCTTAGCATCCTTTCTCAGTTTCCTCTTCTATAAAATGGGAATAGCAAGGCCTACCCTATGTATTCCAGAAAGCGGCTGAGGAAAATAATTAGACAGCATTTGTGAATTCCTCTGTATGCTGCACACTGCAAGGAACCATGATATCTAGGCAATAATTGTCCCTATGCCGCCCGCTCTTCATAACTTCCAGTCACCCAGGTTCATAACTTCAAAGTCATCTTGAGCTCCTTCTGTCACTGACTCTCCAAATCCAATCAAATGCCAACTCTTGTTGGTTCTACCTTCATATCTCTTCCATCCATCTCCTTTTGGCTCTTTACACAACTACCAATTTAGTCGAGGTTCTCATCACCTCTCGCCTGTATTATTGCCATAGTCTCTTAATTGGGCTCCCTACTTCAGGTCTCTTTCCTCTGCTCTCCTCTCCAGCTCCACAGAGCTGTCAAACTAATATTACTAAAACATAGGCCATGACACTCCCCTGATTAATAAGCTCCAGTAGACAGCTATTGCTTCTAAGATACAAACCCAAACTCCTCTCTTGGTGTTTAAAGTCCTTCAACACTCAGGCTCTAGCCACCTTTCCAGTCTTATTTATTATTCCCCTTTATGCAGCCTTATGGGTGCAGCCAAGCCAGCCTTCTCTCTTTGTGCTTTTGCAGTCCGTTTCCCATGCCTAGAAGACACACATTCCCTCCTCACTTAATTTCCTTCAAAACTCACTTCAAGGGTCACCTCCTATACTCCCAGTTGTTCCAGAGGGCTCTGAAGTTCCTCTGCTTTTAGCTTCATCTATATTTTATATTTATTTATATGGAAGGTTCCTAATGGCAGGGACCATTGATTTTTGTCTGTTCCTCCAACACCTCTGTGACCTGGCCCTCTCTTTTCACACTGTACTCATCCCCAAATGTTCTGCAGTCCAGTGACACTGGCCTCCTTGCTGTTTCTCACAGAAGACACTGCACCTCTTGACTATGGGCATTTTAACTGACTCTCTCTCTCATGCATGAAATTCTGTCTTTCCTCAACTCAGCTTCCTGGCTTTCCAGGCATCCTTCAAGTCCTGGTTGAAATCCCCACTTCTATGAGTATCTATTCCTTGTCTCCCTTAATGCCAGTGACTGCCCTCTGCTGATTTTCTCCAATTTATCTTTGTACACAGTTGTTTGCATATTGTCCCCATTAGCCTGTATACAACTCCCTTGAGTACAGGGACTGCCTTTGACCCCCTTTTTTGGTATCTCCAGCTCTTAGCATAGTAGGTGTTTAATAAATGCTTACAGATTGCATAACAGAGGATACTTACTAAATGCTTGGTCAATGAACAGACACAGAATAAAGCTATTTGCAACAACTGACTATATGAAAGTTTAAGCCTCTGAATAAGCCTAAGTTATAGCTATAAGCAGCCAGTCATAACTATGGTGATAGAGGACAAGATAATTATATAACTTTGCTGCTAACCAAATGTACATAATGGTTATGTTGTTATATTAGGATGGGGAGCCAAGATTTCATTTATTGAGTATCTCAATCCAGGTCACAGCAATACACATTTAAACAGGATTTTGTCATATTTTTGGAATTACATCACCCCATTCTTTAATCAGCAGATCAGAGTGTTCAGTTGGCACAGACCCACCAAGAGACACATCAACAAATAAAGAAGGGGGGATAATTCACATTCTTCTAACCTCAAA
>CM053582.1:186161941-186183424 GCA_028627135.1 Pseudochirops cupreus | reverse complement strand
ACACACACACACACACACACACACACACACACACACACACACACACACACACCCCTACACCCCTTCCCTCCCTCAACCCCAATACCCCCCTCCCCAATCTGACTTACACTAATACTGTCCTAGGCTTTCTGGGAATGTTGTAATATGTGAAATGTCATGTGAGGAGCAGCAAGAAAGCCACTCAGATTCAACTATAGACTGTGTAAAGGTGAGTAAAATAACAGCAAGCCTAAGGTAGGCTAGAGCCTGCATGTAAACCATTATTCATTTTACCACGTATTTATCCAAGTATACACAAGTCTTGGTTTAATATTTATTATCTTTTGAGTCCATGACCTGAGTCAACTCTTTATTTTTAGTGAAATACTTTTAAAATGAAATCTTTTGTATGCTAAATGCTTTTCAGCAGAGTCTAAAATAGACACGTATCATAGGAGATGGTAGAAGTTAAAGTTATAAGGAGCCTTAGAAACCATTTAACCAGCCCCTTCATTTTATATATGAGGCAAGAAAGCTCCAGGGAAGTGAGTGACTCACCCCAGCCTATCTTTCCAGGCTCCCCATACCTTGGTCCCCTTCCTCCACTTTGTGGTCCAGCTAAACCCGCTTTCTCCTTGTTCCTCAGCTACAGAGCTGAATCTTCTGCCTTTGCACAGGCACTTTACATCTTCCATGCCTAGAACACACTGCCTTCTTACCACCGCCTGCTTTCTTTTAAGACCGCTGAACACAGCCTTCCACTTTAAGTTGTTCGCGATGCCCTCCCTGACTGCAAGTGCCCTCCCTCTCCTACCACTTTCTATTTGTTTTTCACTTACTCTGCATTTATTTATTCTGCGTATACTGGCATATGCATGCATCTCCCCTGACAGAATGTAAGCTCTTTGAGAGCAGGGATTTTTGCATCTTTCTATCTGTGTCCCCAGGACCTAGGAGAGTTCCTGGCACATAGTAGATGTTTAATGCTGCTTGACTGATTTGAGGTTACACACAGGCAGGGCCTTAAGGAAGTAGTAGTGATGATATGCAAAACCTGGGCCTTTATGCTACTAATTGAGTGCTTTTCCCATCTCGCTAGAATAGCAAATTCTGTTGCAAATAATGAATAGTAATTGTTTGAGGATTTCTTTTTTTTTTGCTGGGGAGGAGGAAGGGGGCTTCTTCCCAACATCTCTTCAGATGACTGGCAATGATTTCTCTCTGTAGGCAAAGATAAGGTTAGTCTTGGGGCTGGTAGCTACAGAATCCCAGGAGACAGCAGTATGTTTCTTCATGAAGCTGTCACTTTTTCCCCCACCTTTACCACTGCCCTAGGCCCTCTTGCCTGTGACAGTGTTCAGACCCCTTGCAGGCCAGCATGACTCAGAGTCCTCTGGGACCGCTCACTGCAGGGATGACCACATATGATTGCTTCATTTTAATATCAGCACAGCTCAACTCTGCCATCTGATGCAGTCACTCCCCCACGTCAGAGACTGCTCAGGGAGAGATGGGCCACCTTTGGGCCTGTACAGAAGAGAAGGATTAACTCTGTCACTGAGAAAGAAACCTACACAGTGAGCCCACATACACTAATAAGCCCATTGCTCCAGGAAAGCACCCTTAGTGGAAGAGAAGCCAGGACCACCCTTTATTTAAAAGAAAGAAATTCCCATAGAAATATAAGCCCCCTACATTTGTTGAAATGTACATGGTAGGAATGAGCCATTTTATAAACATGCATATCAGTTTTTTAGAAGCTGTTTAATCAGAGTGATAATGGCAAGGGAGCCAAGAGAGACAAATAGTTTTTTCTTCCACATGGGCAGCTGTCACAAAATGCTTCCTCTGGACCCGCTGGTGCTGCTATAGAGCAAAGTCTGGAGCCAATGCCTACAGGGGACCAGGAAGAGAGGCTATAACTAGTAGCTGCTTTCACTGACCTCATTCTACACTCATCTGGCCTTTGCTGGGGCCAAATCAGTCCCTCGGATGAGTGCAAATGAGCTCCCGAGAAAAGTATTACTCTGTTTTCAGTATGCCTGCCCATTCTCAGACAGGCTTTTTGGTACCCAGTCTTCCAGAAATGGAACCAAGTAATAGGGTAGTTCTTCTTATCCAGAGAGCAAACACAGTGTAGAAGAAAGAACGCTGGATTTAGAATTAACCTACTGGAGTTCAAATCCATGTCTATTCCCTGGGTGATAGTGAATGAGTCCTTTAACTCCATAATACCTAGATGTCTTATTTTACAGATGCAGAAACTGAGGCCCAGGCTCATGGAAGTGACTTGCACAGTCATACCTGTTGTAAACATCCAAGGTAGTTTTCGAATCCAGTGCCTCTGACAGTCTGACACCATACACATCATACCTCCTGCCTCTCTGTTTCCTCATTTTAAAAATAATAGTGTTGGACTGGACCAGAGGAATCAAACAAACACACAACACACATCCTACAACACTCCCAGTGCACCTAACTCAGATTAAAATGGAATTGAGAAATAGCTAACAAAAGAAATAAAAATATAATAAAACGTGGATAACATTGCATTTTAAAACTAAATCACTATGCAATTGACAGGGTTTCTTATGTACTGATTAGTGGTGCCCATTTGTGTTTGAGCTTGATACACTGCTTGGACAAGACATCTTCTCCGGTCTCTTGCAGATAAAAATCCATGAAGCAAATCTAGACTCTGTGATTTCACAGAAATATGAAAGTATGGTTTTGAAAATGGCCAAGTTTTAAAATAACTCCTTTCCAGAAGTTTGCATGATTAATCTTCATAGAATCCCCAGTGGGGCAATGGTAGAAATATGTTGAGGTGGGTTTCTTCCCACTTCCCAGAAGAGACCACCCCCAAATTTAAAAGACTTAAGTCAGGCGGGTCAATAGGAAAGAAACTTTCATTCCCACTACATTATGCACCAGTCCATACTGTGTGTTTTTAACATGAAAAGCATAGTTCAATGTAGGTAGTGCTGAATGTATTCTTAATTCTAAAACTGTCACTTTCTCACTTAATATGAGTTTGCATAATTCCTACTCATGTGAAATTAATTTACCATCAGTTAAAACTATCTGCAAGTGTGGACACTTGGAGGTGTGGGAAGCGTGGGCACCTCCTCCACCCATTCAAGTGAGCACCTTCTCTGAAACTTAGTCTTAGACAAGTCCCTGGACCACCAAGAGGGCCAATAAGTGGCCAGAGTCACACAGAAAATAGGCAACACTAGAATTCATGTTTTCCTGGGTTGAATACTAGTTCTCTATCCACAATACCTAGCATGCTGCTGCTATCTGGGACCCTCCCCAGGTTTGTAGAAGAGGAGGTGACTTTAAATCGAGGCACAAATTGGACTAAACGGTGTCTGAAGTTGCCTCCAACTCGGAATTTCTGTGATTTTTTAAAAAAACAAAAAACCAAGTGAGTGATTTTTTTTTAAAAAACAAAGTGCTATGCAAACGTGAGGCATCATTGTGCTATTATCATCAGTCTAATGGAATTTATTTTTTTATATTTAATCCTCATCTCTGTGTAGAATGCTTAGAGGTGACGGAAAAAATCAAGTTATTATACATATTTGTGTGGTATCGGTGGATATATGTGTGTTTGTACATGCGCATTAAGACCATATTTCCTCTCTAGGAATGCCTAAAGATTTCCAGCTGGACGCATAGAGGAGAATTTGAAAACCAGAGCAGTATTCTAGGCTCAGCAAAAGTATTTTGTAACACTGTTACATTTTTAAAAGGTCATTCTCCTAATTCCATGGCCTGCTGTCAATCTTACTTCTAGGAGCTAATTGGATTTCTGTAAAATAAGCCAGAATAAACTCTTTCTCTAAGTATTGGCTTTTCATTACTAAATGTGGCACTCAGTCACATACGTATTTTGGTTTTTCCCCCCCCCCCCCCCCCCCGGCTTGAGTTTATTGGAACAAAGTCCTTCAGAATGTTAATGGTACCTTTAGAATGGTTCTCAATCCAACGCTTTTGCTCATCACTCTAAAACTTGGCACTTTATTATCGGAAATAGCAACATGTACCAGAAAGTTAATTGATGTTTTGCTTTCTAATTAACCCTCAAACCTGTTTTTACTCAAATTAGAAATATTTTTGAAGTGCTGTATAGATCAGCAGCTTCTGTCTTTCAGTTTTACTCCACAGATGTTCCCGACTCTCTTCCTTTTAAAAAAAAAACATACATAAGCTTCCCAAATCATCATTTGTTAAATAGAAGACCCATAATCATGAAGCTGGGCTAATTTCACTCCTTATTTGCTTCCCCCTATAAGTTCTCTGCTATGGAAGGTGTTTGATGCCTTGGGGATAGCATCAGCCCAGTCAGGTAGGCTAGGCAGTTGACCTGTGGGAACAGGAAAGCAGAAAAGAGCTCCATGGAGCTTTGATGGGCACATCAGTCTCTCTCCCTCTCTCATGTAACCTCCTGACAACAGATAAAAATAGAAACACCTAGAAACTCAGGGTTGGTGTTCTTCAACTGGACATTATGCTGTGACTGCAAATTGATATCTTGACAGGAAGAAGATAAAAGGTATTTAGGTGAAAGCATGACAGCTTGGGGAGGGTTCCAGCATTTCCAGGTGGCTTCCCCTGTGTTTCTGTGTTTGTGTTGCTGTTGTTGAGACATTTCAGTTACATCTAGTTCCCCTTGATCCCCTTTGGGGTTTTCTTGGCAAAGATACAGAAGTGGTTTACCACTTACTTCTCCAACTCATTTTACAGATGAGGAAACTGAGGCAAATAGGGTGAAGTAACTTTGCCCATGGTCACACAGATAGTGTCTGAGGCCTGATTTGAACTCAGGTCTTTCTGACTCCAGTGTTTGTCCTCCTGACTGAGTGTTTGTGTTCCTCTATGTAATTTGTGTCCCTGGGGAGGTCTTGTATGTGTGGCTGTGCTGAGAGTTGCCTGAAGGCTCAGCCACAGAACATGGAAATATTTGAGGTGTGTTGCCTGGTTTATACAGTCATTGACAGGTTCATCTTTGACACAGGGCCTTTTTGGCCTTTCCCTGTTCTCTGTAGCATCCCTTTGTCGGAGGCTGTACATAGGCCTATGACAGTAAGTATGGTTCTGGTTGATGAGTTGGGAAATATCTTTTTATCCTTCTGATTCTAAGAATTACAGCAGTTTTCTTTAGGCATGAATGTTGGATACTTTGT
This sequence comes from Pseudochirops cupreus, assembly GCA_028627135.1. Lineage (NCBI taxonomy): Eukaryota > Metazoa > Chordata > Mammalia > Diprotodontia > Pseudocheiridae > Pseudochirops > Pseudochirops cupreus. Next base: position 186,178,253 of record CM053582.1, on the reverse strand, counting down.
GCAATTTTTTTTAGTCTTTCTTTGTTGTGTTTTACAGCACAAATATCTATCGCAAATATTCTAGTTACTTAGTGGTGTCATTTTACTGTTTGTAGCCTTCTTCTTGATAACTACTGTCATATTTCTCCAGTTTTACTTCACCATCCATGAACCGAATTTTGCTTTATGGTTAATGTATTCAACAAATGTTTACTGAGCTACTTTGTGCTCAGTAAATGCATTGCAAGAGAAATAAGGAACTAAGAATATAATTGAGACAAAACAAACAAGTGGAATAATTCAGTAATCATGTGAGTCAGTATAGGGCAAAGTGACAAAATTAGTGATTCATACAGGAAGTGCTATGCAGGTTAAAAGATGAGAGAAGTTCATGTGGGCTGGACTAATTGAATACACTCAAGAAATAGATTGAACTTGATCTGAGTCGCAAAAGTTGGGTAGAGTTTTAATAAACATCAGTACACAGATCAGTGAATCCTGAGTTAAGAATATAGTCTGGTCAACAGTTCAGTACATGACACAGAATATTCAGCCAAGGAAAAACTAGTCTTACCAAGACTGGTCTTGGAATGGAAGGTTCATGTTGGAGACTAATTGTTACTGTAATGGGCCTGTGATCTTGGGTATTCCCTTCACCTTGAAGACTGCAACCCTTCTGTGATTTCTTATCTTATGAGAGTCTTCTTCATCTTCTCCCTTAAATCTGTCATAAAGGATTTACCCAGCATGCTAGAGGTCTTCCTTTAGGGCCACAGCTTCTTCATCTATAAAATTAGGCAAATCTGTGTTCTCATCTGTGATCTGAGTAATTATTCCCCCTTCCCAACAGCCAGGAGATAAAAAGGTATTAGAAAAGGCATTCAGAACTTCTTAATATCTTTATTTCCAGCCATGGAACCACCAGTCTCTCAAAAGTACAGGCTCAAAACCTCAAAGGTTTTTTTTAAGACTTTTTCCATCCTTTTCCTTTCCTAAACTTAGTTAGTTACCAAACCTTCTCATGCCCATCCCTTATGTTACCTTTCCACTGCCATGATCCTAATCTACCTTTTTAACCTTATGACTGAACTGTTAAAGTATTCTGCTAATTAGCTTCACTCCTCTGGGTTCTGTCTCCAGTTTTTCCTGAATGTTATCACCAGCTTAATTTTCAAAAAGATTTACCTTGTTCATGTTGACAGATTGATCAAAAATAGTACTTTCTGCCTATAGAATAAAATCCTCAGCCTAACATTCAAGTCCCTTTACACTTTGCTTCAGGTAGCTTTATCCTACCTGAAAAGTTTTAGATCTGTCATAACTCATATTTATACAGCAGTTTAGGGCTTGCACAGTTCTTCACTGTCTACATATTATCTTGTTGGATCAGATACTATTTTCCCAAAATGATAAGAGTACCGGCCTTGGAGTCAAGTGAATACAAATCCCACCTCTGACATGGAAAAAACGCTTGTTTTGGTGTTAGAGAATCTGGGTTCAAACATTAATTCTGATGCTTACTAACCTTATGAAACTTGAGTCTCTTAATTCCCTGGGCCTCTGTTTCTTCACTAGTAAAGTTCAGTGGTTTGACAAGATGGCCTTTGAGGACCATACCAGGTCTTGGTCCTATGACTGTGTTTCTTATGTCTTCCTAGCTATTTAATAATAAAAGGTAGTTTTCAATGTGCTTTTTAAATGGAATTTATTATTTTTCTTCTGGTTGTTATTCTGCCATGGAAGTATCATTCATGTAATATAATTAGAGTCATAGGATCCTAGTCCTAGATCTGGAGAGGACCTCCGAGGCCCTTTTGCACAACTCCTTAATTTTTCAGATTGAGGAAGCCAAGGCCCAAAGCAGCTAAGTGAGGCAGTTAGCCAATCATACAGAGTCTCCTGGTTCTTAAGCTATGCCTCTATTTGAATTATGTACCTCTGAGAGGGAAAGAAACATTCTAGGCTACGAAAATGCCCTCGTGTGTGTGTGTGTGTGTGTGTGTGTGTGTGTGTGTGTGTGTGTGTGAGAGAGAGAGAGAGAGAGAGAAATTATGTGTGTGTATCTGGTCTGACAATTTCCTGAGTATGCCTACTTCATGCCTTATGTTGCCTATTCTGTATTCTGCATCCTGGGCATGTTTTTTATTGGAAGTGAAATACCTGGCTCTTGAATCTGTTTTTTTATTGACTCTGTGACACTGCAAAAAAATTTACTTAATTTCTCTGTCTCAGTTTCTTTACTTGTAAAATGGGAATAACACTATCTGCTCAACATATTTCCTAGGGTTGTAGTGAAGAACAAATGGCATAATGGATAAAATAAGCTTGCTAATCCATAAGGCCCTATATAAATAGCATCTGTTTATATTGGCTTATCCTGCTGGGCTTTTCTTAAGATAGAATGGCTGTTCATTATGAGATAGAAAGACTGGAGAGTCAACAGTTCTAGTGCTGTCAATGCCAATGGCCTTTTCTACCTCCTAACACTTTCCCCTCAACAGTCAGATAGATGCTTTCACTTACCTGAGTTGTGAGTGGGCACCTTGGGAAGCCATGTGCACTTTCTCAGGTCACTAGGGGGCTATTCATAACCATTCTCATGGTTCCATGAACCAGGACTGCTCTTCTGGGAATAACCGGGGCAGTTCACACAGAGGCCATCCCTTGAAATGGAGTTAACTGCCTTTGGGGGGCAGGTCATTTGCATGAGGACCTTCCTTAAAGGCTTATGTGATGAAAGTGATGATTTATAAGGTTGTTGCTCTCAGGAGAGAATCTGAAATCTCGGCTCCTGACCACCACAAAATCTTAGAAAAGCACTGGATGTAAAATCCAAAATTTTCACTCTGGGGGGAGAGAAAGAGAACGAAAGGGAGGATGAAGGAATGAGAAAGTTTGTCCCAGAAAACATACAATTTATTCCTAATTCGTTTCTAGTGTCAGGAGATCACAATTATAGTTTCAGCATTGTGTTTACATATAAAAATGTTGAAAGCATGTAGGAAAAAATCTCACAATCTGTTCTTCTAAAATTGATAATATTAGGTAAGTGATGTAACGCTTCACTTTAAATACATTATCTCATCAGAGCCTTGGTGATATTTTTCCCATTTACAAATGAGGAAACTGAGGCTCAGAGATTTAGTGACTTTCCCAGGGTCATTGTTATTGTCAGGGTTATTGTCAGAGGCAGGAATTCAAATCCAGGTTTCTCTTGTCTTCACATCCAGCACTGTTTCCCAGTACACAATCTTAATAATTCAGTAGTTCCCAGCCTCTTTGTCCTGTGACACAATTTTTCAGTTTAGTAAAAAACTCAAGTCACATCAGGATGACTTGGGTTAGCTTCAGTAAGGAAGAGCATACAACCCAACATAGTTTCTGGAGCTAAAACAATCTGATATGAGAACCTAGATTGTAATCTTGTTACATTTGAATGCTTAGTCACTCTCCTTTCCATTTTTACTAAGCACCTATAGGTCTTGAAGGACATGGTGCACAGATGAACTTTGTGGTTTGGTGGGTTGGTCTACCTTACAGACTCCATCCTCAGATAAGTATCTTTCAAAGGACTTCAGCCATGCCTCACCTCACTCGCACCAAGCTCTCTCCAGAATTCGTCTCTCCCTCTTCCCAGCCACTCTATCCCTCTGAGAAATCTCCACCCTAGGGTCCTCTTCCCCTTATTGTTGACCCTCCTCCCTGGACCAATCTCCACCCCTGCTATACTGCCCCTTCATGGGTATCCTTTCCTTCCTTCACATTTGCCAGAACTCCTGGGTATGTGGTCTTTCCCTATTGGAATATAGCTTCCTTGAGGAGTTCCTACTATTCCGGATAGGATTTTAGAACTATGCCCAAGGAACTGTTAAACTGTTCATGCTCCTTGACCCAGAGGTACTTCTTCTAGGTCCATGTCCCAAAGAGATCAAAGAAGGAGAAAAGGAACCATATGTAAAAAAAAAATACGTATAGTAGCTCTTTTAATGGTAGCAAAGAATTAGAAACTGTGGTTGGGGATGATGTTCATCACTTGGAGAATGGCTGAACAAGTTATGAATATGATGGAATCCTATGGTACTATAAGAAATGATGAAGGGGATGGTTTCAGAAAACAGCTGGTAAGACTGGTATGAAATGGTGCCAGGAGGAGTGAATGAACAGACCAGAACAATTTATGTAATAACATGAATATTGTAAAGAAAATTAATTCTGAAAAATATTGAAATTCTTATCGACACAATGATGAAAAATGTTGTCTACCTCCAGATAGAGAACTGATGGACTCAGAGTGCAAATCATAGCATATTTTCTTTTCCTTTTTTGTCTTCCTTCCTTCCTTTCCATAGCTGATTCAGGAATTTGTTTTGTATGACTATATATTTGTAATAGCCTTTTTTTATTTTTACTTTCTGAATGATTGGAGGAGGGAGTATAGGGAAAATTTGGAACTAAAAATAAAATAAAAAGGAGTTTGAAATAATAAGCTCCTTGAGGATAGGCACTATCTTGCCTGCTTATATGTGTATCCCCAGCATTTAGCACAGTACCTGGCATACACTTAGCTTTTAATAAATGTGTTATCAATCTCTCTAAATCTGATGACCTGATGACTCCTTAAAGTGACTTCTGGGTTTGAGACCTCAGGCTTCCCAGTACAGAGGTCTTGACAGGGACTTGTGTAGCCCAGCGGCCATTAGAATCGGGAAGCCACATGGAATTTTGCAGTCATGGCATCAGAATGAATAAACAGTAGGAAATATTGCTGCTATTTGAGACTTAGGATCTTTTGTCTGACACATAGAAGACTGATAGGGAAATAAATTATTCTTTTAGGGCTTCCTAGTGAAGAGGTTGGGAAGAGGGGTGGATTTCTAGGAAATCCTTTGAGGGTTCTTAGTCTGAAACGGATTACTGGACTCAAGCAATCTTTTGGCAGAATTACAAAAGTTTATTGTTACACTGACTTAGCAGTGGGCAGGAGAGGAAAGTAAGGAGACCTGCAAGCTGACAGGGATCTAAGGCAGAGTTATAAAGTTTAATGTTATGCTTTGAAGCGGGCAGGAGAAATTTAAGGGGACCTGCAAAGTGCAGGGATTGAAGATATAGTTTTTAAAGCCATGAAACTGTCAGTCAAAGGTTAATTATGCTAACTAGGTAGGTAAGGGTGGAATTAGGGAGGAGTTTGGGAGGAGTTTAGGAGTGATCAGTGCTTAAAGGGACATGCATTTTTTGTATCAACTGTGCAGGCATATTGCCCATAATTCACTGGGACATCCCTCTCGGGAGGGGGCTACAAGGAGGTGTGTTTTTTGCCTTGACATGTCACTAGGTTACTTTTGGTCAAGGATGACTGAGATAGGTCCAGTCTGTTACTCATTTTTGACAATATGGTTGTTGGGAGGATAGGTTTGATTGTGCCAAGTTTGGAAGCTAGACTGATTGGGGTCTTCAGGAGGTACCAAATTGGGAGGGAGTTTATCTCTCTAATAATGTTGTTCAAGGTTCTTGGGTGCCACTGGCCACTTAGAACAAAGGAGGTATACATTTCTCTAAACTCAGTTTTGTTTATGAAATGCCTGGGTGGTGTATTCATAGGTGCTGTAGCTAGGCAGACTGCTGGCTCAGGGAAAAGACTTTTAGGCTGGGGGCAGGGGAGAGGCAGAATTAATGCCTTTATGGCTAGGGAAAAGTGTGACTTTTACAACTTGGCTCACTATAAACTGATGTTACAGAGAAATCTGAACACAAAAATATTATTTTTACAAACTGAGGTTACAGACAAAGGCATCCCAGACCTCATCACTAGGATTGGCATGTGAGAGTAGGATTAGACTTTGTCTAGTTGTTTCCAAAGGGCAGAACTGAAGTAATTAATGGATAGGAAGCATATTTTAGCTACTGTTGCCCAGTGTATACACCATATAATCTCATCCGTGTAGATATTATTTCCTTCAATAACATGGATAACCTGTCCATATATGCATCTTCCTGTGCTTTTGTTGTCCATGTACAGACCAACATAAAGAAAAACCACTTAAGAGCTGTCCAAAAATGGAATAGGGTGACCCAGTAAGTGCCAGTTTCCGTCTTACTCATCCTGTGTATTACAGAGGGGATTCTATCCAGGTATGGGTTGGCCTAACTGGCCTCTGTACCACCTTGTGATTCTGTGATTCCTCCTTCTATCAGATAGGACTTCTATTGTGTGACTGACAGGTTTCTCAGAGTATCACAGGTAATTAACATTCCAGTACTGAGCCATTCAGAGGAGAAGAGTTCCCAGACCTCATTTCCTAACTGATAATATTGAGATTCAGCTTTTATAAAGAAAATCTCAAATATGGAGGGATTTGAGCAGCCGGCTCACACTTTTGAAAATGAAGAGTCCCTAGGAACCACACTATTAAGCTGTTGTTTGATCTGCTAATGTCAAAGATCTGCCACTCAGAAGAGTTTCACACCCACTTTGGGAGGTTATTTTTCTGCTGTTATGAAAAGCAGATAACACACACTCACCCCTCCCCATGTCATTGATCTTTTTGAAAGTTGGAAATAAACAAATGTAACAGACCCTTTACAGTATAAGATGGCAGAATAAGGTAAAGAAAAAATAGCTATATAACTACATTCAAATAAGTACTTTCTCCTCTTCCTACATCTTTCCAAAAAAGGAACAAGGTGACATGTACTTGGAGTATATTTAACTAATAGCTTTCAGAAGACTGAAGTAATTCTGCACGGCACCAGCAATACTTCACAAGCTTCTGAGCCCTTGCTAATCATAACTCCTAAAGTTTGAATCAGCAGAGAGATTAAGCATATTACCAACAGAGGGGAAAGCAGTCAGAATTCAGGGTAACTAAATGTCTGCCAATTATATTCAGTAACAAAGAGAATAGGCCAGCCCTTGATTTTAGGTTCAGATTTAAATTTCTCATGGGACCTTTCATTATTAACAGAGGCTCTTAGAGTACCCACAGCACTCACAGTTCCATGAACACAAAGCAAATGTTATTTTGTTCTATTAGTCTGTGTTAGTGTCTGATTCTACTATTTCAAGCTTAATCCCCTGAAGCAATCCAAAGAGGTTTTTAAGGACCTCACCCAAAGGCACCATTTCCCCAAACCATGCAATGCTGTTAAAGTATGCATGCATGCATATGCATATACTTGTCAAGGAAATTATACAGGGAAATAAGCACATTGTAGCATAAATTTATGGCTGGTGCTTAGACTAGAAGTGACATACTGACATTGTTGCACTGTATTAAGAGTAAACAATCTGAAATCCTGTTTATTTCACTTTTTTTTTTCCAGTTGAACAGAGAGGTTAATGCAATTTGTTATAATGAGTGCCTTGGATAGATTTTTTTTTCTAGATAGCCTATAGTGTTTACAGTTTATGGTGTTCTTTAATTAGATGAGGCATCCTGGTGTAGTGGATAAAATTGTGTACTGGAATCAGTAAGATCTGGCTTCAGATTTTACCACTGACACTAAACCTAAAAGTGCTATGTAAATACCAGAAACCATCAGCATCTCTTAGACACAGACTCTTTCAGAAATTAAAATTTTTCAGTCATTCTTTAGTCATGTCCAACTCTTCATGACCCCATCTGGGGTTTTCTTGGCCGAGATACTGGAGTGTTTTGCCATTTCCTTCTTCAGCTCATTTTACAGACGAGGAAACTGAGGCAAACAGGGTTAAGTAACTTGTCCGGGGTCACATGGCTAATAAATGTCAGATTTGAACTCAGGAAGGGAAAAACTGGGTAGAAAACAGAACGGGAGAGGAGAGGCTTTTGAAAAGACCATGTCCAAAAAGATAAGACTAATCAGTGCTTTGTAGAAGTTATGAAAAGACAGAACCATTAATGCTTTATTGGGAGAGCTATGAATTGACCCAGCTATCTGGAATCAGGAAAAGAAATTGACTAAAACATAGACTCTTTGACTAATAGAACCTACTGGTAGGCGTGTACCCCAAGGAGGTGATGGTAAGAGTGCTAATGATGGGTGTGGATGGTGAAGGTGATGAAAATGACATTGATCTGGTCATCAGCACTAAGGTCCTCTGTTCTAGTTACTATACTGGCTTTCCCTCAGTATAAGAACCAAAGTGCCTTTTTGCTTTCTCTTCAAATACATTTATAACTTATTAAAATAAAAAGACCTTGCTTCTGGAACTATAGATTCACCACCAGGTTGTACATTTTTAATTAAATCCTGGGGTACTGTGACACTCATGTATTTTTCATAATGTAACAAATTTTATCCATTAACTTTTGACACAGTGAAAAATTTCAGCAACCCTTCTTTTTTCCAGGGCTTGGCCTGGCCACAGGTGCTGCCCTTACCATAGTTATGTGAGGTATCATTTAGCTGTCAGTCTCCACTAAAACAAAACTGAGAAACTATTCTCTGCTTTGGGCCAGAGTTTTGACTGACAGGAGAGAAGGGATAGTTCTCAGGATGTGTTCCCCCACCACTCCAATTTGGTTAAATTAGTGAATTGCTGAATCCATGTGATTCTGTAACATGTGGATAGATAAGTCAACATGCCCTTTAATATGTTGGTGACCGGTGATGATAGGATAAAAAACAAATGAATGTTTTAAAAACTTCATTCCTTTCAGTTCACAGCAGCATGATTTCAGGCCTAAAGAACATATCAAAATAAAAGAGCCAGGTGGTACACATCTTGAAGCAATTGTAAAATCCCTCACAGTGTTATGCACATTTTCAGACAGTTCATTGTACCAGTCCATGGTATAGATTGTCAGGTTAGTTCCCTTCCGTGGTGTTCTGAGTCACTTCATGGTTCTTTCAGTTTGAGTCAAGTCCTTTGGTATGTGTTTGTATGACATCATAAACAGAGACCAGGTGAAATATATGTTTCATAACTGTCAGTGATCAGTCATCCAGCATTGATGACTGTAATGATAACAATCATTCAATGTAAATTTAGTCTCCTTGGAATGGACTTTTCTCTCTTGAAGCAATTTTCCTGAGTATTTAGGAGTTTATTGGATAAATTTAAGATTTTCATTTTAATCTATACATGCCGAGAGAAAGAGAGAGACAGATAGACAGAGACAGAGAACTAGAATTTATTAGAAAGATCTAGTACTTATCAGATAAAGCTAGAGTTTATTACATGCTTCCAATGTTCTAGGTGATGTACTAAGCACTTTTATTTTTGTGGAAATAATTAAGTTCTTTTAAATATCTAAGACCTTAGCCTAGTAGCTACATCTCATAGATACAATTCTTCTGGGGGATTTTGTGTATATAAAGAGCAAACATTTACCCTGGGCTCTGATAAACATGACAGTATTTTAAATAGCCCCATTAGGGTAATGTGAAATCATGTTAGAAGGAGAAAAGACAGGTGGATCGATAGGTTTCTTCATGGACACATACCTTTGTTGTTACTGAAGCATCTTAGGAATACTAAAGAAGATTTAGCTGGCCAATTTATTATTTCCTTTCCCAAACTCTAAACTCTTTCAAAAGACAAAATGTCTAAATGACTGATTTCAATTCAATAATTATATCTCTAGCAAGTCACTATGTTAGGTGGTTGGTCTATAACGATGAAGGACACACAATTCCTACCTACCCTCAAAGAACTTATAGTCTGCTCCTGGGGAGAATGGTATGTATACAAAGGAGTTTGGTACAAGTTAGGGTATAATGGGGGCAAAAAAAGATTTGAGGGGGTCGGGAAAACTTTGGCAAGGGGGAACATAGAAGGATTTATGTCCTTTAAGTAAGAGATTTGAGAAAGAATGAGATTTTGACTAGTAAAGATGAAGAAAATCCTGCAAGGCAGAAAAAAAGCAGGAAGACAACATGTTGAGTTCAAGGAGCAGCCAGAGTGTATTTTGGGAAATAAATGTCTAATAAGGCTGGCTGGATAAGTAGCTTAGATTCAGATTGTGGAGAACTTTAAGTGGCATCAAGGATGGTGACATGATCAGACCTGTTTATTCCTTAGAAAGATAATTTTGACAGCTACATGAGGGTTTAATAACAGCGGGGAGAGTGTCCAAAAAAAATTAAGGACCAGAAAGAAAATGGTCTGAATCGGGGAGTAGGCACCATAAACAAAGGGGTTGATACAAGGGATGTTGGGGAGGTAGAATCATCTGGACTTTATGTAAGAGATGACAAAGAAGAAAGAATTGGAGGTGACTCAGGCTTAACACCTGGGTGACTAGGAGAATAGAGGTACCATCAAAAGAAACAGGGATGGATTATTGTGCTTTAAGAAATAATGAAGGACATAGTTTCAGAGAAACCTGGGTAAACTTATCTGAACTGATTCAAAATAAAGTAAACAGAACCAAGAGAACAATTTATATAATAACGATATAAAGACAAACAACTTTGAAAGAGTTAGGAACTCTGATTAACATAAGCAACCACAATTCCAGATGACTCATAGATGATGAAACTTATTACCCTTCTCAAGATAGAGAAATAATGGATTCAGAGCGCTGATTTAAGCATATGATAGAGGTTTTTTTGTTTGTTTTGTTTTGTTTTACATAGCTAAATTGGGAATTTGTTTCCTTAACCATACATGTTTGTAATGGGTTTTGTTTTTCTTGCTTTCTTAAGGGGGAGGGAGGATGTGCAAGGAGGAGAATTTGGAGCTGAAAATAATAGAAAATCAAATTAGAAAACGAAATGGGAAAGTTGGGGAATGAGGCAAGTTTAAAGAGGAATATGGTCAATACAGTTTTGTACCGGTGGTATTTGATGTGCTAAAAAGGTATACCCCAGTAGAGAAAAAAAAAGTTGTACAAACAATTACTCTTTCATTTAAGGGCCATTGAAGCCATTCCATTAGAGGGATTTTTTTGTTTTGGGGACCTTTTTGTTCAGCTGAATTATTCAACTTTTCTTTTACTTCTCTTTTGTTGCCTGTGGTTATACATTATTTCTTGGAGCACAAGAGCTGCTCCTGCTCCCAACATGCCTAACAAAATCCTCTGGGAAGAACACCATACCTAATGAATAGCTTGGAATATTTAGTGGTCTTTCCTCTCTTTTAAGGTCTGTCACATTCTTCTATCCTCCATCCTTCTGACACAAGCAACAGCCCCCTTCATTTCTATACATCTTGAAATACTTTTTTTCTCTATTCTTTAAAGCACTTCATTCTGAGAATTTGAGAAATAGAAATAGATTCCTCTAATCCTTTCACCTTCTCTGCTAGAATGGAAATCAATGTGTAACTTAAGTGTTCCAAAATTATGGCAGGAATATATGCATAGTTCCCTCTCTGGAGGTCTCAGCAAAAGTTCTCCTGGGTCTCAAAACATGATTTTAAAGCAAGTTATAAGCTCATATTGGAGCAAGCAGCAATCAGAATTTGTAAACCCCAGTCTTCTCAGCAAGTTATTAGGGCCACAGTATCTTAAAATTGGAAGGGACCTGAGAAGTCATTGGGTCCAGTGTGATTACTCTCTAAGTCATAACTGACATTAGTCATCCAGACTTTGCTTAAATATCTCCAATGATCATAAATCCACATATTGGGTTCAGAATCCTATTTCCTCATCCTAAATAACAATATATGGAAATAACACAGACCACTTTCTGGGGAGAAAAACATTTTCAGATAACAATAGTTGTTAGAAAGTTCTTCCTTACATTAAATCCAAATTTGCCTCTATGCTTTTCAGCCAACCATAGGTTCTAGTTCTTACCGCTGGGGAAGAGCAGAAAGAGTTTCATGCCCTCTATTGTGTGAGAACTCAAGTACATGAAACCAGCAATTGTTTCTTCCCCATTTAAGTTTTTCTTGTCTCTAAGCCAAACAGCCCAGTTCTTTTAAATCAACCCTTATATTAACTCTTTACCATCCCTTTCTCAAATGCTAAACATATTTTCTTTTGGAGACTTACCTTACTCAGAGAACCTAAGTGACTTGGGTCTTAGGCATACCACTAGTTAAGTGTCAGAAGCCAAATTTGAACTTAAGTCTTTTTGGTTCCAAACCAGCACTCTGTTTACTCTGCCATATTGAATGTCCCTTTTTTTTTTTAAACACACTGAATGTTCCAATTAAAGGGCACAAAATTTGTATTATCTTCCATCCTTGAATCCAAATAGCTTTTCCCAAAATATTATTCTTCTGTTTTGGCAGTTATTAACTGAGCAACAGATTAGGCATAGAAGGCCACTGTTGACACTGTTAACTTGAAGGGAATCCAAGTAGAGTTGTGAAGAACAGCCATCACCATGCCCCTGGGATCGTCAGTTGTAGTTGCTGGTCTCAGTTTCTGTAGTGATATCTTCAAATGAGAAAGGGACATAGGGTAGAATTTTGATTGAGGCCTGGATGCTAGCAAAGGAATTGTGAAATAAAAGAAATCACACACACACACAAAAAAGGCTCTGTTTGATTTGTTAATAGCATCACATGGCAGAGCTTTTTTTTTAATGGCCCACATGTGAGCAGGTAGATTGGACCCATCTGTTTGAAAGGGGGAATTAACCTATGGAATAATCACCATCATTTTAAGTAAACTTGGAGGAAGTGTTTAGTTCCTGCTGATATGGAAGATTAGAATCAGGAAAGTTTTATGAATAGAAAATGATGAGCAGATGGGTCTGTAAGAATCCGATAATGTGATGAGATTAAAGGCTGATGCATACCTCTCTGTGGGTATACAGGCTTTAAGAGATGTCAGACTGGGAACTACTTTGTTCCTGAAGTGCAAAGATAAGAGATCTGGAGAAATGCTATAATACTAGAAGCCAAAATAAAAATGAATTGGTAAAGGATCTTGAAAAAGAAACCAGAAGTTAGTAATGGCTGTCAACATGTGGGAAAGAAAAGTTGCCTTCTTCGTTCTAGAGAAGCAAATTTGTAAGAATTGTGGAAGAGAGATAATCTAGAACAGAGGCATCAGACTTGGAGGCAAAACTCCCAAGTGCAGTCCAATCCAGATTAAAATGTAATTGGGAAATGTTTAACAAAATAAATAAAAACAGAATACAACATAAATAATGTTCATTTGTGGTTTTCTAAGTCAATATGGTAGGTGGCACAGTGGATAAAGCAAAAGGCCTAGAGCAAAGAAAACTCATCTTTCTGAGTTCAAATCTGCTTCAGACACTGACTGTATGACCCTGGGCAAGTCACTTAACCCTGTTTGCCTTAGTTCCTCATCTCTCAAATGAGCCGGAAAAGGAAATGGCAAACCACTTTATTATCTTTGCCAAGAAAGCCCCAAATGGGGTCATGAAGAGTTGGACATGACTGAAATGACTGAACAATAATAAAGTCAATATGTTTCCTGCAAGGAACTATTTCTATTTGAGTTTTAATACCACTTTTTTAGAAGAATCATAGATTTAGAGCTGGAAGAGACCTCACTGGTTTTGTAATCCAGCTTTCTCATTTAAGAAACAAGGTGCAGGAGAGGTTAAGTGATTCTCATACAGAGAATTGCAGTACTGGGACTTGAACTCAGATCTTCAGATTCTAGATTGAGTTTTCTTCGTATTATACCATTCTGTAAATGAATTTCAAGCAACTTCCTTCCTGTATCTGCCAAATTTTGTGACATGTTTTGGCAAAGATGAAATGCCCAATAAAATATGAGCCAGTGATTCCAAGGCAGCTGATAAAAGACAAACACCCTGTCTTTTGCCATTTCATGTCCATTACTAATAAGAATAGCTCACATTTATGGAGCGGTTTTCAGAAACAGCTTTTTTTTAAAAATGTTTTTCAGAGGGTTGCTGCAGAATAAACTCCTATTTCATATTTCATAGTTAAACTGAACGACTCTGAGTGATTGTGTATCTTCTATAAGAGGATGTGCCATATTCCAGGTCTTGATGCATTTATCACAGTCATCTTCCTGGGCAGCTCCTGCCATGCCATCACCACTGGACCTCACTTGGGCCATCATTTTTATTCCCTTACCACCTGAAAATTGGACTCTGCCCCTGGAAGAGAGCTGCCTTAAAGAGACAACTGGATAGTGTAGTGGATAGCATGCTGGTCCGGGAGTCAAGAAAACCTGAGTTCAAATTCAGTCTCACACACTTATTAGTTATGTGACCCTGAGCTAGTCACTTAACCTCTGTCTGCCTCAGTTTCCTCATCTCTAAATAGGAATAATAACAGCACCTAACTGGCAGAGTTGTCATGAGGATATTTGTTCTAAGAGCTCAGCACAGTACTAGTGCATGTACTAGCTACTTAATAAATGTTTATTTGTTTCTCCCTCCCTGGAACCACCCTGAGTTTTGATGGGCCAGCAGTGGTTTTATCTTGCTTCCTTCCAGGTCCACACATCACCCCCTAAACATCTTCAGACATGCCAGTGAGCATGTGCCCTGTCCTTGTATTTATTCCCCCTTTATTTATTCTTTTCATTAGAATATAAGTTCTTAGGGGCAGGGACTACCTTGCTTGCTTTTATTTGAATCCTCCAGCTGCTCCTGTTGAGAGATATTTAGAGAGATTACTAGGCCCTAGTTGGAGGCCCTTTCTAATTATAGAGGCATCTCTTTTCCACTGGGTTCTGCACCGGACATCCTCCATGACAGTGGCAACCACCTCCAACTTGCATATCTCTTCCCCTCTTTTCTTTTGCCTCATTCTTTGTTAATTCAAGAAATATCTGACAAAGTTGTCCCTGTTTGGCATTTATTGAGATTCTTGGATGATTTTAACATTTACATGGGAGATACCTTGTTTGAGGAAAGCCTTTAAGGCAGCAATTTCCCTCCCGAATCAAATGCTTTTTTTTATAGTCAACAATAAGCACGTTGGGATTTCATATTCTTTGTACTTTTCATTTATTTGGATAGCATTTTCAGACCAATCATGGTGACATGCTTTTAATCCCTACTGCTAGGGAGACTGTGCCTGGTGGATCTTGAAGTTGGGAGATCTGAGCTATAACAGGTTAAGTTGATCAGGTGTACTCATTAAGTTCCCCCACCAATATGGTGGGCCTTAGGAGCTGGTGACCACCAGACTGCCTAAGGTGGGGCAGACTGCCTCAAGTCAGAAAAACGCAGAAGGTGACCTTCTTGGTAGCTTACCTGACAATCACTACTAGGATTGGACCTATCAGTGGCCACTGCATTTCTAGCCTGTGTAAGATAAGGAGATATGACGATGATGATGGTGGTGATGTTGGTGATGATGGTGATGTTGGTAATGATGATGATATGCAATGTTTTCCAAGCAGCTGTCAAATTAATTTCTTAAAACACAGGCCCAATTAAATCACATTCCTATTCAATGTGTCTTTATAGCCCTAGGGGGAAAAAAATCCTTTATCTGCATTAGAAGCCTCCAACAATCTTATGTATACTTTTGCTTGTGGATATTTGCTATTACTCTCCTTAACCTCAGAATCATCTTTAATTTATTCCTGTCCTGTAGCTTCTGTATCTGATCAGATGCCAAATCTAATTGATTTCCCCTTTACATTCTTCTCCTTCCCTTCTACATTTTTCTCCCTTTTTTCCCCCACTCATATGGCTACCACCTTAGTCGAGGTTCTCATCACCTCTAGTCTGCACTGCCACAGTATTCTCCTAATTGGTCTCTCCCAGTTTTTAGCCTCTCTAATCAGTCCTCCACACAACTGCCAAAATAATTTTCCTTATTCTAAGGAACTATGCCATGCTCAAGAACCTTTATGCATTCTCTATTGTCTTGAGTATAAAATGCACTCTTCAGTCTGGTATCAGTCTGGTTCCCATCTGCCTTTCCAGACTCATTTCATTGCTCCCTTTTGCATATTCCATCTTATATCCAGACTGACCCATTATCCACTCCACAAACATAACATTCCATCCTGCCTAGAATATACTTACTCTATACCTCTTAGAATCCGCGGGGTTATGCTCAGGGGTCACTTCTTTGGGATGGCTTTCCTGATAGTCCTAGTTATTGGTGCTTTCACCCTCCTTACAAAATCTTGTATTTACTTATCTATGTACATACAATGTCTTCCAGACTTCCACCTTGGTGGAAAGCATGCTCCTTAAGGGCACAACGTGTCTTTTGTCTTTGTGTCTCTAGCATAGCACCTTACACATAGTAGGTGCTTACTAAATGCTTATTCAATATTTAGTATTATATATATTATATTAATAATATATTTTATATTCTGTTAATAATATATTATATCATATTATATCATATCATATATTATTATATTATATATTATATTAGGTTGAATATTTAGTATTATATATTATATTAATAATATATTTTATATTATATTAATAATATATTATGTCATATTATATCATATCATATATTATTATATTATATATT
>CM053582.1:186125252-186161441 GCA_028627135.1 Pseudochirops cupreus | reverse complement strand
ATTCTTCTCCTCATTGGCTTTTTGGGCCTCTTTTGCCGTTTGAGTTAATCTATTTTTTAAGGTGTTAATTTGTTCAGTCAGGTTGTTGACTCTCTTTTCATGATTTTCTTGCATCATTCTTATTTTTCTTCCCAATTTTTCTTCCACTTCTCTCATTTGGTTTTCAAAATCCTTCTTAAGCTGATCTCTAGATTTTAGGCAGTCTTCATGTTTCTTGGAAGCTTTTGATGCAGGAGTTCTGTGTTGTCTTCCTCCCATTCCCTGCTTTGATCCTTCTTTTCCCCAAAGAAGGAATCTGGAGTTTGGTTGCTGTTCTTACTTTGCTTCCTATGCTTGCTCATGGTTGGCCAGTCACTGATTTTTTAGCTCTGTGGAACTCTGCTTCCAGAGGGGAAAGCTCTGTCCTGAATCGCTGGGGTTTTCCCAGCTGCTGGCGCTTTTAAGAGGCTGCTGCAGCCCCCCACCAGCTCTGGCTCACTGAAAACGCATGCCAGGACCACTACCCAAGACCACGATCCAGATCCAGGCCGCTCAGTGCAAGAGCACTTGGCTTCTGAACAATAGGTTGGCCCCCCTGCAGTCTGCAGGGAGGGAGCTCTGAAGCAGCAAGGTGGAGACAGCTACAGGGCCACGCTTCTGCTGCTTCCTTGCCCTGGAGGCAGTTTGGCTGGACCTGCTTATCTCTCCCAATTTTAGCTGAGTTCCACCCACCTTTCACTTAGCCCTTTTTTTTTTATGGCTTGATAATTCTGGATGCTGCTGTAGATCCACTCTCCTGAAGCTCTAGCTGTGGTTCGGCTTGGCTTGTCAGGCTGCCCCCAGGGCCAAGCCGCCATTTCAGGCTGGGCTGGTGTCGGCTCCCAGCACTGAGGTTGTCCCTCCTAGCCGAGCTGCCTTCAGTGGAAAGTATATTTGTGTGCCTTTTAGAGCTCTAGAATTTGTTTAGAGTCATATTTTATGGGTATTTTGAGGTGGCTATGTGGGAGTTGTGGTACCTTGCTGCTCCTATGCTGCCATCTTGGCTCTACCCTCATGGATCCTCATTTTATAAGATGAAGATACTATGCATTGCAGTGTAGTATGATGAAGGGTGAGACTAATAATCAGTGTTGAATGTTGTGATAAACTATTAATGGCTCACTGATTTGGCCCGAACATTCTGAAAAGACAATTTAGAATTATACTGAGAAACTGACCAAAATGTCTATAATCTTAGACCCAGAGATCCTTGTTGTTGGTCATTCATATCCCATTCTCCATGATCCCATGACCCATACTGTCCATGGATTTTTCTTGACAAAGGCACTGGAGTGATCTGTAATTTTCTTCTCCAATGGATTAAGGCAAAGGTTAAGGGACGTAACTCAGGGTCACACAGCTAGTAAGAGTCTAAGGCCATATTTGAACTCAGGTCTTTCTAACTCCAGCCCCAGCATTCTATCCCTTGAGCATCTAGTTACCTCACCAGAGATCCTTCTACTAGGTATATATCCTAAGGATGTCTGTGGTAAAAATAAAGGCCCACAAGAACAGCACTTTTTGGACTATCAAAGACCTGGGAATAAAGTAGAGAGAGATTGCCCAATAGCAGGACCTGGATTAGGACCTCAAGTTTCTGACTATTTATTTACTGTTCTTGGTCTACCCTTCTCCCAAAATCAGTTCAGAGTATAGCAGAAGATTCCCTGTTGGCTTATTAGGAGGTTCACCCATTCAGCTGCCGACCTTTCTTGTCAGCAGACTGGATTCCAGAGCCTGGCTTTGCAAATCTAAATCTTCTTTACATGGAAACAGTTGTAAATGCCAGCAAGAGCTGAGGCTGAGGGGAGAATCATGGAAGGGGGTGAAACATTGTTAATGTAATCTCGTCTTCTCTGTGGAAATCCTTTCACACAGACACTGTTCTGACTAACTCTACAATGCTGCATTTTGAATCCAACTGCAGGGCATTATTGATAGGTGATGAGAAGGTGATTTTGTGCTCTGTGTGCATGGACTGCGGGGGTTGGCTAGATGTTGGGCAGGGACATTTAAGTAGAAAAAGACCACAGAGTAGTTAAGCAGCAAAGCAATCAATGCGTGATGGTTAGCACAGCTACGTTTTGAGATCACTGCCACCAGCAGGAAGCACCACTCCAGGAGTCAATGTGTCAGAGAATTAACCAAAAAGCAAAAAATCCAGCCTTCTTTCATGTCTACTCTTGCCTCGTGTCCTCTGGGAAATGTCCCCAAATAGGGGAAAAGCTTTGAAAGAAAGGAAACTTGATTGATTTCTTTTCAAAGAAGGCTCATTACTAAAGCCCGTAATAAGAGTTTGTTTATTTCAAGTCCAATAGTGTCACCCTTCCCTCTATCCCCACCCCCTTCCCAATGATTTAGAGGAACTAAAATGGTTAGCCAATCTATTTGGGAGGAAAACCATGAAGTCCCCACTTAATTTTCACATATATTTCCCCTCTTTTCATTGAGTGCTGTCAAATTGTTTTATTTGATGAAATACCACAGAAATTGGCTGAAATTCACCAGTATGATTTTTTTTTCTTGGTGCCAAATACATCTTTGTGTTAATTAGAGCCTCAGAAAACATATTTTGGATTAATGAGCTATCTGATTCGAGGTAATGAATGAAAGAATGACAGATTCTTCCAGAATAGCTTATAGTTAACAAATAAGAATTACCAAAAGTTCTAAGGAAGTAGCTATTAAAAGCTGGTATAGTGAGTGGATAGAGTACTGGTCTAGAAGTCAGGGCTTCCTGGGTTCAAATCCATCTTCTATCACTTAGTAGCTCTGATTATAGAGAAATCAGTCAACCTATCTGAGCCTCTAGTTTCCGTGTCTAAAAAGGAGAGTGATACTAGTAGTACTTAGCTCTAGGTTGTGCTGTGGGATTCTAATGAGAAAATGCAAGAAAAGCACTTTCCAGATCTCAAAGCCCTTTTTGGTGTCAGCTATTATTATGCTGGAATATACTACATTTGTAGCACTACTTTTGTTTCTGCAAGGTGTACAACTTCACCAACTCTGGCCTGACAGACCTAGTTCAAAGAAGGACTGATCTTCCTATCTACCAGGTTCCCTTCCTTCTCTGCTGAACATGCATATTCAAACTCTAGTCATTCATATCCTGTCACTCTCTTTCAAAGAGAATCTAGCTCATCCATTCACCTGAGAGCAATGGCCACTTCTCTAAACCTGAGCTCTTAGTAGTATTCACTTTTGTTTGTGGTTGCTGACTTCCCTATGCACATTTCCCTTCTTTCTGTTCATCTCCTTTCATTATTAAAACCATGCTTATCGTTGTATTAGATGTGCCTGTTTCCCTTCTCTTCAGTTGATCAGAGTAGTAAGCCCCTCCCAGAGAAGCAGTGTGAGACAGTGGCTAGAAAGCCAGACTTATTATCAAGAATCTTGGGTTCCAAGAACCTGCCGTCATAAGCAAATCACTTTACCCCTCAAAGTCTCTACTGTCTTATCTGTAAAATAAGGTCATTGGACCAGATGTCTTCTAAGGACCTTTCCTGTTCTTAATCTTTGATCTTCATTTAAATCATAATTATCTGACATATATATTGGAAATTTCCCTTCCCTTCTCCTCCCCAAGAATGCAAGCTCCTTGAGGGCAGGGATTTTTTTTTTTGCATTTGTCTTTATATCCCCAGAATTTTGCAGATATACTAAGTGTATATTGAACTGGATTTGTAAAATGGGGCTTAATAACATTTGCACTGTCTTACAGGGTTGTTGGGAGAAAAGTGCTTTGCAAACCTTAAACCCTTATATAAAGGAAAGCAGTGGTTATATAGCAGTTTTAATCGGGGGGTATGAAATGCCCTCTTCATCCTGAGATGTGGAAAAAAGATGTTTTGCTAAATGCTTCATATGGATGCAGTAAATCTTTGTTACTTGATTTGGTCTGTTTGGTTTTTTAAACAACTTTATAGTCAGGAGTACACCAACACCTTAACTCTGCATAGCTCTAATTTTCTCCTGCTTCAGGTAACCGTGACTGATGGTGGTTCTTCTCCAAAGCAGTCAACAGTTTGGGTCGTGGTTCAGGTTCTGGATGAAAATGATAATAAGCCTCAGTTCCCAGAGAAAGTCTATCAGATCAAGCTGCCAGAGCGGGACCGAAAGAAAAGAGGAGAACCGATTTACAGGGCTTTTGCATTCGATAAAGATGAAGGTCCCAATGCAGAAATATCCTACAGCATCATCGATGGAAATGATGATGGGAAATTCTTTATTGACCCCAAAACTGGCATGGTGTCTTCGAGGAAGCAATTTACGGCAGGGAGTTACGACATCCTCACAGTAAGACTTTCTGAATCCCCAATCAGAAGAATGCCTCTATGCATGTATGTGGTTTGGAGTAGGGGAAGGGGTGGGTGGATGGATGGATGGGATGGTGGATGTGTGTTATGTCCGTGTGTCCTTTTTTTTTCTTATACAATTTTTCATTCATTTCAAAAATCATAGAAATATTCATGTGTATGTTCTTGTACACAGTAAATCTCTACAATAAATAGTTCCATGATACATATGAAAAGAAATGCTGATCTGGAAAACAAAGGCATGTAAATAAGTAATGCTTTTGGCCTCCCTACTGATTTGTGGTGTTTCCGGAAGCTTCACTGATGCCTCCATGTTGGATACTATGGCATAAAATAATTCTTGACTTCTGCTCCAGTTCTCTAATGTTCTGTGATCCCCTTAGCCCAGCAGTTCTCAACCTGTGGGTTGTGTTCAATTTGTAACAATGAAAATACATCCCGCATATCAGATATTCATAACAGCAGCAAAATTACAATTATGAAGTAACAAAGAAAATAATTTTATGGTTGGGGGTCACCACAACATGAGGAACTGTATTAAAGGGTCGCGGCATTAGGAAGGTTGAGAACCATTGCCCTAGACCAACATATGCGCGCACGCGCCCACACACACACACACACACACACACACCACTTCTCCACCTCACCTTCACACACACAACTGCATCCTCACTCTCATTTTGACAACAGAGGGTAATCGGTCATCTTCACAATTGACAAGTGTCACTTGGTAGACTGAGTCAATGCTAGACAACAAGACCAAAGTGTGAAAGAAATTCATTCTAATCTTTCCCTCCAAGAGACACCACGGCACACTTAAAAGTGTGCTAGACTTAGAATCAGACGATGTTCAAATTCAAAACTCTTCTGCTTACCAGCTATATGACCCTGGGCAAGTTCACTAACCTTTCTGAGTCTATTCTTATATAAAATGAAGGACCTGGACCAGCTGGCTTCTCGAGTCCCCTCCAACTTTAAAGCTGTGACCCTCCAGCTTTCAGGTGTGCCCTAAGTTCCTATTGACCTTTTAAGTCCGTTCTCTCTGGCCTATGTACCCTTGACTCTATTCAGTCAACTGTTGAGTAATTTGGCAGTTTGGTCTTCCCTTTGTTCTTATTACCTGCATTTGGGTGGTGTTCAGAGAAAATAAGAGGAACTGATTCCAAAACCTGAATTCTCTTCCATCTGCTCTGATGCCATAGCTTTTCTCTAACAAGACTTTTTTAGCCTGTGAATTTTGGGTAGAGGCACTATGTGCATGTATGGCATTGCCCTGACTGATGTAGATTCCCAATAGCATCACTAATAGTTTCATTATAATCAAATCCCATATTAATATTATCTAGTCAGTCATCTAAGTTACAGTTCAAATGATGGGCAGCTATCTAATGTTAACATGTAAGCCCCATTGATTTTAACTCGTTTCAGTGTCTGCTAACCATGCAATTTGTCAGGTAGTTCCTCTTCCCCAGACTCGACTTTGTCCCCCCTAATGGTGCTTTACCTAACTTTGTGTTTTCACACAGTTAATTAGTGTGTGCCCATATTCTTGTTCACTGCATTCCCTATTTCTGAGGATAATTGATATATAGCTAAGCCATGGGAAACATCCTACCTCCCAGGGATTGTGTGAAAGACAGACAGCTACTTTAAACCCATGGAAGTAAAGTGCATAAATTTTATCTGCAGTGCTTATTTTTTGAAGAATAATAGCTTACATTTCTTTAGTTTTCAAGGTGCTTTCCACAAAGTTTTTCAAAATAGTTTCCTCACAAGGACTCTGTCAGGTGGTATGGTAAAAATTACACCCATTCTCCAAATGGGGAAAAAAAATAAGACACTGAGAGAGCTCAAGTGGAAGGCACTGTAGGTCTACAGTTAGAGGATCTGGGTTCCAGTATGAGATCTGCCACATGTGTAATCTTGGGCAAATCATACTTCCCTTCTGTAGTCCCTAATTTTTTGTTGTTATTCAGTCATATGTGACTCTTCATCACTCCATTTGAGGTTTTCTTGGCAGAGATAGTGGAGTAGTTTGCCATTTCCTTCTCAAGCTTATTTTACAAATGAGGAAACTGAGGCAAATAGAGTTACATAACTTGCCCAGGGTAACACAGCCAATAAGTATCTGAAGCCAGATTTGAATTCAGGATGAGTATTCCTGACTCCAGGCCAGTGCTCTATCCATTGCATCACCTAGGTCCTTAGTTTGCTTAGCTATAAAATGAGAAGGTTGGACTGACTTCCCAAGTCCCTCCCAACTTTAAATCTGGGATACTGTGATACTGAGACTTCTGAGAACTTGGATTAGCCACTTTGCCTCTCTTTTCCTCAATTTCCCCATCCATTAAATAGGGAGGTTATAAGACTTGCCCATGGTCATATAGCTAGTCAGAACTGGAACCAGGCCTTGAATCCAGGCATACTTGTGCTCGGTCCGCTACCAAAAAAAACACATAGAAGAACAATGTGATATTTGTATATTACTTTTTTGTTTATTTTGGGTGACTAAATTTTTTTTATTCTATTTGGTATTTTTATTTCTAAGTGTGCTACTCCCCGTTACCAAATTTAATTCTCCCATGAATCGAGGAAATCCCAGCAGTCTTCCTTTCTAACTCAAAGTGAGAAAATGCATTCTTTATTCTGTCTTTCAGTCAGGGCTCATGACTGTCTGAAGGGGAACAATAACATACTATCAGGAGACGGTGTAATGGCTGATGTAATTCAGTTATGCCACTGCAGACTTTGTATAACTTCAATTCTTACGGGACTCTTCCTTCACAAGCTTCTCCTCTTTATAGACACAGAATCATCACTCCCACATGGCTATTGCCTGTACGCCCTAATATGTCCATCTGGAAACTCCTTGCTTCTAAGACTATACATGAATAGAGTACCCCATAGAATGAACTGGGGGGAAGGGGTAGTTGGTGCCGAGCACCCCACCCCCCACCCCAAAGGTGTAGATTCACATCAGTCTAGTCAATTTTCTTGCTGTCCAGGAGCACATTTCTCAGACAACCAGATTGACCCATTCTCATTCTCATCTCTCATACCCACATACATGTTACTTGTCTTGGAGTTTCTCACGTTCTTAAATACAGCAGTGGCTCACAGGGCCTTCAGATCAACATGGAGTGGATTCTCCCTGAAAGACAAGTAGGTGGATTTTGTTCTCCTTTTGTCATAATAATGAAGGTAAATTTATATGTTGCTATCTGAAAATCCCAAATCAACAGCAGACCAGGGATTTAAGCCATCTTCTATATTCTTTCCACATGTGCTTAGATCAAAGCAGTGGACAATGGACGCCCCCAGAAGTCCTCCACCGCCCGCCTCCACATTGAATGGATTAAGAAACCACCTCCTTCCCCCGTGCCTCTGACCTTTGATGAGCCATTTTATAACTTTACTGTCATGGAAAGTGATAGAGTGACAGAAATTGTGGGTGTGGTGTCTGTGCAACCAGCTAATATACCTCTGTGGTTTGATGTAGTTGGTAAGTTCCAGTACTGAAGGTATTATAGGTATTAAGTAATGTAGTCATTGACTTCTTGGATTTTCTAGCCAGAAGACTAACCATTAGAACTAAGATTTAAGTAGCCTTTTAGTGCTAGAATGCAAATGAACCAGTAAAATGAATTAATGTACTTGTGCTTTCGTTATGATTCTGTAGCTAAGCTGAACAGAAAGCGCTCTTTGGCTGAATTTTTTTCATAGTATGTTATTTACTGCAATCTTAATGTCTTTCTGTGTGTCATTTAAATTCTATTGTCACACTTTGCTAATCTCATTTCTAAATGTATTGATGGTACTTAGACTTGCTGTCCTTCATTTCTCTCTTTTCTTCACCTTTTTTTCTGCATTCTGTTCTTTTTTTTTCTGCTCCCGACTGCCCTGCTTCAAGGTGGCAAGCATGCTCGAGAGATGTTCTATATTCTACAGACAGCTTGTGGGCAGAACTGTTCAACAGAAGGTACCCTTAGTGCAAACACATTTGCTAAAATACAGCTATCCAATCTGCCTTTTTATGGGTTTTTTGAAGCAAATTAAATTACATCTTTCATAACTGCCTTTGATAGGGTAAAGTGCAGCCCGTAGATTTCATACATGCCTCTCTAACAGCTACTACATTACTTGTATCCAATTACTTTCCTTTGTTTGAGGGTGGGGTGTTTTTCTTCCCCCTGAGGTTGGTTGTTTTGGCCCAAATTTTTCCCATTTTTTTTAAAACAATAGTCTAGCTGCAGCCCCACTGTTGTGCAGCAATGATGTCCTGCATGTACAATTTGAATCTTTAAAATCCCCCAAAGGAATGGTTATCTTACTGGTGTCCCCATGAGGAGGGCTGACAATCAGCCATCAGTAAGACATGGAGTGGTAGTCACATCATGGACCACAGGATACAGCTTTAAAATTCCTTGAAGCCAAGCTAGACAAAGAGTGAAATGGTATCATTGCCTATAGCAAAGAAGGGAAAGAGATGAATAGAAAGCAAAGCCTCAGAGGATTAGGAAAACCAGGAGTGTTGCTAAGAGAAGAAGTGAAGAGTGTTTTGGCCAGCCCTGGATCTGAAATTAAGGGGACCAAGACTCATTTCTCACATTTCCCTTTTGGAGACTGGAAAGTCAGAAGAGAATAAATCTAAAGGAATCATTTTCTTCGACAAGGTATTTCCCCCACTAGATGGGGATAATAGTAGAAATATCTCTGCTACAGGAGTGAATAGCAGGAAAGTACTTAGTGTATGTTCCTGTTTATACTCTTTTTTTTCTACAATTTCCTTGAGGACAGTCTCAGAAAAATGACCTGGAGTTCCTCCCCTAAGATCTTACTAGAAAAAGGAATTGTTTTTCCTACCTGCCCGGTTTATCTATTTCTGTAGGGCTTGCTTCTGAGTTTTGTTTAAATAATATTGACAGTTCCATCCTATTATGCTTTGGTCATGATCCTCATCCTAGACTCCATATGTTTTAAGCTCTGGCCCCTTCTGGTACATTAAGGACTTCTTCACTCTTTGTGCCTCTTGGTCTCTGTAGTAAATGGTTCAGTGTTTTCCACCTCATTAAGGTATCTCTCTGTTTCCATTTTCTCACTCTCAGTGAAATAAAAGTTGCTGGTATTTTATCACTTGCCCGCCTATGAATCCACATTTAGAGATCCTCCTTCTACCTCTCCGCCCCCAGTCTCTGCCACGATAACTTCCCCCAGTCATCACAGTCCTGGTTACAAATTGTGTTATTTCCATTTTTAAAAGTAGCTTCTTTTACTGTGCCTCCGGTTCCTTTCATATAGCAGTGATTATTGAGTATGGCTTTTTTTTATTGTTGGTGTTGAAAGAAAAGGCTAGAAATGAGAATAAAATAAAGTATATAGTGCAAGGTGTCCCAATGTCTTAGTGCAGCTTTAAGCTATGAAAGCAAATTAAATTACATTCATAGCTTAAATTACATTTGTGCTATCAAAGCTTAATGGCTGCACTAAGACTTTTGGGACACCCTGTAATTATAGAGAATGTAATAAACCAAGGTTTATTTCAACTACAACTTTACTATTACAACAGGTAGTTGGAGTAGTTTTCCTCTTATCATCTTCCTCTCATACCCTCCAATTTACAGTCCACACTTGAAACAAATAAAGCTAATTAACTCTTAAAATGCAGGTCCCTTGAAGGGAAAGACTTGGTTCATTTTTGCATTTGTAATCCTACTTAGCACAGTGCTCAGCACTTTATAGGTTTTTGTTTTTTTTTTCATTCATTCATTCATTCTGGCCCCAACATGGCATCTGCCTGCATCTTCTCTGGACCTTCTTTTGCCCATCCCTAATCCTCACTGTAGGGATATTTTCATACTCTTTGCTCTTCAGAGCCCTCTTTATTCTACCCTGACCCCGCTTCATCTGACCATTACAGCAGTCCCTACAGCATTCACACATCTGCCTAGGGCTATTGGGAGAAGGCTGCCTGCTCCTAAGTAACCACTGTAAATTCTTACTTTTCTTTGCATTTTTGTTCATTCTCTCCTCCCCACGGCTGCAGTTTTATTCCTTTCATTCCTTTACCTCTCCAAAAATGCATTAGTTAGTGGATGGTGAACCCTGAAGAAATGTTATTGACTGACTGACTGATAGTCTACAGGCAGCCAATGAAGCAGCCTCTCTGAGGCTTTCCAAAATCCCATACCTCCTCACGATAAGCATCTCCTGTATTCCTAACCTCACTCAACACTGCACTTCTGGCAGAAACCTGAATAAAAATGGTTCTGATTCTTTCCCCAGAGATCAGTGAAATTTTTGAGTGTTCAAGTATGAAGGGGGCATTCCAAGGATAAAAGTCCTCTATAAAGTGCCTCCTGGTTCAGCAGCCATTAAAAATTACACATCCCCAGCCTTCTGTTGTATCTGGAAAAGAGGACTGAACTTAGATGGTCTCTCTGTATCCTCCTAGGTTAGACTTTATCTGTTATGGTGATTGATTTGAATGGGCCTTTGTGTAAACCCACAGAACCTTCTGTTTCAGTCCCCCTTAACAGATGTCACTTAAATGACTTCTAGATACAGAGCAGTGAGGATACAAAAACCTTCCCATCCCACAGGGAGATTGCATTCCTCTAGTGCAGACCTTCTTAACCACTTTAGTGTCATGGTCCCCTTTTGCAATCTGGTAAAATCTAATGGACCCCTTCTCAGAATCATGTTTTAGGTGCATAAAATAAAAACATGAGCTTTCAAAGAAACTAATTCTATTGAGATACAGTTATCAAATTTTAAAAAAAGAACAATCACATGGACCCCAAGTTAAGAAGCTCTACCCTTAGAATCCTTAGATCTCTCTCTTTCTCTCTCTCTCTCTCTGTCTTTCTCTGTCTGTCTGTCTGTCTCTCTCATATATTTTCCCCCTGAATTCATTGTCATCTTAAAGTAGACTTGAAGAAAACTGATTTCATCTTTCTCTTCCTAGCTCTCTGTGAACTTAATCCTTGGAACTTGTGAGAGGCCCAAATACATCATTATTCATTCTCTCTGCCTCCTTTCATTTAGGCAGTGGTTAAAATACTGTTACTTCTTACACCTTATCTTTGACTTTTTATCACGGAAGAGCTATCCCTTGCTTAAATGGTGGCAGGTCTCACACATGCATTACCCAGGAAGGCATTTCATCAAATCCATGCAACTGAGAAAATGTTATTCGAAAAATAACCCTTCTTCGCTAGCAGTCTACTTCTAATCTTTCTTTATGACTATCATTTCATGAAATTCAGAAGTTTTATCCTTGCTTTCAAGACTGCTTGCTACTAGTGCATTTTCCCAGATACTCTCCACATTCTTCAGTCAGAGGCATCTAGGAGGCACAGTGGATAGAGCTCCATAATGGAAGTCAGAATCTGACTTCAGAATCTTACTCACTGCATGGCCCTTAACTACTCTCTCTCTTCATTTCCTCAACTATAACTGGGGATGATAACGGCACCTACCATACAAGGTTGTTGTGAGATCAAAATGGGATATTTGTCAAGTGTCTTCATATAGTAAACACTGTATAAATGCTAGCAGTCATCATAATTATCATTGTTATTCCCTTTCTCTCTGGAAAAACTAATATTGCCTCAGTCCCATTTCAGTGAGCCTCTTTCCACTCAACTTAGGCCATAATAAACATACCTCCCAAGTCACATCCTTCAGTCTCTCCTTATGATTCACACCAAGGATGATCCTGGCTATAGCCAATGCCTAAGATTACAGTTATATACCATTTTTCTAAATATAAATAAAACACAAGCATTACTTACCTCCCAAAGACTTTGAAAAGAAGGGATATCAGTCTCTTTCAGGGTCCCCAAGAAAGCAACCCAAATGAACAAACTTGGGATCAAAATAATCATTGACATTTATATCAAGCTATAAAGTTTGCAGAGCACTTTATATTCATTTTCTCATTTCAATTTCACAACAACCTAAGAGGTAGGTGCTAGAGTTATTATAAAGCCCATTTTATAAAAAAGGAAACAGAGGCTACACAGGCTTAACCCAAGCTCATACGTATCAGAGGTGGGTCTCTTAGCCCAGATCTTTCTGACAGACTGTCTCTGAGAGTGGAAACAGCATTAAGCTTTGTCAGTGGCTTGAGAAAACTAGATGTGGCCTTGCTGACAGTGTACGTGAACTGAGTCATAATGAGATATAGAATGTACTTAGAGGTTTGGCCCTGGTAAATCTGAGAAAGAGACCTTGCCTTAGGAATCTTATACCTGAGATGCTGGGTTAGAGCAGACCCTTAGAAAAGAATGAAATCAGTCTCCGCCAGATCCTCTCTGAGCAGCCTGCGTTTGCATCCGCTATCTAGGCAGATGTTAAAAACTCAGAGTGTGCAAGCTTCTTATGCTGGAATTATCATTATAGGTCACCAAGCAGAGTGTTTTAACCTGCCCCGTTTCCCCCCCTGAGACTAGACAAAGCTCTTTGATTTCTCCATGTACCAGATTCCTGATTGCATGAATCCTCAAAGGCTAGAGCACACACACAGATCCTCTTCAGGAGTCAGACCCCTCTGTAGGGCCGCCTCCCAGATTGCTACCTCACAGCATGGTATTGTGACTAGACTCTCCTGGGCTTTGAGAAACAGAAGCACCACTTGTAACTGAGTTAAGAAAACTGTAATTAAAAGAAAACATCGTAAAGTTCAGCTGTTCTGTGTTTAAATAGCCCAATGCACAGCACATTCCTTCTCTCTGTTAAAAAGGGGGCCCAGGAGTAAAAAAAAAAAATGAAGGAACAGAAATAACCCATAGTCCTTGGTGGCTTTGGCGCATATCTTCACACTTCTGAGGGGAATGTGATCACTACTCAGCAGTTTCTTCATTTACATACCCTCTAGTGTGTAAGCAATCTGGTTCACAGTTCAGTTCCACTCTGTTTTACCCTGTTGGGAAATACTCTTGTATTTTAAAGAACACTGTTCTCACCCAGTTAAATTAGTTCCCTTGCACCCAGCATTTGGAGTGGGGGTAGGAATGTTGCTCACCAGTTTAGCTTTTTATCTTTTGCATGAATTTATCACAGGAGGCAGTCTTCCTAATACTACATAGTAGGTGCTCAATAAATATCTCTCCATTTAATTTAATTTGCCCTCTCTGGTGATTAGGATTTGGGGCAGGAAAGGGCTTTCGTTTGCTACTGCTGGTAGCAGCTTTGACCTCCGATGCTGCTATGGCAGTATCTGACTCGAAGCATAGCCTTTCTAGCTCTGGACATGCCTAAAGGTAACCAGGTACCTTGAGGCCTTGAGATTATCTGTAGATCCTGGAGTTCTGGCTTACTCACACTGTGTAATGCCATGCACGAGCAGCTTTCCAGAAGAATGGCTGCTGTGAACAGCTTTTAAGGTTCTGATTACACAGTATAATGAATACTCCATTTATTCCATAACAAATCAAAGGAAAACATTCACAGAAAATCAAGGTACAGCAATCACAATATTCACCAATATAATATTCATAACAGCTTATCATTAAAATGGCCACATAGTTTTCACCAAAGTGGTCACCATAGTTTTCACCAAAGTGGTCACAATAGTTTTCAACAAAGAACACTCATCTGATATCCCTAAGGAGGTTTGCTTCCTTACTCAGTCCTTCCTCATCTCAGTACAATAGTCAGTCTTCCACTCATGGGGCAACTACGTTAACTCAATCAGTCACTTATTTAGCAATCAATTACTAAGTATCGTTAATCACTAAGTATAATCATTAGAAAATACACAAACCCTCCACCCCTAGGTCACTAGTCAAGGACATTATCATCACAGTATCCAATACCCAAGGAGAGGTTTTTTTTCTTCATTTTGACTTGGGGCCGGTTCTCAGATTCCCGGGATCCCCTTCCATGTTCCCAGATTCTACCTGGATTAACCAAACTGCATTCACCTGGGTTCAATGGCAGACAGCTCTCAGTTCCTTGTCCAGCTCTCTGAGTATGTCCTGCTTCATGCTGGAGTTCACATGGTCCATCTCAAATCCTTCACAATTTCTGTTCCCAAGAATTCAAGTCTCAACCAAGCCACAAACAGACAAAGTCTCAGCATCCTGGTCATGCTTCCTCAGTCTTCTGCTTCCTCAGTTTTTTGCTGGGTTCCTGGGCTCCTGTGTCCACTGGGTTACTGACCTCCTGGCCTCCTAGGCTCCTGTTCAGAAGAAGCTCCAGCAGCACAAGTTCTCAGGAAATTCTGACTGTGCTTCTCTGGGGCTTTTCTTATATACACACAGCATTGGCTTCCTGTTTCAACCAACCCCTTCCTGTTATGTCAGCAGCAGGAGACAAGAGTTCACACCTTCTGTTTCTTTCACAGAGGTTTGATTAGTTACTAAGGGCTAAGTACCTGCTTTCTTGACATAACACACTGTGACTCTTTGGCTGAAAAGGAGCCTCTCTTTGGATAGGTTAGTAACAATAATCACTACCATTTATGCACTTACTACTATGTGCTAGGGACTCATTTGATCTTCACAGCAACCCTGGAAAGTAGTTGCTCTTATTATCCCCATTTTATAGATGAGAAAACTGAGTCAAACAAAGGTGAAGTGATTTTTCCCAAGGTCACACAGTTAGTAAGTGTCTAATTAATACAATTAGCCAACTCTAATGCTGTTAAAACACAAACATTGAAATGTGTTCTCTGACCAGTGGATGTTTCCAGACAGCAACAGTATTTGATCATTTAACTGATGATAATTTTCCTAGAGCAGAGATTCCTAACTCTGTGTGTGTGTGTGTGTGTGTAGCATATTCAATGGACCCCTTTGGCGGTCTAGTGAATCCTAAGAACCCCTTTTCAAAATAATACCTGTTACCTACATTCATAATTGAAGGAAATGGTCAGTTTCAGTTAGAGGCTGGTGAAAATAATGATGTAATTTTTTTCTCATCCAGATTCATGAACACCTGAAATCTTTTCAAGGACTCCCATCCTCAAACAAACCAGTTATACCTTCCTATATGTTTCTCTTAAAGAGAGTCTTGTCTCAAGGCTCACATCTTTTGGCATCTTATCCTTTTCTCTTCAGTCTGTTCCTCTTAAAAATAGACCAAAAAAGCTCCTAGGTGAGTCTCTCTCTTCCTTCTTCTCGTAGCAAAAGCATTTTGCAGTAGAGAATACCCAAAAGATTTAGTAGAAGGATGAAAAAGACTAAATACCTTAAAGTGGATAAAAAAAAAATAGAGAAGCCTCATTACTTTCAGAAAATTAATTTGACATCCAGACTCAGTAGGAGAATTGCTTCCTATCACTTTTCCCTGATCTCTCTACCCATTCTCTCCTGCCTTTGGGTTTTTTTTTTAAGCCCTTTCCAATTATTCTGCTTGCTGGTATCCTGGTCCAAAAATTATTCATGGTCAAAATGTAACATGCTAATTTTAACATTTTTCCGTAAGTTCAGAGTACATTTTGAACTCAAATGATGAACAGCTTGTATGTGACTCCCTTAATTCATTTAGATTAAAACATCTCTGTGTTTTGGAAGCTACTCACATCACACTTTTTCCCCTCTGGTAACTGCTTGATTTTAGTTGACATTTTAAAAATTACACATAGTGAAGAATGGATTGTATGCAGTCTAGAGTCTAGAAGACTCTGGAATCTTTCCTGTGAGAGAATCCCTGCCCTTTGTATCAGTGGTTCTGCATTGGTTGGGGAGAATTGTGCATCATCCTCTCCTACCCCGAGTAAAATTTTACTAATGTTTGGTCTCTTGTCCCATCACATTCTAAAAATATCTTCCAGCTTAAGGTATTTTCATAGAAGACACGTTTTGAAGCTATGTTACATTTTTCTTATCCACTGTGTTTCTTTTGGATGTCCAATAAAAATCCATTATTTTTCTTCTCTTTGTATACTACATTACCCCTTTTTTGTTAGTGCAGGGGGAAATTGTGTTGAGATATGACCTTAGGTAGACGCAGAGAAATTTCCCTTCCATGGCCTTGTATTATCTGCCCCATGAGCTGTTCACAACCTTGTTGTTTTTTTTGTTTTTGTTTTTTTCTCATCTCCCTCACTCCTGCAACAATTCCAAGGCTGGGACTTTTCCCCTTCCCACTCTGTTGACCTTTGGAATAGCCCAGCAGTGTCTCCCCTACTTTTGTTTAGCCAAGCCGTGCTGCACCAAATACACTCCTGCTTTGCATGTCTGTTACTGGCTTTGAGGGAGCGCTCCATGTTGGAATGGGATGCTGTAAGGGAAAGTAGATTTCTAACATGTGAGCCTTTCACTTGATATTAATGGTCGCCCATGAAAATGAAATGAGCTTTCAGGTTAAAATGTAGGCTACAGAAATGATACCTGGGGGAGAGATATGAAATGGTTTATGAAATGGGATGCTTAAGTGGTTGATGATTGCATTGCATGAGGGTTGCTGGTAAACCGCTGGTCCAAACTCCTTTTCCTTGTCAGAAAATAATTTTCTGATCACTAAAGATTTTAGAACCTCTATTACAAATAAAAAGTTTGCTTATCTAGTAAGAGAGAGCTCTACAAAGAGAGGCTGATAATTACACTGGTGGCCTGCTGTATTTCTGAAGTCATGATTTACCCTGCTTTCTTCGTGTCTCACTTTTTCCTTATTATATTTCTGCTATAAGTCTGGATCAGTGATGGGGAGCGAGTGAGAAGGAGCAGAATTAAAAAAAAAAAAACAAACAGCACATGCAGACATAAGAGTAGCCAAAAAAAATGTTTTTAATTTGAAAGCTAACAGGATAAACCACACAGTCTATGTGACATGCAAAATATGTAAATTTATGCAAATAATCATATGGCTTTAATTTTATTAGACTATATGGGACCCCAAGGAAAATCTTAGTGGAGACCATAGTACTAAAAAATCTATAGGGAAGGGGACAAGAACTCAGACCTAACACTGCCTGCCTAAGGTTTTGAAAGCCTTCATATGTTTCTTCTAAATTTCGTTTTCATAAATAACTGAGCTAAAAATAAAAAATTACAGTTCCCTAGTTTGTGTAAGTACTGGGGCTTATGCTAGCTGTATATCCGTATCTTCTACAAGTCTCCCATTCCATACCTTGGAAAAAAATACTTGGTTCCCTGGGTTACAAAAGCAAAATATCCTCAGATTTAAAGAAAAAGAAGTAACTCTTTCAAGAGAGGAAAATATATATCATTGTCTTTCACAATTTGTTTAGAAGTCAGAGAGTTTTTACTTTGAAATTTAGATATACATATACATAAATGTGAATGTACATCTCTGAGTATAATCTGTATTTTCATCTCTGCCACCAGAGCTGGCTCTAGGAGGTAATTATAGATCTCTTAGCTTTGACCTTTGAAACTTTTCTTGGCAAACTTTCTTCAAGGAGTACCAGCTGATAACACAGGAGTTTTCATTGCTTGTTCAGATGGTTATTAAGACTTTCAAATTAATGTCTTAACATTTTCTATCTTGTGATTATCCATATGGAACATTCTTTTTGAAAAGTGAATGCTGTCCCAAGGCTAGTTCTCCTTCATCCCAGATAGCTAACCTAGTCTAGAAATCCTCATTCTTCAAATAATTTGGGGGGTTTTTTGGAGTTGATTTTTTAGTGCTTCTTAAGAAATCGATTGAAGCCATTAATTTAGAGATGACATCTTTTTTTAGGTGAAATTTTTTGAAAGTATATAATCTTAGAGCAATTCCCTTATACCTTGGTATCTCCAGAATTTTAATTAAGTGTCAAGGGCAATTACGTTCTCACTAGCAATTAAATAATGTTAAGTGTATATAACAGCTGCAGGCAATAAGTGTTTTGAAATATATATGACCAGGGGGGGAAATTAAGTCATGCACTTATTTTTTAATGTCACAATGGATCAAATCACCTTAATTTAACTAAAATTCTGTTTTTCTTTAACTCTTGTGTACATTTCTAGATGTAATATTATAGGAAATGTACTGTTTATTGATTAGCATAATGCAATTCAAGGAATCCTAAATATATGAGAAGCCAGGTTTTCCTAAATTAGATAATGCAGTGAACATATTGCCTTATCCTGCTCTAGTTAAATGAAATTACCATCCAAGAACAAAATTAATCAACAAGATGAAATTTCAGAACCAGAAGTAGTAGAACTTGTGAAAGTTACTGATTTTTTAATTAAAATAGCTTTACTGTTCATTCTATTTTCTTCTTGCCTTACCCTAAATTCCCTTATTTAGAAGGATCATAAAATGCCCTTTCAGTAATCAGGATGGAATGCTCAGAGTGAAGGCAGCAGACAACATTGAATATAATACCCCTTCCCTATCTTGTGCAGCTGCTGACCTAAACACGTTATCTGCTAACCATGAATTATACCTATACCAGAAGAATTGAATAAGAGGCAGGGCCAGTCACTAACCTTAAGCAAAATAATTATTTTCAATCTTTATTTATGATTTTTGTCTTACATATTTTTAAAACAATTTCCTCTCTTAAATTATAATTCTTATTGTCAGGGTGCTACAAAATCATAGGAAAAAATATTTTATTTTTGTAAATGAAACTCAGAAGATCATGTGGTGGGCTTTTTTTTTTCACTGCCCATTATTCCCCAAAGACTGAGAGGGTAAAATCAGCCACCAAAGGTTTACCATCAACTCTCATGTGAATTGCATTGTTATCAGTTCATTTTCATCTACTTATGTACTTACTTTAACTAATGGGGATGTTTATTTCTTTCTTGAAAATAATACATTCAGAATTCAAAAGCCTACAGGGTCTGCAGATTTATAGCACAGGAGATGTAAGGGATTATAGACTTGATAGCTTTCTTTATATTTCTAGTCAGTGTTTATGCTTCAGTTACTGTAACAATATTGCTGCTGATCGTTTTCTTTGCATTATTTTTTTGTGTGTGACATTTGTTTTGCATTGTAGAGGCTGTGCTTTGAGAAAAATAAATTAGGTTAAAACAAAAAGATCCCATTTAATTTGCACAAAATGGCGCCATAGGGATGCCTGTCAAGAAGTGTATATAGAAATGCTTCCAGTCATACGTACATATTCAGCACACATATCATTTCCCAGAATATGCTAATTTCATTTTGTTTTTGTGAAATCATCAGGGGGGAATTTTGACAGCTCTTTCGATGCAGAGAAAGGTGTTGGGACAATTGTCATTGCAAAACCTCTGGATGCAGAGCAAAGGTCCATCTATAATATGAGTGTGGAAGTCACCGATGGAACAAATGTGGCTGTCACTCAGGTAGACCTTTAAATTATTTACTTGTGAAAATATTAAAGATCATAATTAAAATTGGGGTGCATACAAATAAAAAGAAATGAATGCTTTTTTATTTTTCTCCCCTTGACAAGTTGTTGTCTTCGAGTTGATTGTATATAGATTTCTGTTGTTTTCAAAGCAACTAGTACATGAGAACGAGGGAATAGGATTTTGTGACATTATTTTATGAGTCAACTGTCTCTTTTCTGGAAATCTTCTTTGGAAGGAACAGTTAAATTTCATTTTCTGATTTGTGTATGCTTGTGCGTGCATGTATATGAGTACGCACAAATGTGCATGTATGAGTATAATTCTCTGGCAGTAATAGCAAAATAATTTTCTTAAACTTCCAAAAAGGAATAAAAATAGGCCTTTTGAAAAAACCATTCCACCCTTCTTGGACCCATCACCTCCTACTTTTATAGTAATCAAATTAAGGAATCTTTAGGGCTTCATTGCCTAATCCAATCCTCTTCATCATTGAGGAAACCTGAGGTACAGAGAGGGTAAGTCACTTGCCCTGGTTTACCAACTAGTTAATAGCAGAGGTGGAACTAGAACCAAGGTTTCCTGACTCCTGGGCCAGCACTGCTGTCTCTACAACCTGCCTTAACTCCCTTTTAGTACGTAAATGCATTTCTTAATTGGGGTTACCAAATGAAAGGTAATCTGGAAATGAAAATGAGAAATATTTGGCTTTCCATACAGTTTAGGTCAATAACAACAGGCATTTGTTCAGGCCTGTCTGTACTCCAGCTACTTTTCTAAGTTCTGGGGATACAAAAACAAAAACGAAACATTTTTGTGCCCTCAAAGAGCTTACATTCTGCTAGAAAGAACCAACACTATACACAGATATACAGAAATATAGACAGAGCAAATACAAAGTAGTTTTGGTGTGGGGAGGGGGCAGTAACAGAGGCAACATTAACAAATAATTCATTATTAGTGATATTCTTAAACTACACTAGCACGATCTGACAAAGTGGGACTCTGGGGAGAAAGGAGTAAGGCTTTGAGGATTTCTTTATACTTCAATGAGGAATTTTTAATAAGCCTATTAGCATATATTGTGGAATTGTTTTAACTTCAAAGACTCAGTTTTTTTTCTTTTGTTTTTTTTTTAAATTTTAATATGACATAAGCTTTGATTTCTCCTAAGACAATAACAAATGTGTATTTTCCAGCCACTCTCTCCTCTATGGACATTGTTCCAGAAATGTGCAGAGAGTCTTCCTTTTGAGTATAGGCTGTTTACCCAAGTTGAAATCTAGAATTATCCAGAATGACCTAATCATAGTGGATGCCACAGTGTTGCTGCACTGCTTAAAAAATATATGATTCTTTGGAGAAACACATCAAATATAAAGCAACCCACATGGAAAACAAACTATTCATCAGTACAAAGTAATAGCTTCCTGTCTCCCTGAAAGTCACTTCAAATGAAGTCCCCAAATTAACCAGTGTCTCAGCAACTCTAACCACTGGTTTTGAG
This sequence comes from Pseudochirops cupreus, assembly GCA_028627135.1. Taxonomy (NCBI): domain Eukaryota; kingdom Metazoa; phylum Chordata; class Mammalia; order Diprotodontia; family Pseudocheiridae; genus Pseudochirops; species Pseudochirops cupreus. The sequence continues at coordinate 186,140,355 of CM053582.1, read as the reverse complement.
CTCCATTTAACAAACAGTTAGAGGCATATTTGATTAAAATACAAATAAACAGTGGAATTATATTCTCAGTTCTTTTCTGCTGTGTTTTATGGCTACTGAGCACTTAGACTAAGCAGCTTTAAAAACCTGTTCTTCACAATCCACATTTAGAAACAAATAGAAGAAGACTTCTTTTCTAAAGCTCTTTAAAGCTAGGTGAGAGCATAGATGAAACTATTAAGACCTTTTCAATTCTGAAGCCAGAATTCAGCTCAGAATTTATAAAGTAACTACTACTGGGCATGCAAAGACAAGAATAAAATAAAATCGTAGTTGAAGCACACTAATGACAGTCTATGTCTTTATTAAAATGGTGGCGAGAAACAAGGAAGCAACATCCAAGATGCATCTCTACATCTCTGTCTTAACATAAAAAAAACTGGGTTATTGTTAGCATCACATAAGAAACTCATGTTTGCTAGGCACCCTTTTGCAGTGAGGCTCTAAGACGGAGGAATGGAAATCCCACTCAACCTCTGGGAATTCGGGGATCTACTGGCCTCTGCTGTGTCTTCTTTGGCAAATTACAGCAAGATCACTGTTATGCCTTAGCAGTTTTAGTAACTAAACCTAAACTAACAAGTTTAGTTTAGTGACATTTTGCAAGAAATATGTTCTGTTTAAGGAAAAAAAAATCATCCAAAATTTGTTTAAAAGCCAACAACTCTAAGCAACTTAAGGTTTCACCATAAAACAGACGACCATCATCAATGAAATAAATATCCTCTGTTCCACAGCACTTTTCCAGTCTCCCTTCCAAACACTTTTTGCTCTTTTGCCCAATTAGAAATCATGAACTGTGATCTGACATATTTCAAGTTAAGGCCAAGTATGTTTTATAAAAAGCTCTTTATGTTTATAGAGCTTCCCAGAATGTCGGACAGGCACAGGGTAATGTCCAGAGCCAAGGTGGTACGGTAGATAGATGCCCAGACCTGAAGTCTGGAAGTCCTGAATACAGTTTCAAACAATTACCAGTTGAGTTACCCAGGGCAAGTCACTTAACTTTTGTTTGCCTCAGTTTCCTCATCTGTAAAATGGGAATAATAATCGTCGCTACCTTCTGAGATAAATATTTGTAAAGCTCAGTGCCTAGCACACAGTAATAACCTCTATATAAATTCTAGCTATTAATATTAACATTATTACTATTTATTATGGTTACTAACGGGAGTACATTCTCCCACAATTATTTATAGCATCAGTAGGAAGAGTGGGTACACACAATGAATATGCTAGTAGAGAGACGTAGACAGAGAGGACAGTAAGGAGCCAGACAGTTCACACCTTGGGCACTTCAGGTTCGCATCCTTTCCCTTCTGGTGTCCTCAGAGCACTCCTCCTAGACACAGTGTCTCTGCAGGACCAGTTGCTCAGTTGAGCTCTCTGTAACTCAGCTCCCAAAAGCTGGCACGTTTCTCAGCTCACAGATCCCTTTCCTTGCTCAGAGATAAGATGCTCCTTTTCAAAAAGCGACCAGAGTTTAGTATCACTACTTTAGCCAGCCAACAGTTAGCCACTCTCTAATTCCATTAAGCTTGACTGAAAAACTTCACCCATCCTGAGAAGCTAATAAAGTATGAAACCTTCTTTGCTCTTTGTTCAAGACCTTAATACCTCTTTTTGTTTCTTGTTTTTGTTATTGTTTCTTACCTGCCCCTTGCTTGGGAGGAAATCATTAGGTCTGAGTCTTCCCATCAACATTCCCCTGCTCCCTCCAGCCAGACTTGGAAGAAATGCCCTAAATTCAGACCAGTATCATAAATGTGTTTAGTACAAAAAAGTCCCCATTAACTCATACTAACATGATCTTTGCCATATACAGTCACTGTACAGTAAGCATTCAGAATAATGACCCGGAGACATTACATGATCATCAGTTAATAATGAATAGTTGAGTTGTGTTTGCTGTAATTTGGGAAAGAAACAAAATGAATTGATTGAGTTGTTCTTGTTAACCTAAGGAACCCATTTACAAGATGGTTGTCTCAGTAAAGAGATACCATCTGTGACCATAATATTACAGCTAGGTCCCCATTAGGGCGAACAGTGAATCTCATTATGTGGTCTCATTATTCAGATCCACACTATGTATTTCTATTGGACTAGAAACAACAACCATATCTTACAGAATTATGACTTCGAATAGTTTGAATTCTAATACATACATGCAGCCTTTGTAGAATTGATTTTTTTCCTTACTATTGGAAGTTATAGTTTTCTAAGACAGTCATTCTTCCTAGCCCAATAGAAATATGCAGTGTGCAGGGTGGCTAGGTGGCGCAGTGAATAGAGCACAGCCCTGGAGTCAGGAGGACCTGAGGTCAAATTTGGCCTCAGACACTTGACACACTTACTAGCCATGTGACCTTGGGCAGGTTGCTTAACCCCAACTGCCCTCCAAAAAGAAAAAAAAAAGAAAGAAAGAAATATGCAGTATGGATATGAATAATGAGACCACTTAATGAGATCCATTGTTCTCCCTAATGGAGTCCTATCTATAGTTTGTTAACTAATTATTCACAAAGCCTAGTAAAATCACAAATTTTTAGAGCTTGAGAACATTAGAGCTAATCCAGTACTTTTACTGAGACCCTAAAAAGTGGTCTAACTTGTCCAAGGTCATTGAGGGGGCTAGTGGACTTGAAAAACTGGTATTCTGACTCTGGATACAGGGCTCTTTCCGTAACAACATGCTTCTTCTTTTCACTATAACTTATCCTATTACACTATCCCAAGTATGAAAAATAACTTGTTTCCGTTTTTCTCACATATCTGCAGAATCAGTCAGGATAGCAAAACCTTCTAACAAATTAAAATGATTTCCAATCAGAGATCAGCTAAAAAGATTAGTTGGAGGAAAGGAAATTATTTGGTTTGCCTTACACTTAAATACTTATTCATATGTGTGTTAGATTTATATGTCTTTTTTTTCCATTTTCCATGCCAATGGAAGGAAGACAGTGAAGCCCTCCCAAAACAATGAATAATTTGAGAATTATGACTATTTGGCTTTATAAAATATGATGTGCAATTTTAAAGAATTTGGTTTTCTGTTTAAGAGACAAGAGTTGTGTGGTGACTACAAAGTCAACTTTGAAGCCGGAAAGTCCATCTCTGCCTCTGACACCAGCTGGCTCTGTGACTTTATGCACATGCTTTAGCCAACTCTCTGTGACTTAAGTTACAGAGAGACTAAGCAAGCCTGCACTGGTAGTGGGAATTTCTTCACCTGGGGGTTCCTCAAACCAATGAAACCCTAGGTCTAGTTGCTTTCACTGTCCTTACCATTTTAATTATTTTTTGGTTAGGCTAACATCAAACCTAACTTGAATTGCCTGAGGGTGCAACAAGTGGTAACGTTAGCCCAGAGGCATTCTGGGAGGTGTCAAGTAGGGAAACTGAGATTGAAGACCTCTTTAAATGTGCAGGGGTGCAATTCATTTCAGTGTTAGTACTTTTATTACCTTTGAGTTTCAGTTAGTGTTTTTGTGCCTTATTTCCTCTAGTAACATGCAGCTGAGATTCTAGGCTGATGCTGACTTGAAAGAGATTTTGTGATAATTAAGTATTATGAGGCTAAAATCCTGAGTATTATTCCTGGCCTCTTTGTTGTTCCCCAACATTATGAGATCTTTAATAGGCTATCCATAATGTGAATATGGTACAGATTCATTCATTCAACAAGTATCTGTTGGAGATAATGGAAATTAAATAGGACATGATCAGTATTCTCATGGGAACAATGGGAAGGGGAAGGGGACAAGCATTAATAAGCGCTTACTGTATGCCTGCCACTTTGCTAACTGCTTTACAAATATTGTCTTATTTGATCCTCACAACAACCCTGGGAGTATAAATGCTATTATGATCCCCATTTTATAGTTAAGGAAACTGAGAAAATAGCAGTTAAGTGTCTGAGGTCACATTTGAACTCAGGTCTTTCTGAACCCACACACAGCACTCTATCCACTGAACCACCTAGCTGCACATCCAGGTAGTACCTCAATTTTTCTTCTTTTTGGTTAATTATAACTGGAGTATTGATAATACCCAAATGTCCATTTCCAACGACTAGACCGTCACATTGGAAAGTTTGAAATTTCCTTGTCTTCTTCTTGTTCTTTGAAAAATAAGAGCCAAAAAACAAACAAGCCCAGTAGACAAGTGTCCCCCACGTGGAGTTCAAACCAAAGAAGAATCTTACAAATGGTTAGGTTTTGCAAGTTTTCCTTTTCACTGATGGTATTGATTTGTCCCATCTAGCCACTAGGTGACCCACTGGCTAGAATGCTGTAGTACTTGGGATCAGGAAGAGCTGGGTTCAAAGGTAGCCTCAGACATTTACTAGCCATCTGACCCTAGAAAAGTCACTTAATCCCTCTCTGCTTCAGTTTCCTCATCTGTTAAATGGGGATGAACAATAATACCTAATTCCCAGGGTTTTGTCAAGGGAAAAAGAGTTTATATTTGTAAAATGCTATATAAATGCTAGTTGGCGTTATTTATCTTCATCAGATGGTGGCAAAACCTACTCGGTTATTTACTAGAAATGTGAAACTATTCTGATCATCCACTTCCATGGGGGGCAAGGAAAGCCCATTAAAGGAGAGCCTTTGAGTCTGAATATTGCTAAGACTGTTAAACTGAGCTGTCTGGCCACCTTGCTGAGTCATTCAGAAAGACTTACTAACCCTCTTTAATGCAAGTATTCTACTGGCAGTGTTTTATGATTGTGAATCACAGAATGCCACAGCCTCACCTCAGAAGAATCACAATTCATAAGAATCCCAAAGGATAATAGTCACCTAAAGCAGGCTTTGGGTCCCCACGAACCATGCACCATGCATTTGTAACTGACCATAACCTGCTTGAGAGAAGTGATGTAAATGACATTATCAGGAATAAGTATGGCCAGAAAAGGTGACATGTGAGAAACCAGAAAATGTTTACGTGGTGAGAACGAGAAGTGTCAGATGCAGACCGAAGCTTTACGAGTAACCTCAGGATACTAAAAGGGCCAAAAAGAGGCTAAGGAGATCTTCTATGGGGGCTTCATGGAAAGAATGAAAATGATATGAAGTGAGAATGAATGGAGTATTGATAAACTTTGTTAGTGAGTTAACAGCAAACATTGATAAGTATTTATTATGTGCCAGGTACTATGCTAAGTCTCAGCTAAATATCAATATGTGGAATAATCACACAATCAAAATATAATCTGATGGCTAATTCTTCTATCATGTAGATAATTGCCTTGTTAATGTTTTATAAATTATAATCTTTGCTAATTGTGGTGGTGCTAATAATGGTGATGACGGCCATTATTTATATACCACTGTAAGGTTTATGAAACATTTAAAAAATATCTCATTTGACCTTCACAACAATCCTGGGAGATAGGTCCTATTTTTACCTGTTTTACAGGTGAGGAAACTGAGGCAAGGATTTAAGTTATTTCCCTAGGATCAAAGAGCCAGTAAGTGTCAGAGAGAGGATTTGAAGCATTTTCTTAAGACAATATGTATAGCATGCTACTATGTTTTTATTGTCTTTCTTTTGGCCTTGTGGTTACCATTTTGAATACAGTGTCTTTGGGGGAGGTTTTATTTGTTATAATTTCAGTAGCCCATGATATATTTTATATGAAAATGCATTAACTGTAGGAAAGAAGAGAGAAGAACTATTTTTATTGGTGTCTTCTACTTATTGAATATTTCAAGAATCTATGATTTCTTCAGACCTTATAGACTCCCAGGCCAGTTTACAAACAATTTGTGTCTTTGTAGATGGTCTGTGTGAAAAGCTGTGGCTGAGAAACATTCACCACCTGTTCAGCAGCCTTCTGTTTGTTATTATCTTCAAGGTTAGGCTGTTACTTAATTCTGTTAAGTCTAATATGTATTTATTTAGTGTTTACTCTGTGCAAAAATACTCTGTAGTTCTCAAGACTTCAGAATAGAGTTCTTTGGCTAGCCGTTCCAGATGCATCTTCAACATATTAAGACCCTGATGGAACTTGTATTCCATTGACCCTGAATTCAAGAATCCAAGGTTACCTCCATTGCTTAATGCATCAAATTAGAACTTGTTGAAGGACAGACTAAAAATGATAATTTTAAGTACAAGCTTGTAAAACTGGAAAATATGTGGGAAATTGCCCTTGAAACCGATAAAATAGTAATGCTATAAAGAAAAGGAGTGTGCTTTTGAAATGCATGTACAAGTGGAACAGAATTTAAGTAATTTGGGTAGTTAATAGGCTTTAGGACAACATAAAACCCTGAACAAGCAATTAGCCCCAAGGATCCTTCAAGTTCTGAGCATTTGTGAAGCTTGGTTTGGCCTTTACCCAGATCTGACTCAAGTACATTTGTGAATAAAGCTAAGGTTTTTGTGATGGCAACATTAGAAATGACTTTGGAAAGACTTTGTACATTCAGCTTTGTCCTGCTTAGATTTTACTGTCTGTCTTTTGGCCTTTTGGTTACCATTTTGAGCACAATGGCTTTGAGGGGGTTTTTGCTTGGTTTAGAAGTTCAGTAGCCTATTATGTCTTTTATATGAAAATGCCTTAACTGTGGGAAACAAGACGGGAGAACAAATTCTTTTATGGAAAAATACTTGTTCTGACTGTAAATTAGGCCAGGCACAAGGTAAGCAGAAACGGGCTTGTTCTTCCAGAGCAAGTTGTTGGTAGAAATAGGAACATCCAAGAATATCAGAACAGATTTTTTGGTCTAGAGAGTTGTTTTGTGATTCAAAAGATGGGGGACAATCTATCTCTAAGATATTTTTTTCAGTTGAGGTATTTTATTTTGACTAACTTGGACACTTTCTATTTTTTTAATAACCTGCTGAAACCAAAAGCGCTTCCTTTAATGTGAGTATTTTGACATTTTGGTAAAGCTAACCTTAATTTTTTTTTTAAATGGGTGGAATTCACTAGAGAGGAAAGAATGTATCCTCAGTACTTGTAGACTTCCTCTTTATTATTCTCTCTTCTTCCCATTATCCATGAACTCCCTCTCATGGGGAAAAAAAAAATTCCTCACTAGACCCTACTATCCTCTCAGGTTAATAATGCCCTAGATCTTTCCTGACTTCCAGATCACTAGGATAAGCGAGAGACTCACTGTCTTCACTTCTCACTCACTTCTCAACCCTTTGCAGTCTGGTGTCTAACCTGATCACTCAGCTGAAACTGCTCTCTCCAAAGTTACCAACCACCTCTTAATTGCCACATCTGATGGTCTTCTCTCAGTATGAATTCTTCTTGACTGTAATAGAGCTTTTGATAACAGCATTTGATACTGTTGGCGACCCTCTTCCCCTTCAGATTCATATTCATTCTCTCTTTCTCTCTCTCTCTCTCTCTCTCTTTCTCTTTCTCTCTCTCTCTCCCCCTCACTTCCCAACACCACTTTCTCTTGCCTTTCTTTTTACCTCATACCTAAACTACCCTAATTGCCTCCTAATTGGTTCCTCTGTCTTGTTGCTTTACTCCAAAACATCTTCCAAACAGATATTGAAGTATTTTCCCTAAAAGTCCAAGTCCGACCATGTTCTCCCCTCTCCCCACCCACAAATTCCAGTGGTTCCAAATTGACTCTAGGACAGAAGTTCTTAATAATTACTGTTTCAGAGATACCTCTGATGTCCTGGTGAAGCCTCTGGACCCTTTCTCTTTAGATCATAAGCTCCTTGAGGGCAGGGATTGTCTTTTGCCTCTTTTTGTATCCCTATTGTTTAGCACAGTGCCTGACACATAGTAGGCCCTTAATTAATGTTTCTCCTTTGATGGATTCTCATACTAAGGATTTTAAATGTATAAAATAAAATATAGGGTTACAAGTAAAACTGATTGTATTGAAAGATGGATGTCAAAATACTTTTTTAAAATATACACAAAGTCCCCGACATCAGGTTAAGAACACCTCTCTAGGATCAAATATAAACAAAAAAGCCTGTTATAAGTCAGTACCACCCTCTCTCTCAAGCCTCCCCTTCCTACACTTTGTTAATAATACAATAATAATAAGTAATCTTTAATATGAAGGTTTTAGGTTTGTGAATGTGCTTTACAAAGTGTATTGTTTCACTTGACCCAAACTGCAGATCCTTGCCATTCTGCGCACACTGTATTCTGTCTGCATATTAGAGGCAGCCAACCTTGGCCTGCCTCAGTTTCTTCCACTACAAAATGGGGAGGATAATAATAGTACCCACCTCTCAGGGTTGTGAGGATCAAAGGAGATAATAGTTGTAAAACACTTGGCACACATATAAGTGCTATCTATTTTTATTATTATTTTATCTTCTGTTTTCCTATCTTCATACCTCCTGCCCCTCGTGTTTGGAAGCTTGTCGTCTCATCATCATGCTAGCTAACATTTATATAGTGCCTACTGTATACAGGCACTGTGCTTTAAGCACGTTTTAAATATCATCTCATTTGATCCTCACAACCCTGAGAGATAAGGTACTATTATTGTCCCCATTTTATAGATGAGAACATTGAGGTTTAAGTGACTTGCCCAAAGTCACACATCTAGTAAGTATCTAAGATTAGATTTGAACTCAGGTCTTCCTGACTCTAGGCCTAGCGCGGTAACCATTATACCACCCAGCTGCCTAACCTCTGCCTCTTAGAACCCCTTGCTTTCTTCAAAACTCAGCTTAAGGGGTGGCTAGGTGGCGCAGTGAATAGAGCATTGTCCTTGGAGTCAGGAGGACCTGAGTTCAAATATGGCCTCAGATGCTTAACACACAAAAACTAACCATGTGACCTTGGGCAAGTCACTTAACCTCAATTGCCCTACCTTCCACCCCTCAAAAAAAAAAAAGCAAAATTCAGCTTAAGCACCCCTCCATATAGGGTCTTTCCTGATCTACCCAACTCTAAATATCTTTTGCATATCTTTATTTATCTACATGTTGTCTCCCCTCCATAGAATATAAACTCTTTGAGGGCAAGAATTATTTGATCTTTGTCTTTGTATCTCTAGCGCCCAGCGCAATGCATAGCACACCATGGGTGCTTAGTAAATGCTTGTTGGTTGACAGCAGTTTCTGCTTCTATCCCCATGACTTGTATGTAGCTTTTCTGGCTCCTCTAGCCTGCTCTCCTCCTCACTGTCTTCAGAGCCCTTCTCCAGAATGGAGTGCCTTGACCTCTGGCTTAGTGCACACAGGTTATATTCCCATCCTTGACATCATCCCTGAGAGAATTCTTTGTGGGCATCACCCCTGGACCTCACAGCCATATGGTCTTCTCTGCTGTGACTGTCATGTTTTACATTCCTCATCTGTCCAGTGAAAGCTTGTCCTAAATGACCTCCAAGGTCCCTGGCAATTCTAGACCTATGATCCCACGAGAGCTTCCCCACACAGGTGACATTCAAGTTAAAGTGGCAGGTGGGAAAGAGCAGGTAAACTGACGGTTTATTCTTTTTTAATATAAGTTGTTATTGATATATTGTGTTTTTATATCTCCAGAAACTCTCCTACTATACATCCCTTCTCTCCTCCTATGTCCCTGTCCTCCACCCCCGAGAGACATCCTATGTAACAAATCATGGTTGGTTTTTTTTTTTGAAGAAGGGGGGGAAATTAGGAAGAAGAGACAAAATATTCAGGAAAACTGATTAATGCATTAAAAAAGTGTGAAAGTAAATACAGTCTATTCAGCTGTTGATCTCCCACCTTTACAAAGGAGTGGGGTAGGGATATCTTCTCATATCTCTTCTTTGGGACCATGTTCTTTTGTCATTTTGAAACCTTAACCTGTGTTCATTTTTTTGACATTTCTTTCAATTTACATTGTTGTCCTGACCCTAGAGTCTTGGTCTGTCCTGAGTGAGAAAATGAGGCATCATCAGTCTGTCTTGTCTTCTTACAACCACAGGTATTTATCAAAGTGCTGGATAACAATGATAATGGTCCCGAGTTCTCCCAACCAAGTTATGATGTCACGATTTCTGAGGATGTACTGCCAGATACTGAGATATTACAGGTTGAAGCAACAGACAGAGATGAAAAACATAAACTAAGTTACACTATCCACAGCAGTATCGACTCAGTAAGCATGAGGAAATTCCGGATTGATGCCAGTACCGGAGTTCTGTACATTGCTGAGAGGCTAGACCATGAAGCCCAAGACAAGCACATTCTTAACATTATGGTAAGACAGAACTATTCATTTGCTCTCCAAACAGGAGCATTAACTATTCAAGGCATGTGCCTTAGCTTTCAGATGTGTTAAGGGCACTAAATTTTACTGAGCAGTCATAAATTTAATCTGTTCACAATTGATTGTGCATTTATTTTTTTTTGCTGTTTTATTTAGGTTAAGAATTATTGTCACTAGAAAGCAAGTACCTATTTTTCTAAGCTGAAATGCCAAGAAATCCCTGCACATAGCAGATGCTAAATAGATACTGAAAAGGCAGGAGTAGAACCTATTTTCTCGATTTTGTTCATGTCTAATGTTGGGGGTAGCCCTCAGAGGATTTCATGGAAAAGTTTAGGAATTCTTGGAGAAATTCATCATAAGGATAATCACTTTCTTGATCTCCACTGTGCACAGTCTTTGGGAGTTCAACAGCCTTACGTATTGTTCACTGTCAACATAAGACCCATAAATAAATAGGTCTAAAATAAATTTCAGTTAGATTTCAGAAGACGCTGAAGCCCTCAGTGAGAATTAATTGTGAGTTCATGTGCATGGAGCCCCCCAGTAATGGAAGAGGCTCCAGCTTGGAAATGGACATTGATTATTTTATATAATGACAATGCCAAGATAACTTACTATTAGTTAGAAAACTTTTTTTTTAATAGTTTGAGAAAATTGGAGTTTGGCAAAATCAAATAACTTATCTCAGATCATACAGCCAGGGAGGGGTAGAGCTGATGCAATGCTCCTTCAAACCTTTTGCCTCGGTATTCTACCCGCCACCCCCCCCACTACCTAGGCATGAACACGTTTAGAAATGAAGTTTTTGTGTTTTCATTCATCACAAGACATTCGTATACCTGATTGACAAGGCATTGTGTCTTGTGGTTTGCCTGAAGGTCAGAGATCAGGAATTTCCTTATCGGAGAAACTTGGCCCGAGTCATTGTGAATGTAGAAGATGCCAATGATCATAGTCCCTATTTCACCAGCCCACTTTACGAAGCATCTGTATTTGAATCTGCGGCCTTGGGATCGGCTGTCCTGCAAGTTACCGCTCTGGATAAAGACCGAGGGGAGAACGCAGAGCTCCTGTATACCATAGAAGCAGGTGAGAACTAAATCTGGGATCAGACTGCACCTCTGGTGTCTGCTGTGAGTGGTGGGCCAGTGTTCACATCCAAGTTCATGTGTCTGGAGACAGCCACAGAAAATCCTTAAATCCATCCTTTGGCCAGCCAATTCGATACAATCCAACAAATATTTACTGAGCACTTACTCTGTGCAAGGTATAAGGGGATATGTATTTCCCCAGGAGAAAGTAGGGTCCATGGTTTTGTCTTTGTATATATCCCCTTATACCTTGCACAGAGTAAGTGCTCAGTAAATATTTGTTGGATGGTTTCTTGCATAGAGAAGATGCAGAAAAGGTGTACATAAGTCATTCTTTTTTACCTTCAAGTAACTAAGTCAAAGACTTGACCCATAGTAAAGAGAATATCACTGCATCTGCCAGCTGTGAATGCCTTCTCTGCACTCACTCCTAGGAGTCTTTGTTTAGTTGAATGTGGGCAGAATGTAGTTCTTTTAAACTCCCACTACGCCTAAGGCCAAGACTACTGTAGTACATCAGGATTAGTCCAATAGTGGAAGGAGTTAGGAGGTATGGAGCCTGGAACCTTCTTGGACTGTCAGATAAATACAGGATATTAGTTTCCCAGGCTGTCAATTTAATCCTTCTCCTTTATATATGTGTGTATGTATTATTAGCTTTACTTCCATAAGGTAAAACTGATAGCTTAAAGATTAGAAACTGAAATCATTTTTTTTTTGACAAAAGAGATGAAATGGCCAGGCCTGGAGTGGTCCCACAAAGCAAAAATGACAGTCTTCTTTTTCCTACTATATTTTTCCTTAGATTTCTCTGTCTCTTTTTTTCCCTTAAAATATTCAAACTGCATATTTTCTGAAATGTTCTGTAACATTATGTCTGTTAAAGATGATGCCAAATGAGATCTCTTTTCATGCCAGTGGCAGGGAGATTTCTTTCCTTTAATTTAAGTGTGAAGTACTTCCATGAGCGGTTACAATTAAAATATGAATGTTTCAGTGACAGCTTTAGACTAGAAAATATTAGGGAAGGGGAAAAAAAGCCCATAACTTCCTCGAAAAGAGACTTGCAATCATCATATCATAGGGGAAAAGTGCTTAGGGTATTAAGTACCAAATTGTGTCTGATGCTCCATTAAACTCTTTATAAAGAGAACTAACTACACTGGGCCTGGATTGTCCCCTCTAATAACATGAGAAGTTAGGTTTAGATAGAAACCTTGTAAGTCACCTAGCCCAGCCTCCTACTTCAAATAGGAAACCTTTCTATATGTTGGTCATTTCTATGTTTGTATCCCCAGCACCTACCATGTGCCTGATGCATAGTAAGTCTTTAATGGTTCTTAATTATTGCTTGATTGACTAATTGATTTATCCAAACCCTATTTCATACTTGGGGGAAAAAAAAAGAAACTTTCTCCTTTAAAACTATTATTGTTTTATCATTTTCCTTTCCAAATATATCATTCCCCAAAGAGGCATCTCTTGTAACAAATGAAAAAGACAAAGGAAGGAAACGCCTACTTGATCCTTCCAATAATATCTTAAAACTCATTGCCTGGAGTCCATCCCATATTGGAACAGATCTAAATCTTAGAAAGTTCTTCCTTCTTTTTTTTTCACTGTGCCTTGTAACTCCCATCCATTGGTCCTAAATCTGAAGCTAGGGAAACAAAATTAATTCCTCTTTGTGACAGCCCCTTTGGTATTGGAAGGTAGCTGTCTTGTGTCCCCACCTACCTCCCACCTCCCTGCTCTCTACACATCTTCCCTATAATGAAGGCAACTTCCTCATCTCTTTTGTCCAGTCCTCATATTATAGGATCTGTTTCCCCTGACCATCCTTAGTCACCTTCCTCTGGAGCTATTCCAGCTTATCAGATGCCTTTCATAATATCACACCCAGCACTACTCAGGGTTTTACTGTATTTTCCATTTTCTACTGTGAAGAGAAATTATTCCTTTCTCCTTGCTGAAATGCAAACATCTTACAAAATGTTTTTAATAATAATAATCATTTATATAACACTGTAAGGTTTGCAAAGCACTTTGTGTGTGTGTGTGTGTGTGTGTGTGTGTGTATGTGTGTGTATATGTGTGTATTTGATCCTCACAACTACCTTCTAAGATAGTAGCTATTATCCCCATTTTACGTATGAGGAATCTGAGGCTAGGAAAGGCTACATGGTTTGTCCAAGGTCACACAATGTGTGACTAAGTATCTTAAGTAGGATTTTAACTAAGGTTTTTTTGACTCCCAAGTCCAGAGTACTGTCATTAAACCAAGATGCCTCTTTTGGCCTGTATCTGTGATTTTACCTCTCAGTGAGGCAATTTCTTTAGCTAGAATAGGTAGTGTTGCTTAGTGGACAGAGAAACACCCTGTGAGTCAAAAAACCTGAGTTTAAATGTCACTTGCTGACAGCATAATCCTGGGCAAGTCACTTAACCTCTCAGTGCCCTAAGACAATAAGTTACATACAAGTAGGTACCAATTATTAGCAAATTGAACATTTGAAAGGGTAATTGACATGTATCCTTGACTGAATGTAGTAAAGATCACAATCTAGCTTCGTTTTGGATTGAAAAATAAGAACTCACTCTTATAGAAGGCCTGATCATAAAAAGGGCACTTTCTAGGCCTGAGTCAAATGGTTTCCTTATGCTAAATGTTCTCTGCTATGGAAAGTAAGGATCTCTCACTTAGAAATAGAGCTTAGATGAACACTGCCAGCTAGGGACAAAAAAAAAATCTCAATAAATGCTTTAATCATTATGCATTTATTTAGGAAAATAAAACTTTTTTTCTACTCAATAAGTCTCTACCTAGAAGATTCAGTGACTTTGCTATGCATTTTTACAGCTAGATCCATTTTGTTATCTGCCCTCTGTAGTCTTGAGCCTGTCTTAATGGTTTTGACATTTAGTAAATTGTCTATGTCTCCCATCATGCACTACCTCAGAAGAAATAAAAAATATTTAAACTACTGAGAAGTGTAAATTTTAATTTAAAGAATCCACGTCTGTGAGCAAATGGGTTGTTAGAGAAATGGAAGGATACCTGGTAAGAGAATGGGGGGAGAACACACGATTAGAGATAATTCATCCCACCACATACCTTTTTCAAGATATCTTTCACCTACCTCCCTTCATTACATACTCTAGGTTTTATCTTCCACACTGTAGTTGCTGTCTCTTTCATCTGAATCTCTGTCTGCTTTCTGAACTTCAAACCAGTATTTGTTTCAAAGCTCTGAACTTTCACAATATAATTGTTGACAGCATTTCCAATTCTAAATATGTCAAAATGTGGCCTCTGGTTTCTCTGATCCATGAATGCTCTGACACAAAGATGCTAATTTTAATTTCTGAATTCAGATTTTACACATTTTTATCATTCACAAGAAATCCTTTCAACACTTCTACAGGGTTGGAACACCACAGGTCAGAGCAATGTTCTCATTTCTCTATTTAATTTATTGGGTTGGATTGGGATAAGCCTTAACAATTCATGTAAGAAGCTATGACTGAAAGTCATTTCTTGACAGTTCGAGTAACCTGAACATAACCAGTTACACAAATGAAAGGTTTATCTATGAGAAATTGCATCAAAGTATAGGCAGGGGGAAAAAAAAAACCTGCCTGATTCACTTAGAATGTTTTCATTTGGAATGTGGAAAAAAGTCATCCTTGTTATATTCTGTGAGTACTCATTAACATACACTGTATTCGTATTATAAATGAGGGTATTTTTCTCCCTGTTCCATATATATATATATAT
>CM053582.1:186105291-186124752 GCA_028627135.1 Pseudochirops cupreus | reverse complement strand
TATATATGTATGTATGTATGTATGTATGTATATATGTTCTGTGCCTGAACTATACCTTTCCACAGAAGGGTAGAAAAGGAAGAAAATCTTAATCAACTCCAGCAGAACAGACCTACCTTCTGCTCATTATGTGCCTATTGCACCAATTTCTTTAGCCCACGGTGGGAAAGCCTGTCTGTTTGTTTAATCCCAGACGAACAATGACAGTCTGGGAAACTCGAGGTAAATTACAAATAATCACAGAAGCATCTCTCATTTTCATTAAGATCAAAATAAGTGAGTTCAGAAAATCTTCATTTGGCTTGTTTTGTTGCCCTAAGGAATCTTTTAAGGAAATGGTATTAAAAACAAAAATGCTTGTTGAAATAAGTGTAACTGGTATTTTTTTTTCCAATTTCTATGTTTTAGGGAACACTGGAAACACATTCAAGATTGAACCTATCTTGGGCATCATTACCGTATCAAAAGAACCAGATATGACGACAATGGGACAGTTTGTTTTGTCCATCAAAGTCACCGATCAGGGCTCCCCACCAATGTCTGCCACTGCTATTGTGCGTATCTCTGTCACTATGTCAGACAATTCTCACCCCAAGTTCACTCAGAAAGAATACCAAGCAGAGGTGAATGAAAATGTCGACATCGGGACATCAGTCATTTTAATCTCTGCCATCAGTCAATCTACACTAATTTATGAAGTCAAAGATGGAAATATTGAAGGGGTCTTCACCATAAACCCATATTCTGGTGTGATAACCAACCAAAAGGCCCTTGATTATGAACACATTTCTTCTTATCAACTCATCATCCAAGCCACCAATATGGCAGGGATGGCATCCAATGCCACAGTTAATATTCAGATTGTTGATGAAAATGACAATCCCCCCATTTTCCTGTTTTCTCAGTACTCAGGCAGCCTCAGTGAGGTTGCCCCTATAAACAGCATCGTACGTAGCTCAGGTAACAATCCACTGGTGATTCGAGCCACAGATGCTGATAGTAATCAGAATGCTTTGCTAGTTTATCAAATTGTTGAGTCCACTGCCAAGAAGTTTTTCACTGTGGACTCCAGCACGGGTGCCATCAGAACAATCGCCAGCTTGGATCATGAAACTATTGCCCATTTCCATTTTCACGTTCATGTGAGAGATAGTGGGAATCCCCAGCTGACTGCGGAAAGCCCAGCTGAGGTCAATATTGAGGTGACAGATGTGAATGATAACCCTCCAGTTTTCACTCAGGCAGTGTTTGAGACAGTCTTACTTCTACCCACTTATGTTGGAGTGGAGATTCTGAAAGTCCAAGCAACAGATCCTGACTCAGAAGTACCAGCTGAACTAACATACAGTCTGATGGAAGGTAGCTTGGACCATTTTTTAATTGATTACTATAGTGGGGTGCTCTCCATAAAAAATAGCAGCCTTTCCAAAGATCGTTATATGCTCATAGTCAGAGTGTCTGATGGTAAATTTTATGGTACTGCCATGGTGACTGTCATGGTAAAAGAAGCCATGGACAGTGGTCTCCATTTCACACAGAGTTTTTACTTTGCTTCGATCTCAGAGAACAGTACCAACATCACCAAAGTAGCCATTGTCAATGCAATTGGAAATCGCCTTAATGAACCTTTAATATATAGCATATTGAATCCAGGAAATAAGTTCAAAATAAAATCTACCTCTGGGGTCATCCAGACAACTGGTGTCCCCTTTGACCGTGAAGAACAAGAGTTGTATGAGTTGGTGGTAGAAGCCAGTCGTGAGTTAGACCATCTGCGTGTGGCCAGGGTAGTCGTCAGAGTAAACATTGAAGATATCAATGACAACTCTCCAGTTTTTGTAGGGCTGCCTTACTATGCTGCTGTGCAGGTCGATGCCGAACCTGGAACTCTCATCTACCGCGTAACTGCTCTTGATAGAGATAAAGGTGCCAACGGCGAGGTGACCTACACCCTCCAAGAGGACTATGGCCACTTTGAAATCAACCCAGAATCAGGGAGTGTTTTTTTAAAAGAAGCATTCAATTCTGATTTATCTAACATTGAGTATGGAGTTATTATCCTAGCCAAAGATGGCGGAAAGCCCGCATTGTCTGCATCTGTGGAGCTTCCCATCACTATTGTCAACAAAGCAATGCCTGTCTTTGATAAGCCTTTTTACACAGCTTCTGTCAATGAGGATGTAGAAATGCATACTCCCATCCTTAGCATCAATGCAACCAGCCCAGAAGGACAAGGAATCATTTACATCATTGTTGATGGGGATCCTTACAACCAGTTTAACATTGACTTTGACACTGGAGTTCTGAATGTCATTAGCCCACTGGACTATGAGGTAACACCTGTTTTTAAATTGACAGTGAGAGCCAGTGATGCTCTCACTGGTGCAAGGGCTGAGGTCACTGTTGACTTGCTAGTTAATGATGTAAATGATAATTCCCCCATTTTTGATCAACCCACCTACAATGCAACCTTATCTGAAGCATCTCTCATTGGGACACCTGTGTTACAAGTGGTAGCCTCTGATGCAGATTCAGAAAACAATAAAGTTGTACAATATCAGATTGTCCAGGACACCTATAATAGTACTGATTATTTTCACATAGATAGCACAAGTGGATTAATCTTGACAGCCCGCATGTTAGATCATGAATCAGTACAACAATCCATGTTAAAAGTCAGGGCAACAGATAATGGATTCCCACCAATGAGCAGTGAGGTACTTGTTCATATTTATGTGACTGATATGAATGACAACCCTCCAGTTTTTAACCAGCTGATTTACGAATCCTACGTGAGTGAATTAGCTCCGCGGGGCCATTTTGTGACCTGTGTCCAAGCCTCTGATGCCGACAGCTCAGATTTTGACCGGTTGGAATATAGCATTTTATCTGGGAATGATAGAACAAGTTTTCTAATGGATAGCAAGAGTGGTGTCATCACCCTGTCCAACCACCGGAAACAGAGGATGGAGCCCCTGTATAGTTTGAATGTGTCTGTCTCTGATGGATTGTTCACCAGCACAGCACAGGTGCATATCAGGATACTTGGTGCTAATTTATACAGTCCAACCTTTTCACAAAGCACCTATGTTGCTGAAGTGAGAGAGAACGCTGCTCCAGGGACAAAGGTAATTCATGTCAGAGCAACAGATGGGGATCCAGGAACATATGGGCAAATCAGCTATGCCATCATCAATGACTTTGCTAAGGACCGATTCTTGATAGACAGCAATGGACAAGTCATAACAACAGAAAGGCTGGATAGAGAAAGCCCAATGGAAGGGGACATTAGTATATTTTTGAGGGCCCTGGATGGTGGGGGAAGAACAACTTTCTGTACCGTGAGGGTAATTGTTGTGGATGAAAATGATAATGCTCCCCAATTTTTGACAGTAGAATACAGAGCTAGTGTCAGAGCTGATGTTGGAAGAGGCCACTTGGTAACCCAGGTTCAAGCCATTGACCCTGATGATGGAGTCAATTCAAGGATTACTTATTCACTATATAGCGAAGCCTCTGTCTCAGTAGCAGATCTTCTTGAAATCGACCCTGATAATGGCTGGATGGTCACGAAGAGTAATTTTCACCAGTTGAAAAACACCGTCTTATCATTTTTTGTCAAAGCAGTTGATGGTGGTATTCCCGTAAAGCACTCCCTCATTCCTGTATATATTCACGTCTTACCTCCTGAAATACTCTTACCCTCCTTTACCCAGCCCCAGTATTCATTTGCCATTCCAGAAGATACTGTCATTGGAAGCACAGTGGATTCTCTCAGGATTTTGCCAAATCAAAATGTTGTATTTAGCACAGTTAATGGTGAACGGCCTGAAAATAACAAAGGTGGGGTCTTCATCATAGAGCAGGACACTGGTACCATTAAACTGGACAAGCGACTTGACCGTGAAATGACCCCTGCTTTTCACTTTAAGGTTGCAGCCACCATCCCCTTGGACAAGGTAGATATTGTGTTTACTGTTGACATAGAGATCAAGGTACTAGATCTCAATGATAATAAACCATTCTTTGATGCTACAAGCTATGAAGCCATCATAATGGAGGGAATGCCTGTGGGCACCAGGCTCATTCAAGTGAAGGCTATTGATAGAGATTGGGGTGCCAATGGACAGGTCACTTATGCCCTCCACTCTGATTCCAATCCAGAGAAGGTAATGGAAGTGTTCAGTATTGACAGTAACACTGGCTGGATCAGCACCTTGAAAGACCTGGACCATGAGAGAGATCCCACATTCACTTTCTCAGTGGTAGCCTCGGACCTTGGAGAAGCCTTCTCTCTCTCTTCCACAATCTTGGTCTCTGTCACCGTGACGGATATAAATGACAATGCACCTGTCTTTGGGCATGAGGTGTACCGAGAGCATGTGAAGGAGAGTGACCCCCCAGGTGAAGTTGTAGCAGTCCTCAGCACATGGGATGAAGACACATCTGACATTAATCAGCAAGTGAGCTATCACATTACAGGTCAGTCCCCTGTTTGCGTTATTTGTATAACTCTGAAAAAGAAGGAAAGTTGGGGATGGGGGGAGAGACAAGGATAACTCAGTTCAGTCATTTCTTAAATTCCTGCTAAGTACAGAAACTCTTTGCTGAGTGCTGGGGAGACGAAGATCATCAAAACAGGCCCTGCCCTCAGGAAAAACATACATTTTATAGGGGAGGAGATTAGCTTTGTAAAGGGGCTACTGCCACTTGAAATTATCTGTCTTCTAAATATCCTTTTTATTTTTCTCTTTAGATTTTTTATGGTTGATAACTCACCTGCCTAGAGTGAGTTTGTTGTGGTTTTTTGTTTTGTTTTGTTTTTGAAGAAGGGAGAGTTTAAAGAAAGAAAACTGAGACCTATACACCCCAAAATTTACCAGAATAATATATCGTGCTGTTCAAATGCTTTGGCATGAAAAACAAATCAGCACAGAACAATTCTCAACTGGAGATTATAAGCACTGTCTTTTGAGGAGAAACTTTTATAGTGGTTTGTCATTAAATTTTCTCAGCATTCTTAGTCCAATGAAAAATCAATGGTCCTGTCCCAGGAAACTTTTCTGTTGAGAGTAAAAACATTAATATTTGGCCTGCAGTGGGGGGGCTAAGATTAAGGAGGACCAGGAAGGACTTCCTGTAGAAGATTGGACTTTGGGTGAGACCTGAAGGAAGGAAGACATGAGGCATAGAGGAGGGGAAAGTATACCAAACATGGGGGGCAGGCAGTGAAAAACCATCAGTCAAGAGAGTATTTTGCTTAACAGCAAAGGGTCCAGTGTCACCAATTCACAGAGTAGGTGAAGGAGAATAAGGTGTAAGGAGACTAGAAAAATAGGTAGCACAAATATCCCCATTTTACAAGCTTCTGATAATGAGCTTCTCATAAATGGCCTGCCCATAGTTTCTCAACTAGTAAGAGAAGGATTTAAATTCAGACATTTTGATTCCAACTCAGGAACTTTAACAGCAGTTCTCAAATTTTTGGTCTC
The DNA here is from genome assembly GCA_028627135.1 of Pseudochirops cupreus. Lineage (NCBI taxonomy): Eukaryota > Metazoa > Chordata > Mammalia > Diprotodontia > Pseudocheiridae > Pseudochirops > Pseudochirops cupreus. Next base: position 186,119,260 of record CM053582.1, on the reverse strand, counting down.
AGGACCCCTTTACATTCTTAAGAAATTATTGAGGGAGGCTGCTAGGTGGTGAAGTAGATAAAGCCCTAGCCCTGGAGTTAGGAGGACCTGAGTTCAAGTACAGCCTCAGACACTTAATAGTTGTGTGACTCTGGGCAAGTCTGATTGCATCCCCTTCCCCACCCCCCCCCAAAAATATGTGTGTGTGTGTGTGTGTATATTGAGGACTCCAAAGAGCCTTTGTTCTTTGTGAGAATTGTGAATATCAAAATTTACTGTATTAGAAATTAAGTCTGATACATTTTTAAAATATTTATCATTTTAAAAATAGCAAGCCATTACATTGTAGCATAAAAAAATTTTATGAAAAGAAAACCATATTTTCCAAAACAGAAAATGGTGAGAAAAATGATACTGTTTTACATATTTTTGCAAATCTCTTTCATATCTGGCTTCATAGAAAGCTGCTGGATTCTTATATCTGCTTCTGCATTCAGTCTGTTACAATAGGTTGTTTTGGTTGAAGTATAATGAGGAAAATCCAGTCTTACACAGATATGTAGTTGGAAAAGTCAGGATTAGTTAAAATTGACAAATGATATCTTAGTATTATTACGAAAATAGTTTTGATCTCACAGACCCCCTAAAAAGAGTCTCACGGACCCCGGAGTTCCCCGACCACATTTTGAGAAATCGTTGCACTACCTGCATTATTACATTAGCAAATGGGTGTAGCTAACGAAGAGACAGTTGCCAGTGGAAAATGAACCTTAATGAATGGTTGAGTGGTCCTTCTAAAAAATTGTTTTGAGGGTTTTCAGGTCAATATTTTGATGTTGTGACATTCAAAGGCAAGACTTAGGAAAAGTGACAGAAGATTTTAAAGAATCCATCAATACTTCTAGTCAGGTGGCTTCCTTTTAGAAAAACTGCATTATTCAGAGAGAAAAAGGAATTAATTAGACTGCCCTTAGGACATGGAATCTACTTAAGTATGTTAGTGGAGAAGTTAATTAATCACTGCTGAATAAGAGCTGCAGTGGGGCATACATATGAGCATTTGCAAAAAAGGTACCTTTCATTTCAGCATTTTCCTTTCTTTTGCCTTCATGAGACTGTTTTCCCTGACAATGTTTTCTGTTTAAATCTCATTATGCATTTTATACTTTATCACATACTGTCAGCCCTCCATCTGCAATATGTACATTTCTGCAGTGGAGGAATGAAGGATAACAGGAAGGAAGAGAAGAGACATGTGAATCATCTTTGATTTATATGTTTCACTTTTATTACAGAAACCTTGTAGACATTCTCAGGATCTCTTATTAGGAAGACTGACATTTAAATGTGCCTTTCTAATTATTTATGCACTTTTCCTGAAATCCCAGTGATTTTAAGGGCCCATACACACTATCCCATCAACTCTACTCAAGTGGAGAGTACGCAGTCGCTTAAAGCCACAAATACCATTGGCAGTGCCAACCACCAACTGACGTTAATTAGATTTTACTTTTCCTTCTTACATAGCAGTTGGTTGCAGACAACTTGGCCATAATGCTCCAGATTAACAAAAGATTGTTAATCATTTTCTACAGCAAAAGAACAGTTGCAGCCTGAACAGAAACAATGTAATGCAATAGAACAGGTTAAATTTATGTGTGTCAAAAAATCAGTGGAAGCATAATTAGATTTTACTGGATGGTGGAGTTGGGCCCATTCTGATCTTCCCCAGAGGAATGTGGGTCCTCACCTTGTGTTAACAGTTCCCCTGAGTGGTTAAAAGTATTCTCTATGTCTCCCTCACCAAAGGAACACCCATGACACAAATGTCCTTCAAGGTCACAAATTAGGACTCCCTTTCTGGACTTGCACTCTCCCTCCCTCGACTTGCACTCTCCCTCCCTCAGGTGTTCCGAGAGATAAGGTGTATTCTCTGACTTCCTGTCTTTTAAGATCCCTTGAGGAAAAGGTGAGGTCTCCCCTGTTTTCCAGTGAGGTCAAAACCCCTGGCAGATGTTAACATAATTCAATTTAATAAGCATTTATTAAGCACCTGCTCTGTGTCAACAAGCACTGTGATGGGTGTTGTGAGGTAAAAGCCAACACAGAACAGTTCCTGTCCTTAAACCTACACTCCTGGGGAGGAGTAGCACATATACAGGTAAGTAAATGTAGATTATATGCAGAAAAATAAATATATTGTAATTCCAGGGGTGAAAGAAAGCACTACAGACTTTGAGGGGATCAGGAAAGGCTTCTCATTGGAGGATGTGACATTGGATCTGAGCCTTTACAATAATTAATAGCAGAGGATTCCAAGAGGCAGAAGTATAGAGGGGAGGCAGTCAGGGCGGGGGGAAGATGGGAGGGGTGGCGGGGAGTATCCCTTGTTTGGCTGGAACATATAGTACATAAATGCAAGTAATACAAAATTGGTCCATAAAGTGCTTTGAAACCATATCGAGAAAGGTTCTAAATACCAGAGGAGTCTTCATTTTATCCAGGAGGCAGTAGGGAACTATTGAAGTTTCTTGAGCATGTGACGGTACCCAACTTCTTTGCTTATTTTTAGTTCCATGTTATCATCCTAGGGAGTGGAAGAATAGAGATGGTAATCCCTTTTTCGTTTTCTTTTTTGCTGCTCTTCTTTCTGTATTTTAATCATGACAAAGTTAAATCACGTGGAGCAGTCCTATTGCCAGGTTCAGCTTCAGCACAGTCCAGTGCAAACAGAAAGCCATAATGTTGCATCTCTCAGATCTCTCTTAGTTTTTACTCACTGATAAATTTGATCTAGTTGCAGTAAGTGAGTAAACATTTATTAGGCACCTACTATTTACAGTGCTTTTCTCTGAACAGCTCCTTCAACGACCCTTTTGTTAAGGCTTTTTAAATATTAATATATCTTTATGTGTCAAGGAAACTTGAAAAAATTAAAAAGCCTAACTCCATTCCTGGTTAAGAACAGCACAGCTGTATGATAAAACTACATCACCAGATTCCTTAATAGAACTCACTGCCATTCCTTGATTACATAATCAACAGCTAATGAAATTGTCTTCATAACCAGAGCTATGGTGTATTACATCCTCTCTGGAGATTAAGTGGAGAGACAGTCAGTCATATGGTTCCAAGAAGACTATTGATTGTTCACAGTTTGAATTTGATCGTCCTTCAGGGAAACCAAACAAGAGATCATCTCAAACTCCTCTGAATGGATTTTGTTTTCTCTGTAAATGATTGTCTTTGTTTCCACACAGGGCATATAAATGTCATGCTTTGCTACAAGAGAACCAGATGAATTTAGGATTTTTGAGTGATTATCTTGTTTAGTATCCTGGGCTAAGAGTTTGAGAAAGAAGTGAGACCAGTCTCTTGTTGCTTTCCCAGTAGCTTTAGTATAGAAGGTATTTTCTTCCAGAAACTTAAGGAGATTTATTTCTTCTCTGACTGTAGGAGGAAATCCCAGAGGAAGATTCGCCCTGGGTCTGGTGCAAAATGAATGGAAGGTTTATGTAAAGCGACCTCTTGATCGAGAAGAACAAGATGTTTACTTCCTGAACATCACGGCCACAGACGGGCTGTTTGTCACTCAGGCTATGGTGGAAGTCACTGTCACTGATGTGAATGACAACAGTCCAGTGTGTGACCAGGTCAGTCAGTCAGATGATTCTCATCCTTTTTTTCCTCACTAATTAATGCTTTCCTATTGTTGACTTTTAAGCAACTTCATTTCATTTCTTTCCTGTAGGGAACAATAGTGCCTGCTTCCCAGGCTTGCTTCAAGCATGAAATAACATTTTATTCTCAATAAATTCTTAATAAATATAATAAAACGTCCTCAATATAACAGTATAATATAATATGTAATATTATTATTAGATAGTAATATAAAATATAATAAAATAAATTCTCAGTAAATATAATAATATGTATGAAGTGATTTGCAATCCTTATAGCACTTCATAAATGCTGGGTAGTGGTAGTAGTAACAGAAGCAGCAGCAGCAGTAGCAGTAGTAGAACATCCGAAGTGTAGCTCTGCCACTAAACATGTCCTGCCTTATCTCAAATTGAGACCCTTTGAGATTATTACCAAATTTTAAAAACTCCTACTTAACTAACATATGTAAAGAAAAAGAAGAGTGAGCCTTATCTACCTGTTCACCAGTCTAATTGCTCATGTGTACTTGATTGACAGGCAGGTAGGTGGCTCAGTGAATGGAAAGCTGGGTCTCAAGTCAAAAATACCTGAGTTCAAATTTAGCCCCAACCACTTACTTGATGTGTGACTCTAGGCAAGTCATTTGACCTCTCTTTGCTTTAATCCACTGGAGAAGAAAATGGCAAATCCCTCCCATATCTTTGCCAAGACAACTCCAAGGGATCAAAAGAGTTGGATGTGACTGAACAACAGCAACCCGACTGACACTAGGTGTCATGCTCTTAGGCTTATATCCATTAGTAATGGTAATTAAAACTAAATTCCATTAATTAGATCATTTAACTCATGTGGCCTACATGCCAAGATTTCTGATAATCTAATCATTTGAAAAATGTGACTGTCCTCTTAATGCGATAACCAGACTCAGTTCCTTCTTAGATTTAGTAAGATTGTCATTTTTTAGCCACTTGATAGATTTTAGAATAAAGTGATCCAGATATGAAAGGGCCACGAGCGTCCAGAATGGATTCCTAATCAGCCAAAATGTCGTAGATGTATAGACTTTGAGACTTGGGATTTAGTCACAATTCTATCACCTACTAGCTAGGAAAACTTGAAAGTAATTGACTTTCCCTCACTGGGTTCCAATTGCCTCATTTAAATCCAAGATGCAAAATCCTATTCCCATTATATTAGACATTCTCTGTGATTCCCCAAAATCACATCACATTTCCTTGTTGCTTTCCAACACAGAACAGAAGAATGGCACATAGATAGAGTACTATGCCTGAAGTCAGGAGAACCTGGGTGTAAAGCCTGCCTCAGACACATTCTAGCTGGGTGGCTCTGAGCAGGCCATCTAAGTTCTCCCTTAGCTTAAATTTTCTCATCTATAAAATAGCAATAGTACAGGGTTATAGTGGGGATCAAATGAGGTAATTTATGTAGAAGGCTTTGTAAACCTTACCATGTGCTCTCTCTCTCCCCCTACTTCCCTCCCTCCCTTCTCTCTGTCTCTGTCTCTCTCTGTGTGCATGTATCTAGATAGAGATATATGGACTTTTTTATTTATATACATTTGTGTGTGTGTGTGTGTGTGTGTGTGTGTGTGTATACACACACACACACACACACACACACACATATATATACACATACACAATCATTATAATCCTGGTGTCCTACAGCTTAGAATTCATTTGTGGCACCCGTATGACTATTTAAATGAGGGGAAATATCTAGAAACTAAATTTTCTGTATCTGCTTTGTTTTTTGCTTGTTTTTTTAGTAAAATCTACACTATCCCAAATCTGCAAATACTTAATAACATTTTTCTTCTCCTCTGTCTAGGTTGCATACACAGCTTTGTTTCCAGAAGACATTCCATCAAATAAAGTCATCCTTAAAATCAGTGCCAAGGATGCTGACATTGGGCCCAATGGAGACATTAGATACTCACTCTATGGTTCTGGAAACAACAAATTTTTCTTAGATCCTGAAAGTGGTAAGGTTTTGTGTGGTCTCTGGCGAAATGACAGTCTTGATTCCTAGGTACAAATGCAACTGAATCTTATCCCCCTAGCTCTGGGTGCTTTTTCACTGATAAAATTACTAGTAGGTGACTAAGCAGTCTTGCAAATTACACTGGTTCCTCATTATCCTGGTTCCTCATAGGACTTGCTTATTGATATATATATGTTTAAACTTCACAATAGATTGCACTGATGTTGCATTTCTTGGTTACAAGTTGCTTGCGTACATATCCTCACATCCTACTTAGAGGGTTCATATGAATATAAGAAAGGCAGAAGCATCTCGTTTTAATAGTTTTGCCGTTGTTACAGTCTTGCCCTATGGTACCATAGAAGTGGCTCCTTTGTAGTTTCCTTTAGCCACAAAAATGGCTTTTGACCGGAAAGCTTATACTGATTTCCCCTGTGTTTATCAGTACCACTGCACCCCTCCAATTAGGCATTTCCAGTTACCATACTTTTGTACCTCTCAGCAAGCTATAGGAAGACAATTAACTTCAGTCAATCAGATTTTTAATTTTATTAATATTCTTTGTTTTAATATAACCTTCATTTCCAAACAGATCTCTTCCCATTTCCCTTACACGGTGAAGCCATCCCTTATAACAAAGAACAGAAAAGAGGGGGATAAAAAAACAGTTCAGCAAATCTAACCAGCAGCTTATCTGAGTTTGACAGTGTATGCACTGTTCTGCACCCCTAGTATCCCACCTCTGCAGAAAAGGAAGGAAGGTGCATTTTCTCATCTCTTCTCAGAAGTCAGATTTTCTCATTATAATCATACAGCATTCAGTTGTTCTTTCCATTTATGGGGTTGTAGTCATCGTGTATATTGTTTTCCCGGTTTTTCTTATTTAATTCCTTCAGCAAATAATTCTTAGGATGTATCTCTCCCCCCCCTCCCCAAAAACCCAACAACAACAACAAAAGTACGTCTCAAGGAAGGGTGGCATTGAAATCTTTTTATTTCTAGTTCCTGATCCTCACTATTGTTGCTGTTTGATTTTCATTAGACTTGCTTTTTTTTTAGGCCATGACCTTATAGTCATGATTAGGTAAAATTGACAAAGTGAAAGATTATGAAATCTTAAGTTACGTGTCCATAGGGAGGGCAGGAGCTAATGGAAATAATGCATCACTTCTTTTTGCAAGTTCACAAAGACAGACAATGTAGGCTAAGAGACAGAAGATTGATCCTGAAGTCAGGAAGACCTACCTGGGGTTGAGGTCCTGTCTCTGACACATGCCAGTTGTATGAACGTGGCAAAGTCATTACCTCAAACACTGGGTTTGGGTCAAAGTCATCAAGCATTTCTTAAGTACCTACTCTGTATTAGACAAGGCGTCAGTCAGTCAGTAAAGATTTGTTAAACGTGTCCTATGGGCCAGGCTCCATGCTAAGCTCTGGGCGCTGCACTAGCTCTTCATAAGCTTACATTCTAAGACTGTAAGTTATATAGTTACTGATATATATTATTCAAGAAAATTTCTCAACACCATTGAAATCATAAGTCCAGATCAAGTACCCATTGCAGCTACCAACATTTACAAACCACTTCCCTCCCCAAAAAGATATTTTTATGTAACCCCATTTTACAGATGAGGAAACAAACACAGGTAAATTAGATGGCTTGTCCTCAGTCATGCAGCTAGTGAAAGTCAGAGATGTGATTCCAACGTTAGCCTCCTAATTCAAGTCAACCAGCATATTCTAAGTGCTTACTGTATACCAGGCACTCTACTAAGAGCTGGGGATTCAAAGAAAGGCAAGAAACTGTTCTTGCTCTCAGGGAGCTCAAAATCTAATGAAAACCTAACAAAACCTGTGAAGAAGAGCTAGGTTTTCCAAATTTCTATTACCATTGATTCTGTTAAGCAGATATTTCTTTGTCCATAATGGGAACTAGCTCGTAGGGGAGGCCTTGAAGTAGCCACATCAGCAGTGGGCACCTACTGACCTAAGATATAAAATTCTTGAGTCGTCCACATGGCAAAACCCAAACACTGTTTACTAACCTTTGTTTTCACCTTCTGTGAATTGTCACCACCACGCATTAGAATTTGTTCAAGGCTGCCAATATGCCAGTTCCTCTGTCTGGTAATATTTTTAAAATACCTCCTCTCGTCTCATAGGATCTTGTCTCTTAATGACAGTAATTAAATTTATGTCATCTTCAACTTTTTGAATTTTCCCTGAGGTAGAGAAGGAGGGAAGGAAGGAAGGAATGGGAAGGAGGGAGCGAAAAAGAGAAAGGAAGAAAGAAGGAATAGGAAAATAAAACTGATAGATTATTGTTTTATCAGTTTATTACTGTTTATAATATACCAGATACTGTTCTAAGGGACAAAAAGGTTGCACCTGGAGATATAGAACTCCTATACATCCTTGTGATGGGTTTGGGGTCAGGCTTTCATCAGTGAGCTATGCTGCTCATATTGCTTTGCAGCTGTTTGTGAGCAGACCCTGGAACTGAGAAACCTAAAGATGCGTTACGTTCCTCCAAATTGCCAAAGGAAACAGTCCCAGATGCTGTACTTTTGGCCATGTGTGGGTTTAGTCACATGCTTTCGAAGGACATGCAGATGTATTTGCTGTATTTCAAGAGTCCCTTGTGCTTTCTTGGCTGGTGCAAGAGAAGCAAAATGGTGACTGTTTCTCTTATGCTCCCTCCCCAGCTGTTAACACCCATCTCTCGGAATCAGAGATTCTCAGCCTGTTTTTGGTTGCTGTAGAACTAATTCTGCGTTCTGAAATTTTTTTTCAAATTGAAATGTTGTGAGGTTCATGCTATTTATTATTTTTATTTTTTTGTCTATGATTTTTCTCAGGTGAGTTAAAAACCCTGGCCCTTTTAGACCGAGAAAAAGTTCCTGTGTACAACCTGATTGCCAGGGCAACAGATGGGGGTGGCAGGTTCTGCCAGTCTGACATCCGCCTGATTCTGGAAGATGTTAATGATAATCCCCCCATATTTTCATCTGACCATTACAATGCTTGTATCTATGAGAATACAGCCACCAAAGCCTTGTTAACCAGAGTGCAAGCCACGGATCCTGACTTAGGTAAGCCAGGAACACAGACACATCCTGATATTCCCCTTGTACACCTCGTCTTCTTGGTTGGGTTACCATTCCTTTGCCATGTAAGAACCTTAATGGGCACATTCCTGTCAGAACTTACGCATGTAAAGGCCCCAATTCTCCTTTTATCTTGTGTGCTTTGTATGTATATCATAACTCACCACGGTTCCTTCTCTGCCCTTTCTTTCTGGTATGTATTTTAAATTAATCACATTATGAGTTCCTTCACCCTCCTACAAAGTTTTGTTTGTGGGTTTTTTTGTTTGTTTGCATGTTTTCCTAATTAAAGGTAACCATTTCCCTCTTTTTTCCTATGTCTTTTGAATGTAGTTAAAAAATTCTCTGTGTAGCAGGGAAAATTCATTCTCATTTCGGTAAAGAATTCCATCACGTGCCACAGTTGAGAAATGACAATCACAATTTATTGTGCCGCCCTTTAGTGCAAAGACCAATTACTAAATGCATTGTCACCCCAATGCTGTCTTTCTGACGGCCATTTCTGAAAGCATTTTGGTGACGTATCAAGTGACATTATAGGGGAAAAGGGGGACAATTGCAATTGAAAGTTACCAATAAAGTTTTTTACATAATGAGATGGTGAACTCTGAAAGATGTAAGTTAATTGCTAGGTAATCCTTCTGAGGATGCATAAGTTATTGGGGTGACTGCATGATGGAATATAAATATGAAAGGGCATATAGACATCCTTTTGGTTCTGTGTTTTAAGAGCTGAAAATCAGAGGACTGCAGGATGATGGGGGTGTGTCTGATGTGCTAAATAGACATTTATATAATTCAATGTCTTATTGCTCTAATTCTGGATCGAAAAGAAATTTATTGGACTAATGGAAGAGTAAACATAGAATAAATAATTGTAAGCAGATTTAAGTCCAAGACTTCTGGAGATTTCTTCTTAGTGAAGTCATTGATTGTGTCTAGAATTGCAGCTGCAAATCTCAGTTGCCACTTTGATTTTGGAAGGTTAAAAAGGTCTTTTACATTATATGACTTATTCCGTAATGTGTCTGTAATATCTTGGGGTAGGAAGGACCTGTGATTTCATTAGCATAGGAAATGCCTATTAAAAGCAAACTCCCTCTAATCTGTGCATATCAGCCTGAGCTCTGCAATTTAGCATCCTAGACAGTGGCCTTGGGTGCTGAGAGTGCAGTGACTTGCAGGGTGGGGTACACAGCTAGTTAAGTATCTGAAGCCACATTTGAACTCAGGTCTTCCTAACTCCAAATCCAAAGTTCTGTCTACTCTGCCACCTAACTGCCCTCATAGATTAGAGATTTAAAGTTGTAAGGGACCTTAGAAATCATTGAGTCTAATTCCCTCATTTCACAGATGCAGAAACTAAGTCCCAGACAGATGAAATGACCTATCCACAGTCCCCCAGCTAGTAAATTTCTGAGGTAGGAGTTGATCCCATGTCTTCCTGACTTTCACTTCCATTGGTCTCCTCTTACTATGCTTCCTCTATAGTCCTCTAAAGTAAAGAAAGGTTTTACTTTTCTTTGATGGAGGTAGTATACATATTGATGAATTCCATTATCATTGAAATAATGAAGAGAGGAAACATTTCCCCCTTTGAGGGTTTGGGGGGCTCATGCTGGATGCCCAGAAGTGGTACAGTACAGTAGGCAGCCAGGACAATAAAGGGATTAGACTTGCTTCCTTGGTCCCAGTGGACAAAACTGGGAGCAAGAGACAGATTTCACAAATAGAAATTTAGCTTTGACTTAGAGAAACTTCAAGTAGAAGTAGAACTGTCTTCAGGTGAAATAAAAGCTAACATTCATATAGTGTTACCTGTGTGCCAGTCTCTATATAAGCACTTTATAATTATTATCTCATCTGGTTGTCACAACAACCCTGGGAGGTAGACACTGTTATGATGCTCATTTTACAGATGAGGAAACTGAGTCAAGTGGGTGAAGTGACTTGCCCAGGGTCACACAGCTACTAAGTGCTTGAGGCCAAATTGGACCTCTGAGCTTCCTAACTCCAGGTCTAGCTGTCTATCCATTACACCACCTAGCAACCCCTACTGAGCAGCAGCCTGTGTATGTATTAGGCACAGAAAGTCTTCTAGTGAAATCTATTTGGACATTTGTGGAAGGTGTTGTTTAAGGGATTCTTGGTCAGTTCCAAATTAGACTAAGTAGCCCCCGAGGTCCTCTTAACCCCAATTCTTAAGCTGCTCAAATGCTTCTCTGAGGAGCCAATTAGGGTGGAAGGAAAGCCAACTCATGCAGAAGAAGTAGCAGTTTCTTACTCTTCAGTAGGGGTTGGATGAAAATGAGCAGAGTCTAGGTTTCTGTGTTACTCAGCTTGAGGGCAGATGGAACCTCATCCATTATGATAAGTAGAAGATTGGCAAACATGATAAAGGATATGTGCAGGTGAACATCTATTGCCTGGTTTGGTTTAGATGTTCTCCTGCACCTGAAGGTAGCTTAGTTCAAAGGATCTTCCATCTAGTCATGCCTGGAACCTCAGAAGCCATTAGTACACCCACTCCATTTTAAAGTGGCTTGTCCAGGGTCGTGTACAGGTGACCTTGTATCACAGCAGGATTTGCACCCAGATTCTCTGGCTCCAGCACAGCACTCTTTCTACTGTACAAGACATGGCTACAGCACAGAGGACCGACAAGAATGTGCTAAGCTGTTGTAAACAGGAACCTTCTGATGCTTGGGGCTGGAATAATGACTATCTTACCAGACCCAAGTGGCCTCTTCTTTCTAATTTCACATCCCCCTGCTCTTGAGTAACATGCAGGTGCTCATTACCCTGAGAGCCTTTGTTCAGAGGTGAACCAACCGCAATAAAAGGATGAGCAGTGTGGGTCAAGAATGGAAAAAAAAAGATGATTGTGCCATGAATTTTATGAGTTCTACACAAGAATGTGCCACTTGCCCTGGTTTTAACACACTCTCAATTTTCCTGTAAAATGAAAACATCTTCACTCCCATAAACCAGTGACATGAACTAATGGCCCAACATTTGCAAAGCATAGTACTTTCGAGAAAGATGAGGACACCTTTTCTGCTGTGCCCTTTGGGTTAGTGTCCTGAGCACTAATTCTGCCTCCTTCATGGAGATAGATTGGTATTTAGGCACCTAATTTAGTGCTTCTCAGACAAGCTCAGGGAATCTATGGTAATGGAGAAAGGATATCTGTGAGTATTTTAGGCAAAAAGAAAGGGCGACTTTGGTAGGAAAATGCATTATGTTGTGCCCCCAGAGTTGTTTTATTTCCAGCCCCAAGAGAAGGGAGAGGGATTGTTATTCCTTGCAATAAACAAGAACATGGAGCAAGACAGGGTTATGACGAGCAAATCTGCTAGCCCATTCTAGGAATAATAGCTGTTGTGAGAAGTGTAGAATATTTTCTAAGGTTTGCATGCTGCCTTAGAAGTTCCAGGATTTTGCTAGTAGACTACAAGCTCTTTGAGAGTAAGGGAACTTTTATTTTTGTCATTTTTACATTCAGAACCCCAGTAACTACAAAATAAATGTTTGTTTAGTTGAATAGAACCTATCACAGTGACTTCTTCTTAAATTATATATAATGGAAATGCTTGATCTGTCATAATCTCTTGAAATAATGTCTTTGGCCCAACATTAGAGGTATCATAATCATAAAGAATAAATACAAGAAAGTAGAAGGAGCTTCCTTAGCCTAGTTTTTCCTATTCTGCTTTATGCCGGGTTTGGGTTTGGGTTTTTTAAAGTTACTTAGAACATACTCATTTATATACTTGAGTAATTATTTTAAATCTATTTGAAGTGTTTGCCCTCTTTGAAAACAAGAAAAAGTGAGATTAAGCAATTGACTAGCATTTTAAAAAAATCTCAGACCTGTGATTTCCTTGGTATATGCAGTTCCCAGGGAGAAATCCCCTTTTATTGAGGCAACCAATCTGTAACTTGAAGTCTTAAAGAACTGCCTGGGGCACTGGCAGGTTACATGATTGGTCCAGGATCATACAGAAAATATATGTCAAGGGTGGCTAGGTGGCGCCGTGAATAGAGCACCAGCCCTGGAGTCAGGAGGACCTGAGTTCAAATCCAACCTCAGACACTTAATACTTACTAGCTGTGTGACCTTGGACAAGTCACTTACTCCAATTGCCCTGCCTTCTCCCCTCCAAAAAGCAAAAAAATAAAAAAATAAAATGCTACTAAAGAAAATATATGTCAAAGCCTGGCCTTGAACCCATGAAAGAGGTAGCATAAAGAGCTGAAATTTGATGTCGTATGCTGAGTTCTTATAAGAGCAAATCCAGATTGAGTTTAATTTTCCCAAATAGGAATCAAAGCCTAAGACCTCCAAAAGCAGAAAGAAAGAACTAGGCAGCTAATCAAAAGTTCATCAGAGTGTTCATCTTTATTAAGTCTACAAAACACTAATGAGTTCATTGACACAAAATACCTTAGATTTGGAAAAAAACATTGTGTTTGGGGTCAGTTGACTAGGGTTCAAATCCCACCTCTGATTCTTACTGCCTCTGTAACCCTGGGCAAGTCACTTAAACTTCTCTGGGCCTCAGTTTCCTCATCTGTAAAATGACAGGACATAGACTATAAGGTCCCTTCTACTTCTTGATATGTTAATCTATAAGCCTTAAACCAGACCATCTAGTCCAGCGGTTCTCAACCTGTGGGTCACAACCCCTTGAACGACCCTTTCACAGGGGTCACAGGGGTTGCCTAAGACCATAGGAAAACACATATTTCTGATGGTCTTAGGAACCAAGACACTGCTCCTCTATCTGTCTCCCAGCAGGTCCTCCCACATGCAGATATGCCCACATACGAGTATTAAAGGGTCGCAGCATTAGGAAGGTTGAGAACCACAGAGCTAGTCATTTCACATAACTGCTGTCTGACTGTAGTTATGAATCTGTCACCTTTTGAAAATTATGGAGAAAATTATGAGACTTGAAAAGAAAAATTATGAGATGAGTTAAATCTTTAGTAAGATAACATGAAAGAGCAGGTGGAATACCTGTAATAAAGATGTAAAAGGTATTCTGGTTTTGAATTTAGGGTTTTCACCAGGTAGGATGCATGCCTGTAATCTCTGGTGTGATAAGAGGCTGAGGCTGGCAGATCCCTTGAGTTTTAAAGTTCTGAGTTTGAAATAGGACTTAAAGTTCTATTGGGTGGCCACACTAAGTGCCTACAATGAGTCAGGCACC
>CM053582.1:186058009-186105191 GCA_028627135.1 Pseudochirops cupreus | reverse complement strand
AAAAAAAAATGAGTCAGGCACCAATGTAGTGAGTGAGCCCCTGGAAGATGAGGATTACCAGGCCTCCTAAGGAAGGGCAAACCAGCCCAGATTGGAAAAACAAAATATCCCTGTTTCTCAGGTTAAAGCTTCCATATGGATCAGGATTGGGATCTGGCTTGTGAGTGGCCACTGAACTTCTAGCTTGGGCAAAATGAGCGATTCCATATCTTTTTTTAAAAAATGGATTTAGGGTTTGCCAGAGTGATACAGAATCTCAGCCTTTTAAGCAGTTGGGTATAAATATCATTGGCACCATTACAATGGGAAGCCTTCACCCCCATACTTCCAACCTAACCAGCTATGAAACTTTCTGAGACGTGTTAATACACGCTGTAAGTCCTTAAGGTACCTCCACCCTCCTGAAAAAAAAGATAGTCCTTGGCCTTTAGAATGACTCTGATCTCCTCCTTTTTTCCTTACCTCTTCTTCCACCTCCAGAGCTCTACTAAGACTGGTAACTGGTGGAACTGGCACAAAACGCAGATAAAAATCTCAGAAGTGATCCAGACAGGCCCTTTGGCCTGCTATCAGCTCCACTTGTAATACATAATTTCTTAAAGCCCTTAAAATCACATGTATGTCTGCATCTACCCTGGCCATTCCAGTTTGCAGTTCTCATTGGATTCTCCCCACTTTCATCACAAAAATCTCCTAAGTGTTAAGATCTAGAAATATGAATTCATGTCATAATTCTCCTGATATTCTTAGAGTCCTCATGAAAGAAGCCATGTATTTTGGTGGTAATTTTTAAAAATCTTAGACTTAATTACAAAATAAGGAAAGAAAAAAACAAAACTTAAATTACAAAACAGATGAAACAAATGTCCCTGAATACAGCAGAACATGAAAGGATTCAAAATATAAAGCAATAATTTTACATTTCAAGAAAGCCTATATAATAAATACTACACAGTGTGTTCAGAGCTGTCTTTTCTTTACTTCCATGTAGGTTTTATTTTGTTCTCTGCTGTGCATTTTTAACTTTGTTCTTTTTTCCCCTTTCTCCTTCCTCTCCCCCAAGAGGGTTACAAGAGGGCTTGGATAGATATACACATGCATAGACCCACACATACATACATATACATATATATATGTACATATATATATATATACACACACACACACACACACACACACACACACGGATATCTATAATCATATGTGTTCATATGCATCTGTGTAAGACTGCACTATACTTGTTTGGAGTCATGCATTAATAAAATCCTTGAGGGCAAGAACTATTTCATTTTGTCTTGGTATGTGTGTAGAAGCTTCATAATAAATGCTTGCTGAACGAAGGAAGGAATCATTTCGAATTACCCAGTTCCCACCTATCTAGGTTTCCATAATGCAGGATATCATAACATTGGACCCTTCTGCTTGATGGTGCAAGGGAGAAAGAGCCAAGAAATAGCTCCTCAACTGGCCTCCTCCAAGAAGGGGGTAACAGATGACCCAACATGCTAAAACTGCAAACTGTCCATATGGCTATATTTGTTTGGGGAGATGTATGCTTCGATGAAGGTCAGTCATGATCAAAATCAGGAAGAGTATTTCTGCCAGAGTTGGGGCACAGATGCTTCCCCACTCGTGCCGAAAGCAGAAACTTCTGAAACAGCTTTCTGCAACAGATGGTTTTGCAGCTTTTCCCTAAGCAAAGAGCATTGAAGCAATCCAGTGTGGGAGAGATACATGAGTTATGATGTCACAGCTGTTGGCTTATCCTTGGAGTTTTGAATGGATTATCTCTGGCTTGCTGGGCCTGTATATTATTAAAATCATCATTTCCCTGAACAACAGCAGCCTTCTCATAGATCATGAAGATAACCCCCCATTTACATAAACCTTTAAAGTGGGCAGAGTGCTTTTTTCACAACCACTCTGTGAAGTAGGGAGTGGAAAGATTATTGACTCCTTTCACAAGTGAGGAAACTGAGTTCCAGAGTGACCTGTCCAAGGCCACAAAGCTATTTTGTGACACAATCAGATCTCAAACACTTATCTCCTGCCTCCTTGAATAGGCTGTTTTCATACAAGAATTAGGATGCACAGTGTTTTGAGAAGGAGCTAGTGTTGAGGAATGCTTGTTCTTTATTTGGCACTATGCTGGTTAGTGTCTTTGCCAGGCACCACAGGAGGGTGGATGGTGTTATTTCTAAGTTCTCTATGTCAGTGATTTAATACGGATGTTATTTTTTTCTCGTCCAAAGCTTAGTTATTCTCTGAAGTGTTAAATCTTTGATGGCAGCTGAGGAGTCATTAAAATGTCAGTAAAAATTAAACAATCTTCCTTCTCCCTTCTCCACCTGCAAAGGCCAAGAGACATGAGTCATTCTCTGGAGGACATCAAGGTCTAAGCCCTCTGCTTGTTGTAGATAACAAAAATGTAGTCATCTGTCTGAAGCCTTTCTCTAGGGCATTCAGAGAACTTACCAGTAATCCATACAGTCCTCCTGTGTGTAGATGAATGATGGATAATGATCTCCCTGCCTGCAGATGAGGAAACTGAGGAGTGGCAGGTTAAGTGACTTTCCCTCATCACACAGCACAGCAGGTAGGAGAACTGATTGAAGAGTTCTGGAATCTTGGCTCAGAATCTAGAAAACTCACTGCTGAATCCTTCTGCTTCCCAGTGGTATTCAGATACATTTCACCATGCAGTCTGATAGCTTCCCCATCCCTCACCCAGCAGGGATCCCAGAGGGAGGAGTCCCTCGATGCAGATCTTTCTGCCTGTAGCCCTTAGGTTATGTAAAGGACCCTCTCTGAGTCAGTTCTGTGTGACACCTATAGCTGATGTCTCATTAGGTCAGAGTCAGGAGGTTACTCGGTGTATCCCTGAATGCCGCGCTAATGAGGATTACCCAGCACCCCTGGAACTAGAATTCATCTCTGTGGCTAAGAGCTCTGACAGCCCCATAAATGGACCTGTGACCTCTGCAGTGCAGAGATCCCGTTCCCAGGGCAGATTGCAGCTTCTCCACACCTTCTGGCTTTGCAGATCTTTGAGTGCAAAGCTGTTGCTGTTGTTCTCATTTTCATCTTCACGTGTGATCTTTATTTCTCTGTCTGTTTCCTTTCATTAATTCTCCTTT
Source organism: Pseudochirops cupreus (assembly GCA_028627135.1). Taxonomy (NCBI): domain Eukaryota; kingdom Metazoa; phylum Chordata; class Mammalia; order Diprotodontia; family Pseudocheiridae; genus Pseudochirops; species Pseudochirops cupreus. Next base: position 186,102,054 of record CM053582.1, on the reverse strand, counting down.
GAGAATCTCTTCAACATACTGGGAACTTTCTGGACCCCTTTGCAATCTGGTCGTGTCTATGAGCCTCCTTCTTACAATAATCTTCTTAAATGCATAAAATAAAAAAAAACACAGGATTACAAGAGAAACTGATTACATGGGAATAAAATTGCCAAATTTTTTAAAGTTCACAGATCCTGTTTAAGAACCCCTCATATATCTAGATCATATACCTAGAAATAAAAGGGACTTTATAGGCCATCTAATCTAACTCCTTCAATTTACAGATGAGGAAACTGAGGCTTAGGGAAATTAAATGACTTGACTAAGGTCATGAAGGTCAGAGGTAGAATTAGAACCCAAATCCTCAGAATCAGAGCCAGTGTTTTTTCCACCCTTCCATACTGCATTCTTTTAACATTTCTCAGATGCATGTCTTGGGCACTGAGGCCATTCATCTCTCAGATACGCACCCTACAGGACCAGCCTAGTATTTCTTTCCCATTGTCCACGTCTTTAATAATGTCTCATGCAGCTTCTTGGACATGCACATCATCACTGAGGATGTATTATTAACTGTTCATACCCGGCAGATATCTCTCTGTAGTCCTTTGGGTCACCTGCAATATCTGTTCTTCCCCACAAAAGTTTTGCCCCTACTACATGGCGTGGAGGTGACAGGAGCCGAGGTTATGCTGGGGGAGTAAAAACTGGGTCTGAGCGTGTGCTAGAAAGGCTTTCTGCAGTGAGCCTGGGAGCAGATTCTCAGCTAAAAGTCAAGTGAGTTAGCCCTCTCACACTAACTAACCCCTTAGTGATGAGTGGAAGAGGAAGAAGAATAGCCACTAACATTTGCGTGATATTTTAAGGTTTAAAAAAGTGCTTTACATATATTACCTCGTTTGATCCTCACAACCTTGCAAGGTAGATGCTGTTATTATACTGATTTTCCAGATTGGCCTTTATGTAGTTTCTTGAGGTTTGAGAAGCACTATACATAGGTTATCCCATTTGACTTTCACAGCCACCCTACAAGGTAGGTGTTATTATCCACATTTCACAGGTGTGAAAACATCCAGATGGAGATTATGTGACTCATCTAGGGTCACACAGCTGTTAAGTACCTAAGGCAGGATTCTAACCCAAGCCCTCCAGAGTCCACTCTGCCACCTAGCTGTGTCATTAATCAAGTGATTCATTTTTTTATCCAGTGATCCATGAAATAGATTTTGCTTTTTTTTTTTTGTACAGACCTAAAATTTCATTCATGTAGGGAATCCTGGGGAAAATAAATTAGGAGAGGAAAATAGATTAGCACTTGTCTCATATCTTATAACCTAAGAGAGTGGCCCAGAGCTGTAAGAGGTTAAACCATTTGACTGGGGTCACAAAGGCCGAACTTGAATCATGTCTTCCTTACCCCAACACCAACTTCTGTCCGCATGATAGACACATAATAAAAACCTTGCATCTAGTAGGCACCTAATAAAAGTTTATTGAATTAAATTTCCAGTTCCTTTTGTCTACTGCACCCTTTTCCCTATCACCACTTTTCTCATTCCAGAACAAAGGAACAAAGCTGAGGTCACAGTTCTCCAAAACAGCTCAGAACTCCTGTAAAGTCTTGCCCACTGGGCAGGAGAGAGTTCAGCATAGACTAAAGTTAGAATCAGAGTCACTCATTGTGGTTCTATGAGCTGTACTTCCTTCTACCTCTCAGTGGCCCTAAGTAAAATCTGATGACCTGTGCTTTAGTGTTCTGCCTTGTGGGAACTTGCCAGCTTTAGTCATCACCCCATGAAAAACTTTTAAAAGGCACTCTGAAAGAAGCAATTAGAGACTATTTAAAAGTAATTGCCAGCTTAAAAAGTAATTGCTAATTTCCTGGACCTCCTCATGGCAACTTTTTTGTTTTGTTTCATATCAGCTGTAGGCATTTACAAAAAGGGGGGAAAAGATTAGTTGCAGTATTTTTGTCGTAGATGCAATGTGACTTAGTTGTGTACTGCAGGAAATGGTAACAAATATTTGGGCCTGTTGGTTTTCTCCTAGCACTTAAAAAGAGGAAAGAAAAGTTGAATACAATTTGTTCCCTGAAATCCCTTCACAATGAAGAATATTATCAAAAAATGCTTTCCCAAAGAAAGTCAGTGATTTCATGGGTGCAGATTAAAACAGAGAATGGAATGTACCTTAAGGCCTAGAAAGCTTAACAAGCTTAAAATGCTGAGGGATGATCTCTTAAGCATAGCTGCTTAAAACTGTTTCAGGTGGTCCCATTGAAAAGTAAACAGGTATGAGAAATTGAGAATTTAGCTATCCTCTGGATCTGGTGTTAAGTGAAAGCATTGTTGTTTTATGAATTTTTAAAAAAATATTGAACACTCTGGCTTCATGTCAGCTCTGTTTTCTTTTTGGAACCTTCCTAATTCATTTAAGACTGTGTTTTTATTCCAGGCCCACAATACTTCCATAGATGACTTGGTTCCCATTCTCATGCACTTGCTTTGTCTCTAGAATTTATTTTGGCCATGTATATTTTCTCTCTTAAATAAGATGGCAAGATTTCTGGTGAGATGACTGAGTGAATATTTCAGTCTAAATCCATTGCTTCTAAACAGCAAGAAAGGCACCAAATGAAGTAAAGAAACAATAGTAAGTGTGTAAGGCGAGCAATCCTCACAAAGAAAACCTCAGGGAAAATTAAACACGAAAAGTACACAAAAACGAGGTCCTCAAAAAATGAATATTCTGAGCAAAAAGTAAAACTGGAGAAAGCAGCAATATTTGAAGAACAACCCATAGATTCCCAGAAATGAGAATAAAATAACTACAAGAACTAGAAGAATAATTTAGAAGCTCAAAAAAAAAGGAATATAGAAAATGAAGAAAGATATAATGAGGAAAATTACAATACTTAAAGAAGAATTAGGTAAGACAAATGAGAAATTTGACGTATTAGAACAGATGGTTGAGATCTTTATAAGGCAATAAGCACTTAAACAGAGAAAGGCAAATCAAAAAACACAAAAATAAAGAGATGGAACCATGATTCTAACAATTTAATGGATCTGTGAACATGCCAACTTAAGTAATGCAAATCATAGCTCATCTTGGTCAACTCTTTCACATGTCCTCCTATAAATTCACTACCAGGCACTGTGTGCTGGGGCCTTCTTCACATTCTTTTGACCTCATGTGGATTCAGTGAAACCTGCAGTTGTCAGTTGGTTATCTATCCCACATCCTTGCCATTTGACCTACTCATCATTCCCCCATACATGTGTTTGGGGTTTTTGTATAAAATTTCTGACTGCTTGTCCAGTGTAATTTCTTGGTTTTTTTCATGTATTACATCCTGCTTACATCCACCATGCATTCTCTTTTACCCTTTTGTTGGCCCTCTACTTCTTCAAAATCTGTAGTATTCCAATACTGATAGTCATACGACAGCACCAGAAGAATATTTGTACTAAGGGAAAAAAAAGAGTCTTTGGTTTAGGGAGAAGCACGGGGTCACTAAAAGAATTATGAACTTTTCCAAGGGCAGTCAAGCCCCCTTTCTTCCTGTACAGTTCTGTACATATCTCATTGTCCTTATGCAGATTTTTTTTCCCAAATATATGAAACATGGGCTGCAGACTAGGCATTTTTTATCCTCTTGGTTTTTCCTGCGTAGAAAGTCAGGAGGAAAAACTCTCTCACTTGAGGATGGGAGAAAGGCTGTATTTAATTTAAGAGACTGTGTAGTGTTCAAGTATGATGGCACCTCTAACAGAACATCTGGCGGGCTTGACCATCAACTTAAAATCCGCACTGGGTCCCTAAAAGGGCACTGGACTTGACTGTAAAAGCCCCAAGTTCAAATCCATCCTTTATTACCCATATGATCTTGGGCATGTTACTTAAACTTACTAGACCTCAGTTTCCTCACCTGGAAATGAGTCAGGGCTGGAATAGATGATCTCTGAGGTCCCTAACAGCTGTAAATCTGTAGTCTTATGATCCTCCATGGCTGTGACAATTTCTTTTGGTGACCATGCATCTCCTGGCAATATTAGGAGTCAAATGGTCATCAGACGAAGTTCATGCTTTCTCCTGAATTCATGTTGATTCGGTTTGAGGTGCTGGGAAACCCAATGATGCAGTTTGGGATTGCTGGGAACCCCAAAATGTCAGGGTATAGGGCAACATCTGCCTAGAATGAATTCACACGTTCAAACCTTCTTCCAGTAAAACCTGGACAATGTTTATTGTAAAGAAGTGAGATGCTTAGGGAATCTGTAACTTAAAGGGGGTGAGACCGATGCTTATATTCAAAAAGGACTGTGAAAGGACTGAGATGGGATTAAAGGAGGGGTAAGTAGTCTGGGGTGGGCCTGGAGGGACAGTGAAAGGACTTGTAAGTAAGCTAATTAAGTGATCTAGGTGGGCTAGGGTGGGCCAGATGCCTTAGGCAGAGGTGCCAATGATCTGGACTATTGAAATGTATGGGAAAATTCAGGGAATAAGTTGATTTCAAAGACATGGTCTTTGGTATGGTCCCATCACCCCATCAATGTGATATCACTAACTTCCTATTAGTTATTTCAAACTGATTGTCCTTAAGACTTCTTAACCTTACTATATCAAAAGCAGTGCTGATCACAAACCCCTGCCCCTATGCCAGACTGCCTTCATTTTGCTGTGGCCATCCTTCTTCTGGATTCTTGAGTTCATAATGGAAGTGTTATCCTCAGCCCCTCCATCTCCCTCACCAGCCTAGCCTATCTGTTACCAAAGTTTGCCTTTTGTACTTCTGCCACATCTCTTGCCTCCACTAACACAGCCATAGCCTTCATTCAAACCCATATCACTTCTTTCCTAGATTATTAATTCAGCAGCCTCTTATGTGGTTTCTTTTCTTCAAGTCGCTTCCATTCCAATCCTTTCTCCATAAAACTGTTGAAGTTATTTTCCAATGACCATGTCAGTCCCCATTGCAATAAGCTGCAACAACTCCTTACTGCCTATAGAATCCACTATAGTAAACTCCTATGTTTGTCTTTAAAGTCATTCAGATTCTGGTGCCAGCCTGTCTTTGCAGCCTCATTTCTTAGACATTTCTCCATGACTGCACTCTGTCTTCAGCCAAACTGGCCTCTCTGTTTCTCACATACAACATTGCTATATCCTATCCTTCTGTGTTTGCACTGGTTATCCCCCATGATTATATTGTATTCCATCCTTATTTCCACCTCATAGAGTCTCTGTCTGTGCTGAGGCCACCTTCTACACACAGCTGTTCCTAAACCCTTGCATTAAACTACTTCATTTTTATTCCATATAGTATACTTATATATATGTGTGTGTGTGTGTGTGTGTATACACACACACACACTATATGTAGTATATATAGTATATATGTACTATATATAGTATACTTATACATTGCCTTCCTGACAAAACATGGACTCCTTGATTAAAGGAATTGTTTCATTTTTGTACCTGGCACATCCTTGGTGGCCCTACAGAAAGGGTTTCTACCGAAAGGACATACACCAACACAGGTGTGTGTAGAATGGAACTGAGCTGTTAACAGTGTGCTCTGAAGCCATGGCCCACTTCAGCCTTTAAAGACTGCCCTTATGAAGAGGTTTACCCAAAGAGGGTTAGGGTTGCCTGAGACCCCAAAATACCAACATGCTGGGTCCTGCCGAAAGAATTCAACCTGAGTCTTCTCAGCCAAAAAAAGTAAAGTTTTTTGAAAGTTCACTAAAAGTTCACCATATGAGGTAGACTCTTAAGGAGCCAGTCTGTCCTAGGGCTTTCTGTGGCACTCTCACCCCCATGGAGGGAAGCTGGGGTCTTACATACAGAGGAATCTAGGGGTGGTCTAGAGGAGGAGTTTGGGGAGGGTCTTCAAGGAGGAGTTAATGAGGTCAATGCAAGAGTGGATTGATATTTTGATAGGCTCAAGGGTGGGAAGCAGATGGACAGTGGAGGGACAGGCTAGTAACAGATGTTTGGGCCCAGCCACAATGAAATACTTATGGCCTCTGCAAATGCCTCATCAAGTGGGAAGATTCAATCAGACTTCAAGGGGTTTCCCAGAGCCTGCACCTCAAAGATTCAAGGAGAACTCAAGGGAGGTCCCAGAGCCTATACCTCATCACTTAGGCCTCAGTGCTGTCTTCTCACCCCAGCTTCAGTTTCACCCACTAGTTCCATTTCTGAAAGTTCAAAAACCATTTATTTAATAATATGCTAATAGATTTTTACTAGGAATGAAAGTCAAGTTCACTGACCTATAGTTTGAATAATTCACCTTCTTTTTTTGCAGTTTGGACATTCACCCATCTTCAGCCTTGCAAAAACTCTCTTATTCACTACAATCTTAAACCCATTATACTCCCTTGATTTACAGATGAGGACATTGTAACCTTGAGAAGTTAAATGAGTTAAGTAAGGTCAGGGGGAGCAAGGGGTTGGCAGAGCCAAGACAGCTAGCTCCTGAGTCCCAAGTCCAATGTGCTTCCTTCTACAATACAACCTACCTCCCATTTATAACAACTTAAGCCTGAATCTTCCCCTTCTTGATATCAGATCATAGGACCCAAAAGTCAGTTCCCCAGCCCCTGGCAATACTAAGGTCTCCCAGACTATCAATAAAGATCTATAAAGACTTCTAGAGGCAGAATCCACAGGCATTCCTGGTAATCCATCCCAATGTTTAACAAATACAGTATCAGGAAATTGTCTTATAGTCCCTTCCAGACTCCTTCATGAAATGCCACTACCTATTAGTTATTTATCTAAGGATGCAAAGAGCTTAATCATGTGCCTTTTATATGATTTCAATCCTCTGGGGCTTCCTGCCCCCATTTGCAGCAGTTAACATGCCAAAACTTCATTCAGTGAAAGCCACAATTCTCTAATATCCTGGAATTTCAGCACAGTGTGAGGAGCTAAGTGACTGTGGCCTCATTAAATTAAGCTGAAATGGCAGAGGAGAATTACATGCTAAAAAAAAATACAAAATGATGGATTAATATTATACCTTGATATAACAAATCGTGACATAGGGTAGAAGCATTAAACCAATTAGCAGCTTGTTACATTGCTTCACCTCAGCACAGAACAGAGGACTGATAGTTTGACAAATGGCGTTTGCCGTAGGTCTTGTGGTGGAAATTTTCCATTCTGGTCTCATGACATGCATCATTTAACAAAAGGAAGAACCAGCCCAAATCCTGTCTAAAGAGGATGTATTCACAGGGTTATCAATATGGATCTCGAAGAGACCTCAGAAGAAACTGAGGGCCAGAGAAATAGTTGACTTATCCAAGGTCAAACAGTAAGTAACAGGGCCATGATTCAAACCTAGGGCCAGACTCCAATGCAGAGCCTTTTGCATTTTACCACAGTTGACTGGAGAGTTTGTTTCTGACGTGCTCTACAGTGGAGAGAATATTTGACACGATGTCAGGAGACATGAGTTTAAGTTTCAAGCCTGCCACCATATGACCTTGAACAAGTCACTTCACTGCCCTAAATATCAGTTGCATCACCTGTAACATGGGGATAAGGACATTCCCTAAGCTTCCCTCACAGGACAGGAATCACAGCAATCTTAGAGCTTAGAGGGAGCTCAAAACCCATCTAGTCCAGTCTCCTCACTTTGCAGATGGGGAAATTGAGGCCCAAGGAGTTAAAGTTCCTTACCAAAGGCCAGTCAGTCAACAAGCATTTATTTAGCACTTGCTGTCTTCCAGGGTGACATGCTGCCACCTCTCAAGGAGCTAACACTCTAATAAAGGAATACAGCATGTTTACATGTAAGTAAATACAAGATTCAGATGAGATATATACTCAATGAGTGGGGGAAGATGTAACTTAAACGGAAAGAACACATTGGTAGCAACTCATATTCTAGATCTAGGAATTTTTCCATTCTGCCATATTGCCTTTGATTATGAAAATATGGAATAAAAAAAAAGAATGTAAAAGTCCTTTGTACCTATAAAGCGCTATATAAATTGAATTATAATAGTGTGTGTATATTTATATACACATATATGTATATATATATATATGGTAATATTTATATAGAACTTATTATGTGCCAGGAACTATGCTAAATACTTTACAATTAATGTTTCATTTGATCCTCACAACAACCCTGGGATGTAAGGCTATATTATCTTCATTTTATGGATGAGGAAACAGGTAAACAGCATTGAAAGTCATAGTTTTCTAATATCATGGAATTTCAGCACAGTGTGAGAAGCTAAGTGACTCTGGCCTCATTAAATTAAGCTAAAATGGCAGGATCATACAGCTAATAAGTACCTGAGGCCAGATTTGAACTCAAGTCTTCCTGACTCCAGGCCCAGCTCTTTATCTGTCATCCCACCAAGCTAGAGAAGACTTGGAAGGGGAAGGGCATAATTGCTTTTTCAGTTATTTGAAGGGCTACCCTATGGAAGAAGGATTTGACTTTTTCCATTACTAATGATTGCCTAAATTCCTTAAAATTACCAAATGATTATTTAAATTGTATTTTAAAAAGCTGGATTTTTCTAAAATAATTATGCTAATGAAGTTTCATTCTTGAGAGCTGGCAGTCATCAGTTATGCCATTTAAGACTTTTTCTTTTCTTGGTGTTGCCTTTCTATCAGTCTGGATGATCCCCCCCAGGGTGGGTGAATGAATGTTTGAGCACGTCAGGAGCAAGTAAATGTCATGAGACTGGGGATGAGGATGGAGGGAAGGGAGAGACTGAGAGAGGTGGGGTGGGCTTAGTTGGATCGGCAGATTATTTGTATATTGTTCTGCCGTAGTAGAGCAGGGGGGGATACCCACCGCTGTGGCCCTTTTAAAGGAACAGAATCTTCCCTCCCTCGGGCGAGCAGTCGCGTTCTTTTGTCTGATTAACGTCAGCCTCCTAAACACTGATCGTATTGGGGCGAGCCTGCTGAAATGGACAGATTCGGAGAAAGTGACTTCTGCCCGCCAAGTCTGGGCAAAGGCAGATCCCGGTCAGAGTTCCAAGGGCATGGGAAGACAATAAAGAAACAGGCGTGGTGGAGCCCATCAGACAGTGTAAAGTGGATTTCAGTGGTGTTCCTGACGAGGGGACAAGCAGGCAGCCATAAGGGCTTTCCCTTTAGGCCTCATCCTGTACAGACAGACTCAGCGCACGGGTCAGACTTCCCTGTCACCACCTCCACCGCTGGTGGCCTAACCCTGCCTTCCCAAGCTGTGAAAAAGCATGAACTCCTCTCTAAAATGTTAAGCAGAGCCTGGCAAGAGAGTTTGGCTCGGTTTTCTGTTTGTTGTTAGTGAAAGTTCTCCCAGGATCCCAGGAACTGCCTTAAAGAAGAAGGGGATAAGTGTTGGGAAAAAAAGCAAGATGACAAGGACTCTATTCTTTGGTTTTTGTTGTTAATGTTTATTTCTTTGGTCATGTCTTGACTCTTTGTCACCCCATCTTGGAAAAGGTGCTGGAGGGGTTCAGGTTTACCGTTTCCTTCTCCAGCTCATTTTACAGGTGAAGAGGTTAACAGGGTTAAGTGACTTGCCTAGGGTCACACAGCTAGGAAGTGTCTGAGGTTGACTTTGAACTCAAGTCTTCCCAGCTCCAGGCCCAGTGCTCTATCCACTGCGCCACCTAGTCACCCTTTGTTGTTAATACAGCTTCCTATAGATGTGAGTGAAATCAGGCAGTGTTAAATAGCACTTTGTTTATGCATCAGTGGAATGGGTTTAATGGTTTGCCAACAGATGCTGGATCCTCAGATGAAAGGCCACGGCATGAATTTTGTATTTTGTGTTTTTGTTAGCAATAGCAACGTTCCATATGCTGTGGGGTGGAAATTGTATCCATAGGGACCACATGTGATTTTAAAGCCAATGCGGTGCATTCATGTCAGTTGCTAATCTGTTCCCATAAATGCATTTTTGCTACTTTGAAAGGTGCCCTGAGACCATCAAATCAGTCAAGTCGGCCCTCAGGACACAGGGGGGAGTTTTAATACCCATCTAAGTTATTGTTTCTCAGTTGCATGCTTGATTTCCTTAGCAATGCACTGTATACTTGCCCCAGTAATTTATAGCAAAGAACTGAACCATGTAGACAGTCTGTAAGCAGCCCTGTGATCTGATAGGACACTCTCCACCCCCCACCCTCCCCACGCCCGTTGCCTCCCCTACTCCTGTCTCTGCTTCTTCCCATCACTGATTCGTTATCCCTTTGCTGATAAAACCAGAGGTTGATATTTATGCACACATGCTGCTTTTGAAAAAGAAAAGAAAAAAAATATTGGAACCAAGGAAAACCCAACTGTCTGGAACTAAACCAAGATTGAGCTCTTCAAGGTTGACCTTTTTGTTGAAGTAACTTAATGCAATTATGTCATCCTTCCAAGATACATTATTTTATTGTTTTGCTGGGAATTTTTGCTATCAGAAAATTGCACTTTGGGGAGAATAAAATGTTAAACTCTTGTTACCATTAAGTGTTTACATCCCCTTGATGAGGTAAGTGCTACACAGAATAAACACACAACACAGACCCTGCCCTCTAGAAGCTTGACTCAACATTGCCCAAGCCCAGTGCATCTGGCATTAGAAGCCCGTCGGCTGAAGGCTGCTGTCTTCACTAAGGGTTCTTAGCATCATAGGATCGCAGATTGAGAGCTTGAAGGGACCAGAGGACCTTAGAGATCATCTCGTCCAACCTCCTCACTTTATAGGTGAGAAAATAGAGATTAAGTGATTTACCCAGAGTCACCCAAACTGGTCATGGGAAAGCAAGTATTTGACACCTTGTCATCTGATTCCAAATCTAATGCCCTCTCCGCTCCAGGAGAGGTTGCTATGAAGAACCAATTGTACAATGTCTATAAAGTAGTTTGTAAGCTATAAAACATTAATAATGGCAGTATATATATAAATATTGGTGGGGTTTTTTATGACTAAAAATACTTTTTAAAGTTTATCTCTTTTTTTGTCAGTGACTGATTTCGAGGTTTGTAACTAGCTTTTGAGCTAAGTACATTAAATGAGGACAGATAAATGAAGGAACCGGGATTGGAAATTTTAAATTATCAGTCATAGAGAGTTCATGGAATCCTAGGTTTAAAGCTAGAAAGGAACCAGTCTAACTCCCCTTCATTTTATATATGAAGAAAGTAAAGCGTAGAGCAGAGAAGCAGCTTCATAAGATTTAGGGCTAGAATGTAGCTGAGAAATCAGTTAGTTCATCAATCATTTAGTAGGTACTATTATCCCCATTTTACAGATGAGGAAGCTGTGGCAAACAGAGGCTAAGACGCAGCTAGATGATTCGGTGACCAGAGTGCTCAACTTTGAGTCAAGAAGACTTGAGTTCATACCTGACCTCAGATACTTACTAGTTGTGTGATGCTGGATGAGTCACTTAACCTCTGCCTGACTCAGTTTCCCCATCTGTAAAATGGGAACAATAACACTAGCATGTATCTCCCAGTGTCATTGTGAGGATAAAATGAGATGATATTTTTAAAGTGCTTTGCAAACTTCAAAGCGCTGTATAAATAATAGCTATTACTGAATGACTTGCCTGAGGTCATACAGCTGGTTAAGTTTTTGAGGTCAAATTTTAATTCAGACATTCCTCACTCCAGGTGCAGCTTCTCTGTCCCCTGAATTACCAGGACACACAAAGTACAGACTTCAGAAAGGTTATACTGTAGTATAGCATGATTCAACATGACACAATTTTGATGTGTTTATAGCGTCCAAGGTCTATCATCTGAAAGCCATTGTCTTTAATAGAGGTTCTTACCGTCATAGGATCATGTATTTAGAGGTAGAATGGAGCCAGGGGCCTTAGAGATTGCTTGACCCAACCTTCTTACCTTATCAGTGAGGTCCAGAAAGATATTGACTTGACTTGTCTAAGTTTATATAGATAGTAGTGATAGAGCTGATATTCTAAGCCAGGTCCTTTTGTCATAAAGCTAGAGCTCTTTACATCGTATTAACTCACCTTTCTTCCCAGGGACTCATAGCAGAACTTGAACCCAGTCCTCTGACTCTAAATATATTGCCCTTATCAATACACCGTGGTCACCTCCTAAGTAGAATAGAGTTATGGAGTACTTAAAAAAAAAATAAAGCACAGTCTTTAATGCCAAACTGAAAAGTTTACTCTTCATCTAATAAATAGCGGTGACTTCTTATAATTTCTTTAGTAGAGTATCATGGGAAAACTGAATTTCTGTGAAAATAATCTGACCCCATCATGCAGGTTGTCAGAAGGAGAAACGCATCAGGAACACAGAAGAATGGGGGTTATTACAATATTTTACTAATTATATTTTGAAGGAAAAAAAAAACATTTGCTGACTAGATGGGTGTGGGGCTAGGTATATGAGCAAAGGGGAAGTTAAAAAGTTTTGAACCTGAAAGTTGAGGAGACTAGGGAAATCACTGACAAAAATAAGAAGCCGTTGACAAATCAGAAGAGCCACTCTAGGATAAGTGTAAGGAGGTGTAGAAAGGAAAATGGCTTTAGGCATGCTGATTTTGAGATAATTGACAGGACAGCCAAATGTCTTATAATCAGTCAATGAGAATTTATTTATAGGCTTCTAGAATTACTAGGTAAGCTAAGATCAGAACTGTATATTTGGAATTTATTAAAAATAAAGATGATTACTGTGTCCCCCTGGAAGGGTAAAAAGACAGAAGGCCAGAGAAAAAGTTAACCACCCATTCAGTATGTCATAAAGACAGTTCTCAGTGACGGACTGAAATAGATGAGCTCTGAGGTCACTTCCTCAACGCTGAGATTCTAGGATTCTTGGCACCTTAGGGAAACTTTTAGCTAGGGAATAGAAAGAGGAAGAGACCAGTGTACTAGAGAGCATATCAGGGAGGTTGGAGAACCAGAAAAGTATACAAACAAACAGTAGAAGGAAAATTTTCTTTTCTTTTTTTTTTAAATAAATGTTGATTGATCGATTGATTGTCTGGGATCACTAAGTAGTGCCAGAGGTGGAAATAAAGCTCAGGTCATATGACTCTGAGTTCAGTGCTCCTTTTAGATCACCTAAGCTGCTTGTAACTGAATTTCTTTTTTTTTTTTTTTTGCTTTTTGGAGGACAGTTGGGGTTAAGTGACTTGCCCAAGGTCACACGGCTAGTTTTTGTGTTAAGTGTCTGAGGCTGAATTTGAACTCAGGTCCTCCTGACTCCAGGGCCGGTGCTCTATTTACTGTGCCACCTACCTACCCCAGAACGAAAATTTTCAAAAAAAATGTGGTCCAAAAAAAAGTTGAGAGGTACTAGGGGGGAAAGTAACCATTCCATTTAGCAATAGATGATAGATAACTTAATGTTGCAGTTTCAGAAGAGATTGTCTCCTTATTGGGCTCTGAGAAGTAGATAAGAAGCTAAGAAGTTTTGTTTTGTTTTTTTTAATGGTAGCAAAGGATATCAGCCTCTCATCAAAAATGTTTGACTATGAAAAGAAGGAAACAAATGGCAATAATGAAAAGGGGTAGGAGTTTTACATTTGTTTTAAGACTGGGAGGACCCAAATACCTTTGGAAGTGGCTTTAAGAAAGATCTAGCTGACACATTGAACATTCCAGAGAGATAAAAGATAAGGAGAGAAACAGTGTGCCTTGGAAAATAGGAATGGCTGAAATCTCAGATGCAGGGGGAAGAACTAGCTTTAGGGAGAAGGGAGCACAGCTCTTCCTCTGAAGTCACAGGGAAGAGGAAAAGGATCACTGTGGGAGTCTTTTATGTTTCAAAGGGAAAATAGGGGGTGGGGCCAAGATGGTAGAATAAAGGCAGTGACTGGCCCTCTCCCTCCCATATTCCCCTCTGAACAACTCTAAAATAATACCTTAGAATGAATTCCAGAGTGACAGAACCAACAAAAGCACAGCGTGAAAGAACTTTGTAGCCCCAGACAACTTAGAAGATTGGCAGGGAAGATCTGTCTCAGGGGGTGAGAGTGGAGTACGGTCCAACGCAGGCAGTGCCAGCATAGGCTACAACCCAGCAAACCAATAGCAGGCCTTGTCTCAGCCCACAAACAGTAAGGACATTGGACAACTTGTCAGAAGGAGATTAAAAGGGACACTTTGCTGGCACTGGGAGCAGGACTCTGTTGCATTACATATATATGGTTCTGGGTCCCAGTCCCAGGATGAGGAGGAAAAGCACTAGTATACTATAGAGCATGGGATCACAGGGGTACAGGGGCTCTGCTCACAGTTGCAGGGCAGAGAAGAGTGCTTGAGGTCACTCACAGGCCAGGAAAGCAGAGACCACACCTATTCTTAGAACATACAACCCTGGAAGAACTAGCTCCAAAAAAAGCAGCAAGAAGAACCCAAAACAGCAACAGTACCGCCCTAACCCAGAAACAGCACCCAACTTTTAAGATAAAGTTAAAAGTCAAGAAATGGACTAGAAAAACGAGCAAATAACAAAAAAGAACCTGACCGTAGAAAGTCGCTATGATGACAGGGAAGATCAAAACACAAACTCAGAAGAAGACAGCAAAGTCAAACCGGCTACATTCATAGCATCAAAGAAAAATGTGAATCCCTTATAATTAATCTTTCCTCTTTATCTTTTTTTATGCTTCTCCTGAGTCTTGAATATGAAAGTCAGAATTTTCTCTTTAGCTCTAGTTTTTGTCATCAGAAATGTTTGACAGTCATGCCCAAAAAGAATTTCTGAAGAGCTCAAAACAGATTTTGAAAATCAAATAAGAGAGATAGAAGATGAAATGGGAAAAGAAATGAGAGTTATGATGCAAGAAGATAATGAAAAAAGAGTCAACAGCTTGATAAAGGAGGCACAAAAAATACTGGAAAAAATAATACCTTAAAAACATAATAGGTCAAATTATAAAAGAGCCGCAAAAGTTCACCAAAAAGAAAAATGCCTTTAAAAGGAAAACTGGCCAAATGAGAAAAGATGTATAAAAATTTACTGAAAAGAACTTCTTAAAAAGTAGATTTGGCCAAATCGAAAAGGAGGTACAAAAGCTCAGTGAAGAAAAGAATTCTTTAAAAATTAGAATTGGACAAGTGGAAGCTAATGAATCCATGAGACATGAAGTTATGATAAAACAAAATCAAAAGAATGCGAAATGCAAAAATAGAAGAAAATGTGAGATAATATCTCTCTGGAAAAACAGTTGACCAGGAAAATAGATTGAGGAGAGAAAATTTAAGAATTATTGAAATACCTGAAAGCCATGATTAAAAAAAAAAAAGAGCCTGGACATCAAATTTCAAAAAAATTATCCAGGAATACTGCCCTGATATCCTAGAACCAGAGGGCAAAATATCCCAAATGAGAACTCCTGGGAATGTTATAGCCAAATTCCAGAACTCCTAGGCTGAGTAGAAAATATTGCCAGGGCCATCGCCAGTCATCTTGACTTGTGTCTTGACACTGGATTCCAGTGACTCTGGAGGAGAAAGTGAGGCTGATGACTTTGCACAGTTCTGCCTCACTTAAATCCAGTTCACTCACAAGTCAGGACTCACCCTTGTGATGTCATTGGTTCTCTTCAGGAATGAAGGATGAACAATAACAAACAATATTGCAAGCAGCCAGGAAGAAATAATTCAAATATCACAGAGCCACAATCAGGGTAACAAAAGATTTAGCAGCTTTTATGTTAAAGGATCAGAAGGCTTGGAATATGACATTCTACAGGGCAGGGAGTTAGGATTACAAGCAAGAATCACCTACCCAGCAAAAGTTGAGTATAATCCATCAGGGGAAAAAATGAATACTTAATGAAATAGAAGACTTTCAAATATTTCTGATGAAAAACCCAGAGCAGAATGGAAAATTTTGACTTTTATATTCAAAGCTCAAGAGAACCATAAAGAAGATAAACCGGAAAGATTAATCGTAAGGAATTCAGTAAGGTTAAACTGTTTACATTCCTACCTGAGAAGATGACACTTGTACTAAGGATTTTATTATTATTAGGGCAGTATATTATATATTATTAGTAGCAGTATACACAGAGGGTATGAATGTGAGTGGGCTATGATGGAATTATATCTAAAAAAATTAAAGGGTAAGAAAGAGCGATCTACTGGGGGGAGAGGGGAGAGGTTGGATGGGGTGAATTATCTCACATAAAAGAGGTTTTACAATGGAGGGGAAGATGGGGTAGGTGTAGGGGGAATCACTTAAACCTTACTCATTGGAATGGGCTGAAAAAAGAATAACATACCCACTCAGTTGCTTATAGAAATCTCTCTTAACCTACAGAAAAATAGAAGGGGAAGAAGATGAGGAGGAGGGATGATAAAAGGAAGGGTGGATTGGGGGAGGCAACAGTCAGAAATAGGACACCTTTGAGGAGGGACTAAAAGGAAAGAAAGAGAAGGGTAAATGGGGAAAACAGGATGGAGGGAAATATACATCATAATAATCGTAACTGTGGACAAAAATCCATAGCAAGTTTCTCTGATAAAGACCCCATTTCCCAAATATATAGAGAACTGAATCATACTTATAAGAATATAAGTCATTTGCCAATTGATAAATGCATGTCATTCCTCAGTTGATAAATGGTCAAAAGATACGAACAAGTCGTTTTTAGATAAAGACATCAAATCTATCTCTAATCATGAAAATATTCTCTAAATCACTGTTGATTAGAGAAATGCAAATTAAAACAACTCTGAGGTACCACCCTACACCTATCAGATTGGCTCATATGACAGAAAAGAAAAATGTTAAGTATTGGAGAGAATGTGGGGATACTGGTACAATAATGCATTGTCGGTAGAGTTGTGAACTGATCCAGCCATTTGGGAGCGCAATTTGGAACTATACTCAAAGAACTATAAAACCATGCATACCCTTTGACCCAATAATTGCACTGCTAGTTTTGTATCCGTAAGAGATTTTTTATAAAGAGGAAAAATGACCTATATAAACAAAAATATTTCTAGGAGCTCTTTTTGTGGTGGCAAAGAATTAGAAAATTGAGGTGATGCACATCAATTGGAGAATGACTAAACACGTTGTGGTATATGATTGTGGTGGACAATATATATTGTGCTATAAGAAATGATGAACAGAATACTTTCAGAAAAACCTAGAAAGACTTACCATTCACTTTTGCAAAGTGAATTTTATTGGGTTATTTTTTTTTATCTGTTTTCTTTCACAATGTGACTAATATGGAAATATGTTTTGCATGACTCCATATGCATAACCTCTATCAGACTGCTTGGCTTCTTAATGAGGGTGACAGGAGAGAACTTATACTCAAAATATTAAAAACTATTTTTAAATGTAATTGGGAAAAATAAAATATTAAAAAATAAAGTTTCTGGGTTTTAAGGGGGGAAATGACTATAACAAAAATAGGAGTGCTTTTGCAGGATAGGCTCCATTTTTCCTAGTGAAGGAGGACGTTGACTGTCCATTCTAATCAAGATTAGGAGGTCTGGGATTAGGACCTAGTGGAAAGAATGTCATTTATTATGGAACATTGCCCATCATTTTTTAAAAATTTTTCTTCCTCTCTTAGGCATCAACAGAAGAGTTGTTTATTCTCTGGCAGACTCAGCAGGAGGGTACTTTTCAGTAGACAGCTCCTCAGGCATTATCATCTTGGAACAGCCACTGGATAGAGAGCTGCAGTCATCCTATAACATCAGCGTGAAGGCATCAGACCAGAGCATCCTCAAGGCACTGTCTTCCCTGGCCACAGTCACCATTACTGTTTTGGACATTAATGACAACCCTCCTGTGTTTGAAAGAAGGGATTATCTTGTTACAGTACCAGAAGATACATCCCCAGGCACAGAAGTCCTTGCAGTATTTGCTACAAGCAAAGACATTGGTACAAATGCTGAAATTACTTATCTCATCCGGTCTGGGAATGAACGTGGGAAATTCAAGATTAACCCAAAGACAGGTGAGTAAAATAGCAAGTGAATGCCCCGGAGCTAAGTTTCTATCAGTCAGGTCTGAAAGGCAGCACAAAAAAAAAAATGAAAATGCTTTCCATTCATGCTGTTTAGTTCTGGTCTCTCCAGTTTGGGTGGTTCCCAGTCGCCCTCAAGAGTTCTACTCATGACTAAGGACTCCAAGGTTCTCCAGAAAGTGTTACCCTCTCATCAGTCAGTAAACATTTATTAAGCTTCTGCCACTAATCCTAGTTCCTCTCCAGTATGTGGATGAATTTATGACATTATTTACAGCATAGATGTATGAGGCAAAAGGCAGAGGTTCAGAGAAGCCCTGGGGTATTTATTCCTCATAGTCATCTGCTTAATGACGAAGCACCGCAGGTAAAGACTGTAACCCAGAAAATAGGTTTAGAGGGAATGCTAATGAGCAGTTGTCATAATAGTCACACTTTGTGTTTTATAACATTCTACAAAGCACTTTGGCATCTATCATTCCATTTCATTGTCCCAACAACCCTGTGAAGTTGGACAGACATTACTGCCCCCATTTTGCAGGTAAGGAAGTTGAAAAACAGAGAGGTTAATTGATTTCCTTGAAAGCATTCATCGTGAAACACAGAAATAAAAGCAGCAGGTCTTCTAGCCCCCAGCCTAGTGCTCTTTTCAGTAGACATATTGCCTCTGCAGAAGCCATTACTCTTCCAGCTCTCCTATTGGAAACTGGTCATTATCTCCAATTAAAATATGAGCCAGCCGCAGGAGTGATCTGTCAACTGATTTTATGCTTCCTCAGTTCCACTGCATTTAGTAAGAAAGGAGGGAGAACCATATGGCCTAACCCAGCCCTTGCAAAGAGTTTTCATAAACCATTAAGCCCACAGAAGTTCTATTTAGTTTGCAAAATTTGCATCACTGCCCAACACACATTTTGCCCAGTATGAACTCTTCCCATACATCCTCAGCCCTATCCTGTTCAACATTTTTGTCAACACCTTGGATAAAGACCCTAGAAGGCAGGCATGTCCAATTCACACAAGGCAAGGGGGAGAAGATAGCAAGTAGCTTGGATGAGAGAATCAAAACTTCAGAAAATTCTCTTTTGATGGGAAAGAAGCACAAAAACTAAGAAGATGAAATTACTAGAGAGAAATGTGAAGTCTTTTATTTACATTCAAAAGCTCAACAATACAAGTGCAGAATAGGGAAAACCTAACTTAAAGACACTTCATCCGAAAAAAAAAAGGGCTGGCTTTGACATGAATGCTAAGTCAACATAAGTCAGCAATATGATTCAGCCACCAAAAAATGAATGTGGCCTTCAGCAGCACTGATAAAGTAAAAATGTCCAGAAGCAGAAGACTCTGGGTGTTCAAGGCAATGGACATAGAGGATAAGCTCTGGTAGTACTTCTTTAATCCAGGGGACTTTTCCTTATAACTAGAAAGACCTTGAGTATGGGTCCAACAGTATGTCTATCATCAAAGGACCAGTCTAGCTAAGAGAAGAAGTTCTTCACCAGTAGTTATCTCTACCAGTGAAATAGTAGGTCAGATCAGAAACAAAACACCACCTGGTTGGCTACGAGGAGGATGAACTTGGAGGCACAAAACTCAAAGGTCAGTCCTGCAGTTGTATAGGGGTTATGTTCTGCATCAGTAGAAGGAATGTGGTTCAGATGAAATTTCAGATCCTTAAAACAATGAAGAAGTGTCCAGAATTCTGGAGGTGAAAATCCCACTCTATTCTGTGCTGGGCAGATGACTCTAAGGCGTCAGGTTCCATTCTAAGTGTTACTTCTTAAAAAGGACCATGACACATCTGAGCACTTGCAGAGAAGGATAACCAGGATGATGAGAAGTCTTGTAATAGTTGAGGGAGTTGGTAGTGTTTAGCCTGGAGAAGAAAAGATTGAGAAGAGATCATGACAGCTCTCTACTAATATTCAAAGAGCTTTCACATGGAACAGGGATTAGATTTATTCTGTTTGCCTCTCGAAAGTGGAACTAAGACTAATGAATGGAAATTTCAGGGAGAGATGTTGGCTTAATCAAAGGGAGTATTTCTTCCCATGCAGCACTGCTCAACTGTGGAAGAGTCTGCCCTAGAGAGTGATGAGCTCCTTATAACTAAAAGTACTTAAGCAGAGGCTAGATTACCCATTGTCCAAGATGTTAGAGAGAGAATTATAGAATAGGACAAGGGTTCAGTCCAAGCGACCTCCAAGAATCCTTTCAGCTCTTAATACTTCTTCCTGTGACTATTCCTGTTTTCTGAAGATTATTAGATTTGGAGAATATGTTCGTCAACCTGTAGGAAATACTCAGTTTGCCTAAAAACGTATTGCCATGACAACCATGCCAAAAATAAACAGGAGAGGCAGACTACATTACATCATTTTCCTCACCCTTGCATCCCCATTTCATTGGAAATAAACAGGAGCCAATTTTTTATTTTCATGGTGAGTCAGAATAATAATAGTTAATGATAACAACAATAAACACTTAGCACTTTAAGGTTTACAAAGGTTTTTCCATATATATTGTTTCACTGAAGCTTTAGACAGCTAACCTAGAGCAGGAGGCTAATGACCTTATACATAGCACTAAGAAATAGAATGACTTGGAACCTATTTCAAAACTCGTGATGTTTTTCTCTAAGATAAGACAAGGGTCTGGCCAGAATATGTGGGGATGGACCTTTTTTATTTAGAAACCAGTTCTCCCACTAGAGTATAATGAGATGAAGGCTGAGTGCAGAACCCTACCACCTTCATTGTTGACTTACCACACACACACACACACACACACACACACACACACACACACACACACACACACACACACACACACACAAATTATTCACTTACCACACAGACACACACACACATCCCTCCATCACTAGAGGAATAAGTGTGTTGGTCATGATAGGTTAGCAAAGGGGATACCTATAGAAAGGACCTGTACTAGACAGAAAAAACTACTGCTACCAGCAGTGATTCTGCATTGCAATCACCTCTTTCAGTGTAAGCCCATTATTTAAAATTAAAATGTATGGGGAGGTGGGGTCCACACACATTTAGGTATTCATTAATTCCAGCTTGTCAGGCTAATGGCCATTGTATTTAAATGCCATGGGGAAATGGTTAAATATTGCTTAAATTTTGTTATTTGACAGTTAGGGCAGGAGACTTAATAAAGCACTAAGTGTGATAATCATCAAGGAAACTTAATTAGAGAACGAAAAAACTGTAGCATCTTTATTTACAGAGAAGAGTTATGGCTTTCATTTTATAACAGGGCCAGTTTCTGTACTGCTTTATAATTGAACTTCGGCAACCATGCTGATCAAACATAGGAAAGAAACTTGGACATTGTCCAGCCCAACCCCCTCATTTTGCAAATGAGTAGACTGAGGCCCAGAAAGATGAAGTGATTTGCCCAAGGTCACACAGCTAAAAGCAAAGTAGCAGGACGGAGATTCAAAATAAAGGCCACTTATCCCTGACTCTAACCCTGATTGCATGAGGGTAGAGAGTGCAAGTTTTAATGTGCTCCAAAATGAAAGAATTCAGTTTCAGTTTTAAAAATCTATTGAAATGGGGTTGCTAGGTGGCTCAGTGAATACAACACTGGCCCTGGAGTCAGGAGGACCTGAGTTCAAATGCAGCCTTAGACAATACAAAACTAGCTGTGTGACCTTGGGCAAGTCACTTAACCCCAATTGCCCTAACTTATCCCCCTCCAAAAAGCAAAAAAAAAAAATAAAATCTGTTGAAATATCTAATTCTTCAGTGAAAATTTTTTAATTGATTCAGCATTCTGGTTGATGGGCAGCTAGCTATGCAGTGATGGACAGTATTAAGGAGGCTCTCAGAATACTTTTGCAAGAAATATTCACCATTTTTTGGCCAAAGACAACAAAAATAATATTTACAATGATAATTGTACTTCTGCTCATTTTTTTCTTAAAGAATCAAACCTAAAATTGCCCATTTTTCTTCAAAGGAGGGATTTCTGTCATTGAGGCCCTGGATTATGAAATGTGCAAAGATTTTTACCTCGTGGTGGAAGCCAAAGACGGGGGTACCCCAGCCCTCAGTGCTGTGGCCACAGTGAACATCAACCTTACTGACGTGAATGATAATGCACCCAAATTTAACCAGGAGGTCTACAGTGCAGTCATCAGTGAAGATGCTTCCATTGGGGACTCAGTCATTGTGGTGGGTATATGTGGTCAGTTTGATCCTGACATACAAGGCCAAAGTGAGGTAGAATGGTGAAGTAAATGTTTGTCTCTAGTGCCCTCCCATGGTCTCTTTTGAGTGACATTCTTATTCCTGGGGTCCTCTCTAGAGAACAAATACACTCCTGGTACCTTTCAACCCTTATTTTCCACTGGAAAGGAGTTGATAATCTACTTCACACTAATGTCTAAATGACTGACAATGACCTAAAGGATAACTCACATTTTAATAGAGATTGGTATCTTAACCCAAATGAATAACTATTTAATGGTAGAATTTTAAGCATTAGCAACACAGTTAAGGGATACATTTAAGGGTATGGGAGCCCTTTTATCATCCTTCATATCTGTCTGTACATGAGGTCAGATGACAAAAGCAGATGTTTGAGGGAATTCAAAGACAATAATAAAAACTGAAGTAAGTATTTATCAGGTATGTGTTTACTATGCATGATGGCACAGTGCTAGGTCCTGGGGGTACACAGGAAGGAAATAATGCCTTCCTTTGGGGAGCAATCACTTAGTTTTTGGATTCCTACTTTTGGCTCAGGGCCTGAGGGATCCAGAAAACAAATCAGGCTGTGGACATGTGTGACCCTAAATAAAAATGGAGTCCAGGACCATATCCCTGGTGCTCTTTTGTCATTGGCACTATCTCTGCCTCTGTGATGGATAAAGATGGGAAATCCTAATGGGACAACTGACAGAAACTCTGCAAGGCTTATAATTTGGGGTTTGTGTAATCTCTTTGCTTCTATAGAATTGTAGGTTTAGGCTAAGCATGGACTTTTTTCTCTAACCACCTTGTTTTCTCATAAAGTTAATAGCAGAAGATGTAGATAGCCCACCCAATGGACAGATTCGCTTCTCCATTGTCAGTGGAGACCGGGACAATGAGTTTGCTGTGGATCCTGTCTTAGGACTTGTTAAAGTGAAAAAGAAACTGGACCGAGAACGGGTAAGATTAATTAAACCAACCTTGCCCTCTAGGCTTCCTTAAAGGCCTCTAAAGGTGAATAATAAAATGATTTTTTTAAGGAATTGTTATAGGACATGAGATTTATATAGTCTGAAAGAGATAGGGTTATCGAACAACATCTAATTATGTAATATGTATAACATGCAATATAGTCTCTATAATGCATAGAGAGATATAATACTAATATACTACTATATTAATATATTATATACTAATATATATTATGTACTAATTATATAATATTTATAATATAATGATATGGGCAGTAATTCCCTGAGTAGAACAAAGAGTAGAGCAATATGAACAGATTTACAGTTGTAAAGGCTTGGATTTGGATTAGACCCTAGGAAGAATTTTCTGCCCAATTTTGTGTAACACCAGAATTCATTGCCTCAAGAGATGTTAAGGAAGAGTGACCAGTTCCATCAGGGGTATCCTGAATGCTTTCTTTGTGGGGGGTCAAAGTTACCAAAATAAGAGAGGAGATAATCTGAAACATCAGTAAAAAGAAACCGGTTTCTGTAATAAAATATGAAGCCAATCTGTCAGATACCAGCCCACTGTCAACTTTATTAATGCCATGAATGTGGGGCCTATGACCTCACACTGGGAATCCATGGTTCTAGTTTCTATAGCTAACTTATCTCTACCAGACGCTGTGATCAGTGATGACTTGGAAGGACTCCCAGGTCAAAAAACCATGAATCACAAAAGCCCACATCCTCAAGTTTTCCTCACATATTTTCAACTTCAGTAAAATTAAGTTTAAAAGAAGTCCTTTTTCAACCAAGAATTTAGTTCCCTAAAGAGAAAGTAAAGGTAGAAAAAGCTCCCTCCCCTCCCCCCCCCACCTCACCCTCTCCCCAGAGACTGAAGTACAGAAAACCCAGAAGAGAATTCCCTGTGTGCTACAGCCACTGAGCCTGGGTAAAATTAGTCTTGATAAAGGAGGCAGACCAGCCTTACTAATACTTCCCAGACACCCAGCCTGGAAACCCTGCTGCAGGGGGCACAGCTACTTAATTGCAAGCGCTGTGTGGGTGAATGTGGAGGAAGGCTCAACTTGTCCTTCTAGTTCCCAAGTAAATTAACGCAGCCACATGTACTGATATATACCATCAAACACATGAAAATGGTGATTGTAATAATAGCACCTACCTCCTTCCCAGAGTTGTTTTGAGGATAAAATATTTGTAAAGTGGTTGCAAGCCTTAAAGCTAAATGTAAATGCTCTCTGTTATTATTAATATTAATGCATATATGACTAGGAGTCATAGTGTCCTAAATCATGATAGAACCTTGCATTTTATACCATTTTTCAAGGCATATTGATAGCATTATCCATTTAATTTTTACTTGACTGAATGTAGATAGTTGTTAACGTTGAGCTCAAGATGAATTACTGCCAATGCCCACAACACAGAATGATAAACAGTAACTATATTTCCCCCTGTTTATATGTGAGTGGAAGAGCTAAATGATAGGGTACAGTTGGATGCCCTGAACACAGATTACGCTATGAAAGAGCTAGTGGGATTTTCTGGTAAGGAATGAGGAGGAAACTCCTTCTCATCAGAGTGCGGAGGTGACCCTGTAACCCTGGGAGCTCTCTTGGCAGCAGCAATAACAGCAGGGAGAGCAGGGGGAAGCCATTTCGAGGCATTCCACGCCAGATATAGGGCCCCGAAGCACTCTGTCTGTCTTTCCTTGGAGAACCAGCCTACGCAGACTTACAGAGGCCTCACTAGAACCTCCACCAGCTGGTGTTTTTTTTTTTGTTTGTTTGTTTTTGTTTTTTTTTTTAGCCACAGCCACTCACAAAGATGCTAAATAAGGGGCTAAAAGGCTATGATCTGCTTTGGTAAAGGAAACATCCATATGGATAAATTTATTGATTTTTGAAATAACATCTAAGAGTCTAAGCACTGCCATTTGGCTAAACAAACAAGTAACTGGCTTTTATGATTTTGAAGTCAGGGTTAATTCCTTGACTTTGCTAATGGTTTTCCTCCTACTGACTTAATAGGCTCTCATCTTTAGATGGAATATTAAAATGTACTTTATGTTATGCAGTAGTAGTCTTTAAAAGATTTGAGCAGATCAGATATTGATAAATTAAATGACATTTTCAATGTACTAGGGGAACTCACTGTTTAATTCATTTCAACAAACACTTATTAATGGTGACTTCTTTCATAAAGTGAATTATCACTCTAATTTTTCTTTTTTCTGAAAAAAAATATCTGAAAAATATTCTGAAAAAAAAATTCTGGAAAAAAAATATTCTGAAAAAAAAATATCAGATTGTCTTTAAAGTGGAGCACAGATCTGCATACATATGTGTACATCTGTATGGGTAAATACATATATAACTTTAATGCTACTTAATTATGTATGCGTATTTTATTATAATATAGAATTTTAGATAGGAAAGGTTGTACTTTACCTACTTCTTCCAAGACCCAATTCTCAACATCTATTTTTTTTAATGAGATGGTATTTACTATACCATAGAAATAACCGGCTGAGATTATATGTGGATTATGAACATATCAGTCCGTCAATAAACATTTATTAGACACTTACCATGTGCCAGGAACTTGTGCCAAGTGCTAGAGAGACATATAAAGTAATGAGGCTAATCTCTTACGTATAATACTATTTAGAGTAGAAGAGGCCATAAGAGAAAATCTTGTATTTAAGGTCTGCTGGAGAGAGACTAACTTATCCTTCAAATAACTGCTTAAAAGTACTGAAGGGAGTGGGAGGGCAGGAATGGCAGCATTTATTAAACACCAGCTGTGTGCAAAGTACCATGCTACACACTTCACAAATAGTATCTCATTTGATAATATTTGGAAAATAATGGAACCTGAGTAATAAATGTATCCATTAGGTTTCATGAGGAATCTAGAATCACAAAATTTTGTCCCCCAAAGTAGCCTTTCAGACATTCCCATGAGGCCATGTAGCATGTATTGCGCCACAGTGCAAATGTCGTATGAAGCCCCAAAATAATAAAGTGAAGGCAGTGGGCTGTTTCATAGTTGTGCTATGAACAGGACAGGCAGCTTGCTACTGTGCCAGTGATGTAGAGTTAGAGGACCTGAGTTCAAATCCTGGCATGTGTGACCTTGAGTAAGTCTATCATCCTCTGTGACTAGAGGAATAAATTAATGTCCTGTGGAACCTAGGTACTACTGCCATGTAGAACTTTCATGGACACATTTTTATGAGCATATCAATTTCTACGGTTAATTGATTGATCAAAATGAGCATATATAGCAGAATGGACAGAGACCAGTCTTAGAACCTGAAAGACATGGGTTTAAGAACTAGCCCTCTGTGACCTTGGGCAAATCATTTAACCTCCCACTGCTTTCTCAGTCTCTTAAATTGCAATGCCAAAGTACTAATCTGTATTGTTAAAGGGAGTTTTTTCACTGGAAGTTCTCTTTACCAGTGCGGTCAGAGGACCTGACCCCTTCCCCCACTAAAAAAAATTGTATCTGTGTATTTGAGAGAGATGTACATATATATTTACATATATACATGTTATGTATGTATATGTGCATATGTATGTATGTGTGTATATATATATATATATATATACACATATCTATCCTTTTGGTTTTTGTAGCCCCCCCCTCCCCCCAGGCACATAATGAACTACTCTGAGCTGCTCTGCTTTGCTTGAATTTGCTTGGGGTGTAGCTTTAAGAGTGGGAGTTGTAGATTTCTCAGCTGTTCATTCAGTATGGGTGCTCTCCCTTTGACAGGTGTCTGGATACTCATTACTCATTCAGGCTACGGACAGTGGCATTCCTGCCATGTCATCCACTGTGACAGTCAACATAGACATTTCCGATGTAAATGACAATGGTCCTGTTTTCACACCAGCTAACTATACTGCTGTAATCCAGGTAAACTCGCCTCTGTGCATGCAAGTCTCCAAGATGAGACCTCTTATGATGCGGCTTTTTGTTTCTTCTTCAGTGCTTTTTGCTAAACATCAGCTTACCCTTTTCACTTGACTTGTAAAGAATCTCCACCTTCCATCTTGATTATTGTCTAGAGTGTGAAGGGAGTGAATGTAAACCCCAGGATTGTTAAGGAGCAGGAAAGCCAGTTGGGTGCTGAATATTTCATAAAGCAGTAGGAGGGTGGGGAGAGCTCAGAGCTCTGGCAGTTGGACAAAGCAGTGTCCCTCTAGAGAGCTGAATCAGTGCCAAAAACTTATTTCACGCTTTATAACCCACCTGCCCTTTAAAATCCAGCTGCAAGATGTGATGACTTAGTCCTGTTTTTTCTAGACTCATACATCAGAGAGAAAGGCCATGTGCCTCATATCCTAATACTTTCAGAAACTGTTGCAACACCACACACCAGCAGTACACACAAACCAGCTATTGATTAGATCTCCCTCTGTATGAAGGATCAAGGGCAGCCCTGAGGTGGGGTATTGATATTATTTCAGCCCCAGACAGCTCTCATATTCACCCCAGTATAGACCCGAGCCTCCAGAACCACCCCCACTCCTCCTGTTTCCCCAGACTTGTGCAGACAGAAGAAGGTCTGAGGCTGGACAGCGCCCCTTCAAAAGACCCATGTTGGAACCTTTACTTTTCAGGCATTAGGGTGAGAGTAGTTACAGAACAAGCAGGTGGTGTCTTTATTTTCACCCCCTCTTTTCATAAAATCTGATGCTTCCACCTGGTGGTATTCTTTTGGTTGCCTCTCCTAGATCCTGGCTAGACTTGATTTTCTTCCCCTTCTTGTCTTATTTCCAACAGCTGTATAATGTGATCCCCATCCTCCCAACATAGATATTTTCTTTATTTCTTCACCTGCCCCAGTTTCTTTAGGAGGTGGCCCCTCCCCCGGACTCTTTCTCCCCCCTCCCTCCCTCCAGCTTTTTGTCCTCTATCTTTCCTCAAAACAAGATGGACTCCAGGTACTTAATTTTCATTTTATGACATATATCAGTCGGTCTGGCAGACTGTTTCCAAATGCCAAACAGGAAAGGAAGAATGGAAGGCCAGAGGCTCCTCACCCCCTCCAAGTTGTGACCCTCCTCCAGGTCCTAGAGTGTCTGGCCTCTGCAGTATGTCTCTCTCTCTCTTTTCATGGACAGTGAGCCCCTGAGGCGACTATTATGTCTTTCATCTCTGGAGGGAAGTAGCTCTATAGATTGAGCAAATAAATAAATGAATCTTACACTTGGAGCAGGGTTGAGTATATTGCAGTGTGAAGCAATAAATCTTCACTGAACCCGGAAGGGACAGTAACTGATTCCAGAGGGATCTTGCATCTGGTTCTTGCTGACTGAAAGGACACTTGAGAGGAAGAGAAAAATGACAGTTGTTGAAGGTCCTGCTATCTTTCTTCTTCAGAGTAATTCCCTCCTTCCCAGTCTTCTCTGACTTACTCCCACACATGGTTTTGATAAGACTCAATCTACTTCAGGACCTAGAGCCTATGCTCCTGCCCTGCATTTTCCTCCCTGCCAAAACTACATGTATCATTCTATCAATCTCTCTGACCCAGACTCACTTAATCCTAAATCTTTGCCATCAGAAGGTCTGCACTGGCAAAGCTGACTCTGGTTCCGACCTATAGCAGCATATAACAGAAATCTACATGGAGAGCAGTGAGGAACTCATCTCCTGAGCCACAGAGGAATTTAATCTGAGTGAGGATAACCTCTGACCCAAGGCTTATGGAGAAAGACCGTTGGGGAGGAGAGGCAAAGAGCATCAGTAAAATATTACTTAAGTTACTGGTTGCTTAAATGAATAAAAATTTTTCTACTGACATGAAAGCTACAGGACACCCCTCCCCACACATCTCCAATGGATATATAATTATAATTATGTATTATTAAATATATAATGTATTAAATTATATAAGACTCACAGCTATATAAAAATTAAATATATATTATATATATTTATATAACATATAATGATAATAATAAATGAACTCATTGTCTACTAAGTATGTTCAGTTTGAGCATTTTGTGCATGTTAGAACCCTAAAATTAATACTCTTTTTGGAGTTTGCTTCTGTATGTTTACTATCAATTTGTTAATTTTTCTAGAATGCCCGTCCCTCCCTGTAAAGTCGTGTATTATAATATATCCCAGAGTTTTTTCCTCTATGTAAATGTTGTAGTAACTGTTTGAGAAAAAGCAAGCTCCCAGCAGGTTGATGTTTTCTTGACCTGGCAGGGTCTCTCTCCATGTTGTCCTATAAATAAGCCAACCTGTGAACAGTATTCCATCCCTGATTTATTGGTGTTTTCTCAACTAGCCATGGATGTTTCAGTGAGTTGGAGAATTGACCACAGTTCAAGACCATAGTTAGAACTTCAAAAAAAAATAAAAACCACCGGCAAGTGAGAAACATATAACATAAATACGTCCTTTATTGGAGAGGGAAAAGGAGTAAAATGAAAATTATTAATAAGCAAAGATAATAAAGCACCATGGGAACTACTTCCTTTCCAAAACATTGTATTTCTGGTGAGCAGTGGTTTGCATTTTTTTTTACGAGAGAGGAATATAATTTAATCTTTTTTTCCCCATACTGTTTTATGCAGGAAAACAAACCAGTGGGAACAAGCATTCTGCAGCTGATGGTGACAGACCGAGATTCTTTTCACAATGGGCCACCCTTTACCTTCACCATCTTGGCAGGGAATGAGGAAGAAGAGTTTGTGTTGGACCCTCATGGGATCTTAAGATCGGCAGTAATCTTCAGGCACACAGATTCTCCGGAATATGTGCTTTACATCCAGGTGCTGTCTTGCCCTTTCTAGGGACCAGATGTCTTTCGTTTCTGTTTGTTATTGTGCCTGTTGCTTAGTTTCTCTTTGTTGAGTAAGTAAACATAATTTAGTGGCCATGTAGGAATACGTTCCCCATTTAATCTCAAATTCAATTTCACACTAATAAAAGCAGGCTCTTCATGTGAAATTGCATAGAGAGAAATGAGGAAGTCATTGTTCAGGCCTAGCATTTACTTAGGGTGTGCTTAAGCAGATGATCAGTCTGCTTAAGTTTATTTAAAATTGCCCTGGGGGTCCAGTTTACCCCCCAAATATTGTTCAGTTGTACAAGGCTCCCTCCTTTGTGATGGCATCATCTGCTGAATCACCATAAGGGGGAGGTCATGAGTCAGCATTTTATATTTGGTTTAGGCCAGATGTCTCCTTAAGTTTTTGTAGGAAGAGAAACCTCATCTTCTTGACCTAGTTCATTTAATCTTGTTCCTTTTCCCCAAATTTTGTTTAAAAAAAAAAGAATGGAACCACGAACAAATAAACTAGCAACATAGTTCAGGGGATGGCTCATCCTCATGTGCCCTCCCCTGGAGTATCAGTTTCTGTGGGACAACAGATGGATGTATAAGGGGAGTAGAAAAAATAAAAGGGGAAAGGAGCTGACAAGGTTTGGACAGAGATCTCCCTTGTCAGAGCTCAGAGAATAGGAATTCCTGGTCTCCAGCAATGCCACTGTGTAGCTGATGGGAGGGGCCACCCAAGCAGTGCCCCTCCCTGAAGGATGATGCCACGCTACCTTAGGCATTGGGTCCTGGGGTACTTGATTACCCGAGAAGGTAAAACAGGCCTCCTAACAAAACAAGCAGACTCTATCTTGGAGACAGATTTCACCAGTTAAACTGGGATCATTTGCCCCAGATTGGCATTGGCATTGGAGGAACGTGCTTCTTTTGTTTCTTTAATTTTTTCAAGTTAACAAAAATTCGCCTTCTCTTTCATACACACACATATGTACACACATGCACACACCCGTGAAGAAGATGCATTATTTCATATTACATTTATTTTTGTATGTATTATGATCCCTCTTCTAGACTGTAAGATCCCTGAGGGCAGAGAACTTTATTCCGTCTCCAATTTTTTTTTATTTCACTGAATACCTACCATAGTGTTCTGGCGCACACAGGAAGCATTTAATCAAAATTAGGCGAACTAAATCCAAGTAAAGACTTCCCTGGGGCACCAAGATTTCCTTGGCTATAACAGCACTTTGCCTGCAGCCCCACTTCTGCCTTCTGCCCAGACTGGAAACAGTGCCATCGGTGTTTTCTGGGGCACATTTCTCTCCACCCCCAGTTCTCTTCTGTTGTCTGGCCTTACTATTAATAACCAGTGGTGCATTGGGGAGCTGAAGATGACAAATGACTCCCTTTACTTTAAATGCACATCTTCAGCACTTTGAGACAGAAGGACTTAAAAAAGAGAAACATAGTTGAAAGTATGGGACTTTTTTTTTCTCTTAACTCCTGTGTTTCTTCCTCAAATATTTTAGGCAAAGGACTCAGGCAAACCCCAGCAAGTTTCCCACTCCTATGTTCGTGTCCGGGTGATTGAAGAAAGCATCCACAAGCCCACTGCCATCCCCTTAGAGATCTTTATTGTCACCATGGAGGATGACTTCCCTGGGGGTGTCATTGGGAAGATCCATGCTACTGACCAGGATGTGTATGACGTACTCACATATGCACTGAAGTCTGAGCAGAGAAGCTTGTTCAAGGTGAACACCCACGATGGAAAGATCATTGCCCTGGGAGGCCTGGACAGTGGTAAGTACATTCTGAATGTTTCCGTGAGTGACGGCCGCTTCCAGGTGCCCATTGATGTCATTGTCCACGTGGAACAGCTGGTCCAGGAGATGCTGCAGAACACAGTCACTATCCGCTTTGAGAATGTCTCCCCTGAGGACTTTGTTGGGCTGCACATGCATGGGTTCCGAAGGACCCTCCGGAATGCCGTCCTCTCCCAGAAACAGGACAGCCTCCATATCATCAGCATCCAGCCTGTGGCTGGCACCAACCAGCTGGACATGCTGTTTGCTGTGCAGATGCACAGCGGCGGCTTCTACAAGCCTGCGTACCTCATCCAGAAGCTATCCAATGCAAGGAGACATTTGGAGAATGTGATTCGCATCTCAGCCATCCTGGAGAAGAATTGCTCTGGACTGGATTGCCAGGAACAGCACTGTGAGCAGAGCTTATCCATAGACTCGCACTCTCTGATGAC
Source organism: Pseudochirops cupreus (assembly GCA_028627135.1). Classification (NCBI taxonomy): domain Eukaryota; kingdom Metazoa; phylum Chordata; class Mammalia; order Diprotodontia; family Pseudocheiridae; genus Pseudochirops; species Pseudochirops cupreus. The sequence continues at coordinate 186,069,842 of CM053582.1, read as the reverse complement.
TTACAGCACAGCTCGCATTAGCTTTGTGTGTCCTCGTTTCTACAGGAACGTGCGCTGTACATGTAATGGTGAGTTTAGTTTTAATCCCTCAAGGGGGAATTTTCTCAGCAGTCCCTCCAGTCTTTTGGGGAAACTGGTTAGAAAGGGTGACTTGCAGAGTCTGAATATCTTGGGGAACAGACAGAGATGGTCAGGGCTACAAGGCTGGGATCCTTCTTGTTTATTGCTGTAATAAGTCAGTGAGCCTTTACCTTTCAAGGGGCAAAGGTCACATCTGTAGAGCAGCACCACACTCATAGTGGTCAGTGAAAGGTCATGTTCATTGACATCTCTCTCTGTTGTCTTATGTGTCGTTGCCTCTGTCTTAGAATCGTATACCCAGGGTTTTCTAAGCAATGGGAAACTTTGCTCAAGTGATTGACAGAAGGATCAATTCCAGGATGGAGCAAGTTTATAAAGTAACCCTCTGACTTACTGGAAAGGGGCAGAGATCTTCAACCCCTTAACTTGCAGTAAATTTCCATTTGCCCAGTTTGTAGAAGATACTGTAACATGACAGTTTTGGATGTCTACTAATGGGATATTTCTACTAGGAAGAGGAATACATTGACAGTTTTCCTGCCTCCATTTCCATTCTGGGCTCAGACACCCAGAACAGTGCCAATTACCCTGTGGGTGCTCCACAAATACTGTGTCTGTGTGAGTGTGTGTGTGTGTGTGTGTGTGTGTGTGTGTATGTATTTGTTTTCATCAGCCAGATTCAATGATGACCAGACCTGTTGGATGTGTTAATTATCTCCAAGCCAGACTATCTGAATGCCTGCATCATATGTGAAGCACTTTTGTCTCTGGCAGATGTCACTGCCACACACAATTTATGCAGGCCAGCTGTTCATGTCTTACCTAGATTACCTTAGTAAGCAAGCTGATTTATGCAACAAAGCACTGTGAGGAGCTTAATGAAGGTATGTAGAGCAGAGTGCAGGAGGTGAGATGGCTCAGTACAAGGTGGGGCTCTACTCTGCAGGAGCAAATGTACCAGCCATGGCTCCCCATGGTGTGACCTTGGCACACACTACAGAGAGAACTGAAATGACATGTTCTCAGAGTCCCGAGGAGCTGTCGAGAACAGCATGTTACCTTGTTTCTAGGTGAGTAAGTCATTATGTACAAGCACTGAAAAACCTTGCAAATCAGAGCTTTGCTCTGGCTGATGGTTATATGTGTGAAGCAAGATGGGAAACTGTGTTGAGGACTCTTGTCCTGAATCTCTGTCCCCTTGAGTAGTATACCTCTAATGCTTTTTCAGGAACCAAATCATATGTGCCCAAAGAGTGAGACACAAGACCTTGCAAATCCTGAGTTTCTGAGAGTTCTGCAGTCTTGGCGATCAAGAGAACGTCAATGTTCCCCTTTCTTATTGGCTTACTTGTATAATTATTATATGTCACAGAATCATAGATCTTAGAGATACAATGGATCTAAAGAAGTATATAACCCTGGGGTGGCTAGGTGGCACAGTTAACAGAGCCTGGGCCCTGGAGTCAGGAGGACCTGAGTTTAAATCCAGCCTCGGACATTTAACACAAAACTAGCCGTGTGACCTTGGGCAAGCACTTAACCCCAATTGCGCTACCTTTCTGCCTCCAAAAGGCAAAAAAAAAAAAAAAAAGAAATGCATAACCCTTCCTTCAAAGAGGCAAAGTATTAATTGACTCCGTTTGTAGGTGGGACAGCGGAGGCCTAGAAAGGTTCAGTAAATAAAATGATGATTCTGGCTACGTTTATGGCCTTTAAGGCATTTATAGGTGATTAACAGTGAGGCAGTCAACAATTCAATTCCACAAGCATTTTAGTGTTTACTATGTATAAACCACCATGCTGGGTGCTGGGGATAAAAAGACAAAAATAAACACAGTCCCTGTTGTTCACATTCTGCTGTGGAGAAGCAGCGTCCACACTGATAAATAAAGACAGCATATATACAAAACGAATAGAGGTTCTAAAAAAGCGTTCTGGGCATGGGGAACAGCCTGAGCAGAGTTCTTTGTGAGTCGTAGAGGGAGCCTAACCCCTCTGGACTCTTCATACCCTGGCTTAGCCAGCTGCAGGATCCGGAGGTGACCCTCCTGGCCACTGGGTGGAGCAGTTAACATCACAAATGGCGGCCTTCTCCGGTCTAAGCTCCAAGGTCCTGCTGGTGCACAGTTGGCTTCCTCCAGGGCCCTATTCCTGGCCCCGCACAAAACTAGTCTTTTTCTCATACAGATATTTTGAGTCATTTTAAATGAAAATGCTGAATTGCTGCGACTGAATGAAAGAAGACCTGAATTTTAGTGCCCGTTGGCCTCATTAAATTCCAGCCACCATTAAATTTTGCATGTGAACAGCAGTTCAGCAGGTGCAAGGGAGGCTGTGTGATTGCCTCTGTTGCTGCCGCTGGCTGATAGGCACCTCATAGACACTGATTCACATGGAACCCTGACATAAAATCAGGCAGAAGGGAAATTACACATGCAACCTAATCTGACCAGGGAAGGAAGAGGAGAGGGAGAGTGGAAAAGCTCATTCTAAAAGGGCCTGTTGACCAACACATAGAGGAGAGGTGGGTCCGCAAGAAGGATCTGTCAATGAGGGCTCAAGAATTGACCAAAGTGGTCATGGGAGATCTAGGTGATTGCCCTCCTGGCATTTTTCCAAGGGCTTGATTTCATCTATATGAAATAAATAAGAAGCTTGCAAGCATATTTTAATTAAATAAACATTTATTAAGCCCCTACTATATGCCAGACATTGTGCTACATGCTGTTTGAGTGTAAGGCAATGTGCTGCAATGGCAAGAAGCTAGGCTTAGAGTCAGAAAGTCCTAGGTTCAAATCCCACCCAAGACACTTAGTTTCCTCTTCTGTAAAATGAAGATAATATTTTTAGCAATATTATTTTGGCAATATTTGCGTGTGTGTGTGTGTGTGTGTGTGTGTATGTGTAGGAGGGTCGGTAGGTAAGTATCACAAGGTAAGAGTAAAGTGGTACTAGATAGACACCTGGAGGAGACCTGGGTTATTCTGCCAGCTCTACAAAGGATTCACTTTGACCAAGTCACTAAAACTGCTTTATGACTCTTCGTGTTTAAACTCTCTTTACATACCTATGATTTCTGTTCTATGTACCTCAAAAGACTTTTTGAGGTTCAACTAAGAATAATCAGCCAGAAAACAGGGTGGATAAAACACTGGACACGAAGACAGGAAGACCTGAGTTGAGAGTAGTCTCAGCTACTCTCCAGCTGTGTGACCTTGGGCAAGTCACTTGAATGACCTCTTTCGGTCTCTAAGATAATAATCCCACCTAATTTATAAGATCGTTGTTGGAAGGATAAAATGATATGATATATTTAAAGCATTTTACAGGTGTGTGAGCACCATATAAATACTATTATTCTTATTAATTATACTACAAGGTCTCTTCTTCTTACACCTATTGATCAGTCACTATCCTCATTATGCAGGGAAGCAATTGGTTACCTTTGACCAGAAGGGAAAGAGGCATTTATGATTTCAAATAGCCCTGAATGTTTGTTTTGTATCTATGGAAGGTCCGTCAGGCCATTCTTAAATACCTGCAGCACAAACAATCCATTTCCTACATATAACCATTCATAACAGATATTCCTTTGAAGTTACAGAGCAAAATGATGTAGGTGTAGATACACATAGTGGCCCACCTGTATGAACTCCTTCTTGATCTGTCTAGAACAGCAGTTCTCAACCTGTGGGTTATGTTCAATTTGTAACAATGAAAATACATCCTGTATATCAGATAGATTCATAATAGTAGCAAAATTACAGTTATGAAGTAGCGACAAAAATGATTTTATGGTTGGGGTCACCACAACATGAGGAACTGTATTAAAGGGTCACGGCATTAGGAAGGTTGAGAACCACGGGTCTAGAAGGATTAGCTCTTCTACTATCCTGATGATGAGAGGGAACATGGTGTTACTAAATAGAAGTCTAGACTTAGAGTCTGGAAGACCTGAATTCACATCTTCTCCCTAGCACTTTCTGGCTTTTTGAGCAAGGGCAGAACCAGTCACTTCTCTGAACCAAACTTTCGTCATTTATAAAATAGGAATGTGACGATAATTTAGTACCTACCAACAAAGTGTTGTGGCATTCAAGTAAATTAATATATGTAAGAAGGCCTTATGAACCTCAAAGGGCTATAGATAAATATCACCCATCTGTAATGGTTGCAATATGGTGTACCCCTATTGCTTAAAAGGTAGAATTTTTGTCTGGACCAGATCTGTCTTTTCATTACTATGGGGAGCTTCCTATGAGGAAGCTGCTCTATAGATCAACACCTTCTCTGAAAGTTATAGCTTTCCCCAGGGCACAGAGAGGTGTAGTATCAATGTAGTATTCACAGAGCCCACAATCACTATAAATATACCCACGTAGTGCTCAAGAGCAAAATATAACAGACTCTACATATAGAAGACTGAAGCAAAACATTTATTCAGACACCAGAAAACCAAATCCCAAAACCAGTAAGCCAATTCCATCATAGTAGCAAAGAAGCCAATAAGTCACAACAGCACACAGAGCCACACCATCCTTCAGCCTTCCCACAAACCAACCAACTTTTACTCACAAGCCTATCCAACTCCCTTGGATGTGTGCTCTCCTCCCAAGTGTCTAGCTGCCTCTGACTCCCATCTTCCTGTGGGCTCTGCTCCACCCTTCAGCCAACTCCTCCCACCACAGGCTCCATGTGATTACATTAAGCCTATTAGGAGACAGAATATATTTTCAAAGTAGGGAAGGTCTTCAAATGCCCTTAGACTTATTAAGGGGCAGGAAAGATCTTCAGATTCCCATTACCATTACAAGGTAGGTTATGAATCTTGTCTGAAATAACCATGGCTAGTGTGTGTCAGAAGTAGGACTTAACCCAGGTCTCCCTGAATCTGAGGCTGCTGCTTCCTTTTCCAATATGTGTATGAAATTATTAGCATTTGACTGTATCTTTGTATGTATATGTGTGTATATGTATACATATACATATATATGTGTGTGTGTGTGTATATATATATGTGTATATATATATGTATGTATATACACATATACATATACATACATACATATATGCCATGGAAAGTATCATTGCATGAAGTTGTACTCAGCACAGTGGTGAAATCATCCAGAAAATGTGGTTCAGCCAAGCAAATATACTGTATGATTCAGGCTTCTGTGAAAAAACCATGGGAGACCAACTCATAATAGGTACTGCACATTTCTATAGTTTAAATTTTCTTACTGAGCAAAAACAGGAGGGAGCTGGTGGGACTTTGGCCAGGATTAGTTCTAATGTGAGATATTAACTCTTCACCGTGAGCCTGTCTGGTTCCTTCTTGGGATGAAATGGATGGAAATCTAGGTAGTGGTCCAGGTAAAAATATGAATGATGACTGATGGCATTTGCCAACCACAAAAACTTTCTTGTATCTTAAATTACCACCTGTCTATGAAATTAAAGCTATTTCAAAGTAGAGCATACTGTTTGCAGCCTTACCCTGGGCAAAGAAACAGCTGGGAAGTCCTCATAGGGTCACTGAAACTATTAGGCTTGTTACTAACAGTAGAGAAGAAGCGTGGCTTAGTGGAAGAGGAGTTGCCCCTAGTCAGAAAAAACCTCGGTTCAAGTTACCTCTGTGACAGGTACTGAAGTCAGCAGGCCCTGGGTTCAAGTTCTGCCTCTGTGACCTAGAGTAAATCCCTTAGCCTCTCAGTACCACAGACTACTCTCGAAGACTGTAAATTTCCAATCAGAATTGAGAAAAAGAAATTTCTTTCTTGGGACTTTACTAAACTTGATGAAAGCACAAATGAGTCCAGACCAGAAAACCAAAGCAAAATAAAAGATTGCCAGCTATTACCTAATTCAATACTGTGTGTCTTCTGCAAACTTTTAAATCATGCATCTGACAAAAAAGGAAAGCTGGTCAGATATGACTGGGCTAGGCCCTACATTGTTCCCAAGTTAGTAGTCATAGTCAGTAGGCAGGCAGACTAGTAGCTCTTGGTTTGAAACCTCTTAATGTTTTGATTACAGGAAACATCTACAAAGCATAGTAATTAGCTTCAGGCTTTAGGAGGTGGTTTGAACAGCTTTGTAAGTGTGGTTGATCTCAGGGTGGGTGAGCCAAAGTAGTCTATTCTGATGATTTTACTTTTTGACATGCTATGAAATTTAACATGTGCAAAACGTAACATACAGGTTTGAAAAGAGAAGGAAAATGGCAAACACGGACCAGATTCCCTTTGGTCTTGCCATGATGCAGAGTGAAAATAAACGTTTTTGGCTTAATAGAATGAACCCCTTTCCCCTCAGCACCTATTCTGGACGTAAACTAACTAGCCTGAACATTCGTGGCATAAATCTTTCATCCCTCCTTTAGATAGATGTTCCTGAGCCCAGTACACATTGATGATTAAATCTGAATTCCTTAAGGATAGTTATGATGCCAGACTATCCTTCAAGAAGTCGGTAGACTAAAGGATGAGGGGGTCATTGTTTTACAATTAAAAAGTACCTTGTGGCTCGTAACAATTATAGGACATATATATGTCTTAAAATAGTAATTATGTAAACATGTGATTTGTTGAAGCAAATTGAGTTATTAGTTGTGTGGAGCTTTCCAGGTCTTATGTATTTAGGGAGCCCCCAGCTGTAGCTGTAAAGACAAGGCTTTGCACCTAGAAATCTTTCCTGGGATTCAGACAACTTTGTTCGTATCTCATTGAATCTGTGCCGTGATGAGGCAGGTGTTGATCTGTTCCACATCAGTTATAAGGAATTCAGACCCTATAACAGCATATATTCTAGATATGACCTAAGTGCTTCCAAATGTTTACGGAGAAGAAAAAATCATGTTCTAGTTTGGAGAAACCTCCTTGCTCAGTAACGTCACTATTTAGTCTTTCTTTGCTTGAATAAAGGATGGAGACAGACCAGCAGACACAGAGAGGGAGGCAAAGACAGATGGAGAGATTGAGATAGAGAAAGAAAGAGACAGAGGACAGAGAGACACAAAAGATGAAGAGATACAGTGAGAGTTTCCTAAGAAGGAAGGACCCCATGGGTTTTACTCTTTTGTCATAAAGACTTGGTAGGGGTAGCTTTTTGTTGCAGAGTGGAATGATAATAGGGCCAGAGATAAAACCATAGTTGTGATCAGAATGTTTCCTATTCTGTGTTTTCCAGTTAGGATATCAGAAAGGATACCTTTAAGGATTCTAAAAAACACTGTACGGTACTGTATGGTACTTCGCTCCATCTACACTTACCAAGAACTTTTTGCCTTCTATATAAATAACCTTTTCAAAGCAAGACTTCTTGGGAATATTGCTCTTAGAAAGAAAAAAAAATGGCAATGTGAGCCACCCATGTAGTTGAAATGGAAAAGATATTTTTCCTATGGTTTGGTCAGTGACAGAGTGACTGAATACATAGTCAGATGTTATGCTAAATTTGGGGACTGGTGACATGGATGATTTAGAAATTATTAACATTTGTCTGGGGACTGTACTTTGTAATTATTTCTTACAGCAAAATAACTTGCTAATTTGGTATGGGTTGGATAAATGTTAAGATTAGTTTATAAATCCTGAGCACAAATCAGCCATCTTGCAAATGGAGAAGCCTAGAATTGTGCTGGGTGTCAGAACGTAGGGATAATCCACATAGACATAATTGAGAGTTGACTTAATGCCAATGAATTGTGAACTCTTACCCCAGCCTACCTATTGGTCTTGCAAGTAAATCCTGAACAATGTGTTTGAGCCATTATCTATGAATAGTCTGTGCATTTGCATGAAATAGTTTGTTTTTACCTAAAAGTACCAATAGCCAGTTAACATTAGTCATTAATAGTTACTTGGAAGAAGACATAGGATGCCCAAGCAACTATTTTTAAGACGGGGGAGCATTGGAAAAGGCATGACAGCACTAAGGATGCCCAAGGAAGTCAAAAGGTGAATTTTTGTAGAATCATTGTCCTGAAACAATAGGTTTCCTTGTGCTTTGAAGTGAGCAGGTCCTTTCTTCTCTCTCCTTGTTTCATTTAAAACCAGATGTATAGTTATTTCTAAATTTTCTCTTAAATATCCTTTCATCAGCTGAGACATGATAAACCGGTTCAGGGCCAGGCAACATCTTTTGTAGCTAAGCTATAAACCACTGAAAAATAGGATTTATAAATTTTGGGTTTGCTCTTGCCACTTATATTGCTTCTCTCAAAGATTACAGTTCCTAAAATATTTATATGTTGTTAAAGTTGAATTGCTATTTTCTTCTAGACTAAGAAATTAACGTTTAGTAGGACAGTATGCTTAATGGTCAGGATAGAATAGAAATCTAAGAAAAATGTAACAGGGCAGATCTTGCCAAGTGATGGAGCTGCTGAGTCCCCAGAAATGTCAAATTCATGTGAAGGGGCTCTAACTCTTTTAGACCACTGGGAACCCATTTAGAAAATTACTGTTCCAGTTGTGAGTTATTTTTAATTTGTCTCCTTTTATAGCCACTTTATTACTTACCCTGATGTAATTTACATTTAAGGAGTAGCTCTCTCACCAGGTAGGAAATGGCCTAATTACTTTTGAAATATCCAGATTCCATGAAAAGCACATTTCCTGTGTTTGCCAGGGTTGCAGAATCAAAATAACTCATTTAGCTCCTAATTTCATAGTTAAATCTGTTAATCTGCTTCCCAGGATTTTTTTTTCTAAAGAATTACTACAAGTTTCTTCCTCCTGTGCCATTAGGATCGTGGTTGGGAATGTCGGTTTCCTTTGAAATGGCTAATTCTACTTTTCATGAATGTTGCTGTATCACATTTGCACATAGTCAGTAAAACAGCAGGTAGTGGGAGAGATTAGGAAATAGGCAAACGCTCTGCCTCCATAACTCTGAATTAATCAGCAAAACAATCCTTTTTTTTTTAAAAACTCCATAGCAATATTCTTTTTAATCACTTAGATTCTATGTAGATTTAGGCAAAATTAAAGGGCCCTCGGTGGGAGCCTGGAGAGCAATTCCACCTCTACCCCACCCTTTGGCCCAGCCTTGGTGATAAGTGTCAGATGGAAGATGGAAGGGACAATGGTTCAAATCCGAGGTAACTTACCTGCATGACCTTGGTCAAAATACCCTTTGGGTCTTATATTCTTTACCTGTAAGGGAAGTAGACCAGAAAGTCTCTTTTAAGGTTTCTTCCAGCTACATATCCTATAATCTGCAGATTTTCATCAATTCCAAGAAACCTTATCTCCACAAATCTCAAGTGGTGAGATGATAAATATTTTCCCAATCTGTTTGATGGAACTGGTCTAATCCTTGTCTAGTTCAGTTTTAAATTGGAGAGCTTTTTTGCAGTCTTAATGCTGCTACATAGGCAGTAGGTATTAAAGGTGTTCTGTAGGTATGCTGTAATGTAGGAAGTCCATATAAGATAGGGTTGCCCTCAGATCTTCTCTTTGAATTCTCACTGTTCTTCAGCACTATTCCTAGCCAATTTCTGCTTTCCATTCATCTCTTTGTATTTTACTGTGTTGTTCCATTTATAACAGGAGGACTCTGTCCCGGGTCAAATGATCCTTGCATGGAGAAGCCCTGTCCTGGGGACATGCAGTGTGTTGGTTATGAAGCCAATAGAAGACCATTCATCTGCCAGTGTCCACCAGGAAAACTTGGCGAATGCTCAGGTACAGAATGGTGTTGGATAAAGAATATGGTAACTTTGGGTGATATAGCACTTACCTGTGTAACTTTGGTTGCTATAGCACTTACCTTTGATTAAATCATTCTCCCCAAACTCTTAAATGGCATTTCTTGACAGCACATGAAATGCCTTTCTGAATTGACCCAGTGTAATTAATACACACTCTCAAAACTTATTTGGAATTTCTCTGAGCTTCTTACTCTCAGTCATTTGGGTAGCCACTCCAACTTGGAGATCATAGACTGCATTATGGACTTATATATATGTAAGTCAGGAAGTCCTGTCTCAGACTCGTAGGTCACTATGTGACCTTGAACAAATCACTTCATCTCTCTAGGTCAGTGGTTTTCAACCTTCCTAATGCCATGACCCTTTAATACCCGTATACGGGCGTATCTGCATGTGGACAGACCTGCCTGGAGATGGATAGGGAGCAGTGTCTCAGTTCCTAAGACCATCGGAAATATGTGTTTTCTGATGGCCTTAGGTGACCCCTGCGAAAGGGTCGTTTGACCCCCAAAGGGGTCACAACCCACAGGTTGAGAAACACTGCTCTAGGTCATAGTAAATGAGGATTCAGTGACCTCTAGGATCTCTTTCTGCTCTAAGTCCGTGAACTTGCGATTCTACCATTAATGCCCTTACATCCGATGTTGTGAAGGGAGAGCTGCCAGTCGACAAGCATTGTATTTAAATGCCTTTTTTGTGCCAAGCACTGTGCTAACAGCTGCCTGCCACTGGGTTCTACCAGGAATACAGAACCAAGAATTTAGTATTTCTACTAAATAAAAATGAAATAACTATGTACTACTTATAATGGAATGACCAAAAAATGCTGTAGGCTTTTTCAGTTACATCTCATCTATTTTAAAAGTATGACATTGTAGAAAGTAGAAGATTGTTGGAGCAAAGGGCAGCCCATCTCTAGTATAGTCCTTGCTATTCAGAGAATTGCATAAATCTGCCATCATAAGAAGATAATACTTTAGATGGAAAAGCCAATCATGGTCTATGGAACAAGCCAAGCAAGATTGGACCAGTAAGGAATACATTATCTGTTTGAAATGGATGGTAGCATATTTCATAAAAACAGAGGCATCCACCCCCATGTCTTGGAAAAAAATCTTATTTATATGATTTAAGCTTTAAATCTTCCTTTCTTGACCTTCATCCAGCTTTCAATTTGGCTGTTGTGGCCTTCATTCATTTCCAAGCATGGCTTTTGAATTCTAACATTGATTGTTAAAATATATTGTTGGGGAAGAAAGGGAAGTATAATCATTAGCCATTACTGGCATGTCATTTTGTTGTTATAAAGTATAAATAACTGAAATTCAAAATATGGACAATTTTACAGTCAGACTCAGACTCAGTCGGGATTTTTGACATTTCTAGCTCAGTTATTTGGAGATGACAATACAATCTTCTCAGCTATCAGCCCTAAGAACAAAGCTATATACAATATGGGGTGACTTCATACTCTGTTAGTCATGCCCAGGAACCTACCCTTTGAAGATACTCTACTATTACTTTCTTAAAAGAGTTAGGCTTAGAAAATAACCAATTTTCCCAGTATATTCAGAATGCATATTTTAAAACAGGGAAATAGTTTATACAGGATATTTTGACTAGAGTCCAAACTTCGTTTCTCCCCATCAGGCATATATGACAACATAATTTCCGTTTTTTAAAAATTATCCTATTAAGAGATTGACAGAGATTTTGTTCTCTTCCTCACTCAATAGTCAGTAAATATTTATCAAGCACCTAGTATGTTTCAGGTATTGTGCTAAACTCGGAGGATTAAAAAAAAAAGACAAAAGACAGTCCCTGTGCTCAGGGAGCTCACAATCTAATGAAAGAAACAACAAGCAAACAAACATGCGATACACAGGATAAATGAGAAGGAATTTGACAACCATCATCTAACGCCATACACCAAAGTCAAGTCTAAATGGGTGCATGATCTAGGTATAAAGGCTGATACTGTAAATAATCTGGGGAAGCAAGGAATAGTTTACTTGTCAGATTTATGGAATAGGAAGG
>CM053582.1:186033521-186057509 GCA_028627135.1 Pseudochirops cupreus | reverse complement strand
TGATATAGAAAGACTATAGTTTAAATGGAGACTGAAGCAAAATATGCTATCGTTCTTTTTCATGTCTGGTTTTGCTTTTTTTTCCCAGTGATCACTCGTTGGTTACAACCCTTCTATATGACCAAACTATTGTACAATGTGAAAGTATTTGCAGATCCTATACATGATTGTATGCCACCATGGGGGGGGAGGGGAAGGGAGGGGAGAAAATCTGAAACTCAAGTGATTGTGGAACTGAATCTTGTAAATTAAAAGTAAATGAGTAAATAAAAAAAATTTAAAAAAAAAAGAAGGAATTTGACAAAGGAAGGTAGTAGAATTAAGAGGGTTTGGGAGGGGTGGCTAGGTAGTGCAGTGAATAGAACTTCAGCCCTGGAGTCAGGAGGACCTGAGTTCAAATCTGGCCTCAGACACTTAACACTTACTAGTCATGTGACCTTGGGCAAGTCACTTAACTCCAATTGCCCTGCCTTCCCCCCTCCAAAAAAATTTTATAAAGAGGGTTTAGGAAAGTCTTCCTATAGAAGATGGAATTTCTCCATCCAGTATTTCAGTTTTGACCATTGCCCATTAAAATATATGTAGTTATAGGAGAAAAAGAGAACCAAACTTGAAACCAGGCATTTCAGGAACTTATTTTTATCAACATTTCAAATGTGTTGTAATGTTGGTTAATTTTTTAAATTATTTATTATCATCCTTAGTATAGATTGGTTTGAACTGACTCATTTTGCAAAACGTGGGAAATCCATTACTTAAAAGTAGGGGAACAATTTTATTTAGTAGCGGAATTTCATTTTATGGTACAGAAAGTACTTTAGCCCCTTCAGAAACCATTTGTCGCATCTTTCTGAAAGTTAGAATTTTGCTGATTCTCGATAGTAAGAGTTACAGTGGCACAGTGATAATTCAGATTTTGAAGTGTTAAATTTTCCATTGGCAAAGGGCAACCCAGATCCCTGGGTTCTGATTGCTTAATAAATTTTTTCAACCCAAACTTAAGGAATGTGGCATGTAATGGAAGAACTGTTTTTAATCTGAAGTTGGTAGGTTTTTATTTAAAAGCTTCCTCCAAAAATGGCTTCATTAGCTGTGCATGATCTTTAATTAACTCGCTTGGCAGTTGTTGGGTAATTTTGTGTGTCCCTGCTCATTTATGAACATTAAAAGTATATGTATCTTCTCATAATGATTCTTTTAGGGCACACTTCTCTAAGCTTTGCTGGAAACAGTTACATCAAATACCGGCTTTCTGAAAATAGCAAGAAAGAGGAATTTAAGTTGGCTCTGCGTCTGCGAACACTGCAAAGCAATGGGATTATAATGTACACCAGAGCAAATCCCTGCATAATTCTGAAGGTAATTAAAGTGGGTTATCTTTTGCTGCAGTCATTTCTCTAGCTTATATGTTTGCATTTTGGCTCTCGGTTGGGGGAATGCTGTAATCATTTTGTCTTTGGATTCAGAAGACCAGAAGCACAATTCAGGGCAAAGGAGAATAGCAGCCAAACTGGGAGTAGGGCCAATACCCCCATTTTCCTTTTGAACATCTAGCATCAAACTTGACTCTGTAAATTTTGTCATCTCCCTGTAGAGTAGGTTCAAGAGTAGTCTCCTTGAGCTATAATCACTCAACAATTCATAGCAACTCTTCCACAGGAATAGCACTGACTTTAATCCTCCTCCATTCTATTCAACACCTCTCTCTGCCCAATTGTGAAGCTTCCTTCAGTTCTGAGACTTCAGGCCCAGAGTATGGGGGAGCTTAGGTTTTCCAGTCATTGACAGAATATCCTGGCAACTCAGCTATAACAGCTCTGTCACAAAAAAAACAGTCTGTTTTTTTTTCTGGTATCCCTGAGATGTATAGAATCTCTAAACAAGACACTGTACACCACCACCCCCAACAAAGTCCTCTTCTGGGCCCGTTTCCAACATTCCTGGCATTATTACGGTAGCCCCATAGCACTGCTCCAATAGTTCCACAAATCCCAAATATACCAATCTACCTGAAAAATGAGAGAGAGGTTATATTTACCAGACCCACACATGAAAGACCAAAATGCAAATTAATTTCTTTGGAGAAATTTTAAACTCAAAATATGCAAACTTACCTAATAACTTATTTGGACGGGGAATTTTAGTACTTACTCAGAAATCTTCAAAGATTATTCATGTATCCAATCAATGCTGTAACCAATTGTGACTTCAGAGGATGACAATAAAACCTCCCTCTCACCTCCCAGAAGAGAGATGGTGGATCACAGGAGCAGAGTGAGGTGTGCTTTCTGCCTCTAGACAATCAGATATATATGTGACTTAACCCTGTCTGCTTCAGTTTCCTTATCTGTAAAATGAGCTGGTGAAGGAAGTAGCAAGACTACTTCAGTGTCTTTGCCAAGAAAACCCCAAAGGAGGTTGTGAAGAGTTGGGCACAGCTGAAAAATAAACAACAATTCCGATATAGCCAGTATTTTGGTTAGTTTTGCTTAACTGTACAACTTTTTTCTGGGCAATTATAGGTAGCACAGTGGACAGAGTGCCAGGCCTAAAGTAAGGAAGCCTCAGGCATTTACTTACTGTGTGACCTTGGGCAGGTACCTTAACCCTGTTTGCCTCAGTTCCTCAACCCTAAAATGAGCTGGTGAAGGAAGTAGTAAGACTACTTCAGTGTCTTTGCCAAGAAGACCCCAGATAGGGTCAGGAAGAATCAGATGTGACTGAGACAGCTCAATAACAACAAAACAACTTTATTTCAAGGGAGGGCGAAGAAAGTAGAAGTCACTGAGGATAGAAATAAAACCTCCTTCTTTGCCATTCTATGCCACCTATGGTCATCATCTTTCTACTGGAGATTCTGACCCCTCAGGGATGTGGCTAGCTAGGAAAAATCTGCCTTTGTGGAAAGCTCTTTAGGAATTGAGAGCTGGAAAGGACTTTAGAAATCATGTGGACATCATGAACCCTACCCCTAAAAACAACCAAGAATGGACCCTGCTTTGCTTCCTGTTGACCCCCATACACACACATGTCCTCCATGTGTCTACATGTTTATTATTCCCTGGAACCTCAGTCAGCATCTAAGTGAATCACAGCATCTCAGAGCCAAAAAGGATTTCAATGACCTTGTAGTCCACTCCATCCAAGAAAAAGGATCCCACCTACAACGTTACCAACAAGAAGGCATCTAGCCTTTGCTTGAAGAGTACCAGTGACCACTCTCCCCTAAGTTAGTCCATCCTGCTCTTAGCTGTAATTATTAGAAAGATTTTCTTATTGTCAGACTTAAATTTGATTCTTTGTAGCTTTCAGCCATCACTCCTACTTCTGCCATCTGAGAACAAACAGAGTTTTATCTCTCCTCCACCATAGCCTTTCAGATTCTTGGAGAAGTAGCATCCAGATTGCACGTTCCCAGCCCTTTCACTTAATCCTCAAATGACATTATCTCAATGCTTTTCCTCATCATCTTGGTTGATATCCTTTTGTGTCTCTCCAGCTTTTCAGTGTCACCTAAAATGTGGCACCCTGAACCCGACCAGATATTCCAGATCAGTTTTCACCAAGCAGAGTATAGGGAAACTATCATCTCCTTTTTCCTGGATATTATGGCACTCTTATTGGAGCACAAGACAAAAAGGAACAAACTATTTCAGTCCCTAACATATCATATTAAGTGCCTCATCTGACAAAAATATCATAAAATTTCCACCTTTGGTGGGCACAATTAGGGCTATGATTTTCCTTAGAGCAAGGGTTTCCTAATCATTTTTGTGTCATGGACCTCTTAGGAAATCTGGTGAAACCATTGAACCCCTCCTCAAAATAATGCTTTTAAATTCATAGAACAAAACATATGGTTTTAAAATAAATAAAGTATATAAAATAAAATGTTTTACAAAGGAAACCAATTACATTTATATGGTTTTAAAGAGATTTTTTTTTAAGTTCATGCACCCCAAATTAAAAACCCTATCCTTAGAAGAAGCTTTCCTACAATCAAGCTTTTTTCTTCAGTTTGAGAGGAAAATATTATCAATTTTTTGTGAAGGCAATATTGAAAAGAGTATTTTCATGTAACTTGATTTTATTGACCAAAAGATTATGATCAACTTTTCATAGTAGGAAAAGAAAAATACATAGAAAAGAGAGGGCTCTGGATTTTTTTTTTTAATTTTGATTTGCTTTCAAGACGGACTCCCTTGTGAACGTCAGATGTTTTCAGAATGGGTTTAAAGGGGAAGGAAGGAAGCAAAGTTTTCAGGAACTATTGTGGAGTACTTCTACCTATTCTGTCTATAAAACATAATGCGAACATACCAACCAATGTTTGCAGCTCCAGCTCTATTCTTTACCAATACCTTTCTTTCCTTCTTCAGTCTCTCTCTGCCTTTTTCTCTTGCTTCCAAGTTGAAGTAGGGGCCTGAAGCCTTGATGAATGCAGCTCTTTTTGTTAAGCAAAAGTTTACAGTATCTTGTACATAGTATGCTCTCATTAAATGCTTAGTGAATGGAATTTTAATGAATAAATATCTACCATGGCGTTAAACTCAGGGGTAATCAAAACCACTCACAGACAGGATTTCTGTTTTCTCCAAAATGGGGCTTCTTTTAACCTTGACATTTCACTTTAGTCTGAAAAGCAACCTCCTTTCTAAATCCTAGGATATAAATCAAACAACAAATTATTAATGTTTGACAGATACAAAGATTCTGGTGTGGACTTCATTTCCTAAAACAAATATGTTCCTGAAATTTATGTAAATTCAATTTTTTTGTAAAAGCAGTCATATTTGAAATATACTAGAAGAGCCTGCTATTTAAAGGAAAATTTTATGAATACTTTTGTAATGCTAATTCTCACCCCCAAATTGCTTGTCTTTGTATATCTGGGGTTTTTCATATGTTGGGCTGTCTTAAATCAGAGCACATCTGTACTAAACTATTAATAGCTCTGAACATCCACTTTGGGAATTTGAATCTGTTTGCTTGGCATTTTGTGCCTCTTGCAAGACTTCATTTTATTGGGTTTTGGTGCAGTGTGTATACCTTGTGCTTTATTCAGCAGCCAATGAAGTAGAAATGCATTGTTTCGATTGTGTGTTCCGGTTCCTTGTATTTTCTGGGTTAGCATATCATCTCTGGAAAGCACTTAGAATAACAAAGTAGGCGAAAGGTGTCTCTCAAGAGAATTAATTACATGGGGATAGAATGAAGTGAGGGTACTCATGTAGCCTTGGAATTAAAACTCCCTATATCAGACCCCAACACTTAATACATAATTGTCAGGCTTCCAAACCTTCAGAGTATTGTATTGTTTTGTATGGCAGGGATTTATCTTAGAACGTATCTCAGGGTGCAGCCCTTTGCTTATCCTGATGCCTAGACCTCAGGTAGCTAGCCTAGCCCTAGCCTGTGACATAAAAATCCCACTGAAGACACAGTCACCAGCAGGGAGTGAGAGGGAAGAGAACAAGCCTTTATTAAACACCTACTAGGGGCAGGTCCCTGGCTCTTTAAATGGAGCACCAGCCCTGGAGTCAGGAAGACTGGAGTTCAAATCTAGCCTCAGGCACTTATTAGATGTGTGAACCTGGACAGGTCACTTAACCTTGTTTGCCTCAGTTCCTCACCTCTAAAATGAGCTGGAGAAAGAAATAGCAAACTACTATAGTATCTTTGTCAAGAAAACCCCAAATGGAATCACAAAGAGTCAGACACTACTGAAACAACTGAACAGTGATGAAAATATGCTAAGCACTATGCTAGTTTAGTTACTGGGAATCCTTTATAATAATATGGTTCCTGCCTTCAGGGACCTTCCATTCTACTGAGGGATATAACATGTATATGTGTAAGTAAAAAATCCGATAATTTAAGGAGTGAGAAAGAACTAACAGCTAGGGGAGGTAGGAAAGATTTTCCATAAGAGGTGGTGCCTGAATGGAGTGTTAAAGGACACTATGGATTCTAAAATGCAAAAGTCCGGAGGAATTGCATTCCACACTCAGTCAAGGAGACAGTAGCTGGAGTTCTAAGTGCTAGGGAATGGCTACTAAGCCAAGATATGTAATAGACAAGTAGGCTAGTAGACAAGGTGAATGAATATATAAAGATATAACTATAGAGAGAATTATGAAAAGTTAAGTAACATTGCAAGGCAACCTAAGATAAGTGCAACATTAAAAGTACAGGTAATAAAAAGCTTTAAGAAGCCAGAGGATGGAGAGATTAGTATGAGCTGAGGGTAGTTGGGGAGGACCTATGTGGTAGGTAGGTGAGATTGGGTTTGGGTTTGTTTGTGAATGTGCTAGATATATACATTTAAAGCAACTTTAAATCAGGCTTTAAAACACCGGTTCTTACAACCTGTGTCTTGTCTAAGAGACAAAGAGGACTTTAGTGCAATCCCAACCTGAACTATCAGCATCCTCAAATGAGGGTTAGGCCAGCTTCTGCTTGAAAGACCTTTAGAGTTGAGGAACAACTCCCCTATGCTGGCCACCCATTGCATTTGGGGATAGTCCGGATTAAATGATCCTGATTAAAAGCTTCACCTTCTCAGTCTTCTTCCAGTGATGCTTCTAAGATGGAGTGGGGAGAGGGGCAGGGAGGACATCTCTAATCAGTCCCCACTCTTTTATATATGGTATTCTTGGGTGCATCGAACACCATGACAAGAAAGGTTAGCTCTTTCTGCCATGAGTTTAATTTTTATTAAAATTTGCCTTTGCCTACAATGTGATTTTTTTTTTTTAAAGCTCCAGTCTAATGACTCTGAGACTCTGGGCCAGTGGAATACAGGCTGACTCTTGGAAATCATGACTGATTTCAAGCAACTCAGAGACTATAAATATTTTATAACACTGAGTCTATGAATAATATATTCCACTGAACAAATTGCTTATCCCTAACTTCTGCCCACCCCCACTCGGAGTAGCATACCAATTACAGTAACATTGTATTCAGTAATAAAGCGTTTCATTCATGCCTGAACTTCAGTTGTAACAGCTTGTCCACTGACTAATGGAACACTTTATCATTGTAAAAGGTGGATTATTTGGAATCTGGCCTGTTTAAAAGATAGTAAAGTGAAATAATGTTTGATTGTATTTCTCCAGAACTGACCAGACTGGTAAAGAGCAACCAATATTTTATTTCCTTTTGCATTATCAACTACATTTGAAACAGAAAAGAGTTAACAAGTTTTGGTGAGAGAAAGCTTGGTGACAGCATTCTGTTACCCTCCTAAAAAGGCATATAATTTCCAAAGCCCTACCCAACAAAGTCAAATGAGATAATGTTGTGAAAAGCACTTTACAGACCTTAAAACATAGTAAAAATATGAGCAGCTATTAAATTCAAAGTAAATATTATTTTCAAAAAATAGAAAAAAGTAAAATTTTAAAATTAAAATTTCATAATAAAAATTTTAAAATAAGTATGGGCTGATGTGCAGTAGCTCCCTTTCCATTCAATGAATGTAGGAAAACTTTATGTGACTTTGCGCTCAGTGATCAGTATCATTTTATATATATTAATGCCACTTCAGTTCTCTTGGATGAGATTGTGGCTTCCGCATCAAACCAAGTGTGATAGGAGTTTGGAATTAGTGAAATCTTAATTCTCTCCATCTTTTTGACAAAAGTTCCCATAAAATGTAATAGCACCAACCAAATATTCACCCTCCTTCCTCTTCTCATGCCTCATAGATTGGTAAGCACTATATTAAAGCCATAGCATGTAACAGCAGATGGACTGGGTGAGAAGGAGGAAGTCCCCAAAGGATCATTTGATCATTTTATTACTTACATTGATATACAAATATGGACATTATCCAAGAGTCATGGCCAAGCATGTATTCTGGTGTGATTTACAATATTCATTCAGTTCATTTCACTGAACCAAAAAATTATGCATCCAACACCCATTTATTACACTTAAAATTTCTCAGAGAGGAAAATAAACACTCCTACTATATGTATTTGTCTCTTTTTAATTTGGACGTTTGAGAGGTATGTGTACACGTGTATTGCTTGTGTGTGGTAGAGCTTAACATTATCCATGTACAACAATATCTTTGTAAAAAGTAAGTTAGTGTAGTTATCTCTTCCATGTAGCTAAAGAATCCAGGACCCAGAGAAGCTACGTAATTTACACAAGATTACAAAGCATTCATTACAAAGCTGTATTAAGTCCACAAAGGTTTTCACATGTATGCCTTTATGTAGCACATACATTTGTACTACAGATACCGTATGATCAGCAGCAAGACCGTAACAAAGGAGTCCAGGAGAAAGTCCCAAAGAACTAATGGTCTGTGGAACATGTTAAAGCATAGATAAAGAAATAGTCTGAGAGAATAAGTGGGACTCTTATAATCCCTGACAGGTCTATCATGAATAAGACACATTGTAGTCAGACTGTCTCAGTATATTACTGTGTATTCCATTGACATTTATATGGCCCTTACTGTTAAGGACCTGAAAGGGGGGCGGGGTTTTTGGTGTGGGTTTTTTTTTTCTTTTTTTAAAGAAAAGTCTGAAGAATGCTGAAGTTTGGACCCTGTAAAAGAAATGCTCAGTGGTTCCAGATTTCCACTTGTGGTTCAGTCTCTGATATTCACTTGGGGTACTCCTACAGAATTGTCAACACAAGTTAAGATGGTGGCTCTCACAGATGCACAAAGGTATAATGTAGTGTCAGAGGTTAGAGACCAACTCTTCACTCTAATCATGATGATAATAATAGCTAGCATTTTAAGAATTGTACAGTGCTTTACATACTATCTCATTTGAGAGCTTCAGTAAATTTAACTAGGCTAGTCTTATAGCAATGGGCATATGAAGTTTATCACAGGGTCTGTAATTGAAAGCCTTTCCCACTTGTTAGCACCTTCCAGAGCTTACACGGCTCCCAAAAACCCAGGGTCACCTCCAGCCGTGACGAGTCCAGCCAAAAAGCATTTATTAAGTACTTCTTATGTTCCAGACTATCCTAAGCACTGGGGATCCATATAAGCAGAAAGAAAGTTTCTGCCTTAAGGAGATTATATTCGAATGAGTAATCAGAGTCCCCTTCAAGAGTACACACTTTAGGGGTAGGTAGGTGGTGCAGTGAGTAGAGTACCAGCCCTGGAGTCAGCAGGACCTGAGTTCAAATGTGGCCTCAGACACTTGACACACTTACTAGCTGTGTGACCTTGGGCAAGTAACTTAACCTTAGTTGCCTCATCTTCCCCCCTCAAAAAAAAAGTACACACTTTAGTTTTGAGTTTAACATTCTTCTTCAATGAAAGGATAAAAAGTCATTTATTAAGCACTTAACACATGCAACATACTGAAGATACAAATAGAAAAGCAAGACAGTCACCTTGAAGAGAAAGAACAAAATCTGCTCCATCTTGGAGTCACCTTGACAATGAGAATATGTACAAAAGCACATTCTTGATGAATTCACAAGGACTCTCATGAAGGAAAATGTTTTAGAGTATAAAACATGATATCACAGTTTGAGGATATAAACATGGGAACTACAAAAAAAATTTAAAGATCTTTGATACTTCTCCATTCTCGCACAATCCATTACTCCCCTCCCCCTTTAAATCTGTAAATATGAAAACTGTGCCTCACAGATATAATTGGAGCAGTAATTGGTTTCTTCTTGTTTAAATAAGTCACTTTTAGCTTAAATAAATGGACTCAGTGCTACTTGCTCTCAAGCAGCTCACATTCTAATATTTGGGGGAATATAACACGTATGAAAGATGTCGGCTGCAAGTTAGATGGAATGGCCAAGTAGTCTTTAGTGTGTCCACGCAAAGCAGGTGGCAGTGTATCTTTTGTGATATTTCCATTCATAAGAACTTATCTTTTTCTGAGAACTGACAAGGCCAAATGCTCTGGTGGTAAGGATTTTCCCTTCTGAGTCTTCAGTGGCTGCTCTGCAGCATCGGCAGAGTTCATGTCTCCGCAAGGATTACTTCCCCAGACAGTGGCCATGGGAGCCACGATGGAAGCAGCACTAGTGGTCTGCAAGATGAGAATATTTGCTTTATACCGGACCCCAGCACCCAGTTCTTTGTTTCAGACTCCTTTATGAGGCACTCAGTGTAATAGTAAAATCATCTAAAACAAGCAGCTTATTGTGTTGCTCCATAGTAGACAATAGCCCAGATGAGAACAGGTGTTCCAGAGGGCCTTCCAAGGAATAAATAGAGTCTGTTGTTGAAAATATCTGACCATGAGTAGTTCCAGTGACACTATAGCAAGTGATCTCCTAAAACCAATAGCAGCAGCAGTATTTGGAGGGAAAATAAATGTCTTTGAGCACTGTGGCAGTGTATTTGTAAGTAGGGATTTGTATCTGTGATACGTATCTGTCTGAATTTTAGGAGGCCTTGAATTCTCACTTTACCTATGGAAAGAGGGCTGGCTCTGGAGTTAGAGGAGCTAAGATTCCAGTCCTGCTTGTGTTATTTGCAGTGTGTGTGTGTGAGACCTTGGGCAAGTGCTTTCGTTCTCTTGGGCTTCACGTTCCTAATCTGGAAAAATGAGGCAGTTGGACTAGGTAGATTCTGCAGTTCCTTCCAGCTGTAAATCTGTGGTCACCTTTATGATTCAAATCCTGCTTCTTTTACTACCTTGTGACCTTGACATCATCTCTGAGCCCCGATTTCCTCAGCTATGAACAAAAGTGCTAATAATAATAATAGCTGGCATTTATATAGCACTTTGGGACTCTGCCAAGTTCTTTACAGTTATCTTACTCGAGGTAGGTGCTGTTATTAAGCCCATTTTACAGATGAGGCAAACCAAGGTTAAACCACTTTCCTATGGTCAGATAGAATGTCAGTGTTGGAGGCCAGATGTGAATTCAGGTCTTTCTGACTTCAGGTCCACTGCTCTGTCCACTTTGCCACTTATCTGAAAGGGTTAGAGTAGATAGCTCTGAGGGTCCATCTAGGTCTGTGATCTCATCATCTTAAGTATCTCATATTTTTCCCCTTAAAGAGATACTCATTCCCTGTTTGCCAGAGGAGTTCATACATATCAGTCCATGACTGATACTTTTATCACCCTGAGAAGGGTTGCATTGAAACAGATTAAACAGCTCATCCAGTCATTGCTATAGAGCCTGAAGGAAGCTCAGAGACCATCTGAGTCTGGTTCCCTCATTTCACAGAGGCCCAGGAAAGCTGAGTAACTTGCCCAATTACACAGGTCCTATCATTACACAGGTAATAAGTGTCAGCGGTGAAATGTAAACCCAAGAACCAGCCATCCTTCTGCTGGACTGGTTCAGTCCTAGATTACTGGAGGGAATAAACTCTCATTGTACCTACAGGAAGCGTTGCTTTGAGTTTGAAGAATACGCTATCCCAAGGACTGTGAATACCATTAAATTTAATGGCGTTTCTATAACTGTGGCCATAACTAATTACTAACTGGGAGGGGAGGAGGGATGTGCAAGGGGAAGGAAGACAGTGAAAAGGCAAACCTGCATTGGTACGGCAAAGAGAAGGAGGTTTTTGAAAGAAAAGAAAAAACATCTTGTTACACCAATTTTGTTGTTTTTGTTTTTAATTATTATTGTCATGTCTGAAGCAATATTCTGCAGTTTTCTTGCAAGGAGCCTGGGCTCCACAGGAAAATGCATGTGTACAAGTATACTTTGAGATGGATATTAATATATTTCCCCTTTTTTTTTCTTCCCCCAGATTGTAGACAGCAAACTGTGGTTCCAACTGGACTGTGGAACAGGTCCTGGCATCTTGGGCATCTCTGGCCGGGCCGTGAATGATGGGAGTTGGCACTCAGTCTTCTTAGAGCTCAATCAGAATTTCACGAGCTTGTCGCTGGATGATAGCTATGTGGAACGCCGCAAGGCCCCCCTCTACTTCCAGACTCCGGGCCCGGAGAGTGCCATCTTCTTCGGTGCCCTGGTGCAGGTGGACAACATCCGAAGCCTGACAGACAAGAGGGTCACACAGGTCCTTAGTGGCTTTCAGGGTTGCCTGGATTCTGTGGTCCTGAATAACAATGAGCTGCCCCTACAGAACAAACGCAGCAGTTTCGCAGAGGTGGTGGGTCTCACCGAGCTCAAGCTGGGATGTGTCCTGTACCCGGATGCTTGTGAACGGAATCCCTGCCAGAACGGAGGGAGCTGTGCCGGCCTGCCATCTGGCGGTAAGTGCCTCTGCCTGCAGCCTACCTCCCCACCCCCTTCTCCCAGTCAGTCAGTGGCAGTTGAGCCGTGGACCCCTTTCATGTTGGGACCCCGTTAGAAATGTGCCTCTTTAGATGGCACCAGTCATCTGGAGCTTGCTGGCTTCTTCAGTGAGTGGCAAAGTGCCATGTGTTAATAACCAACGCTAGTGTTCAACAAAAGGAGGAGTGTACAAACCCCAGATTCCTGCAGGGCTCTTGAATCATGTTTATATAGGAACCAAGAACTTTACAATTAGGGGAGGACTCAACTCAGCCTCTCCAAGATCTATTTGTACCATTAAAGGTAAAAAGCTAAACAGTACCATCTTCCTTGGATACTCTGACAGCCCATTTATATAGTTAGTGACTTTATAGGATCATAGATTTAGAATGAGAAGGAACTTTAGAGGCCAAGTAGAAATTAAAGCGTGCAGTCACATAATGGCAGAACCGGATTTGAACCAGTGGCATCTCTTTTTTCCTATTTACTGCTGTCATCCACATCAACAATGAAGGAATTGCTTTAGTAAGGAAGGCCCTAGGTAATAGTCACAACCACACATGGGAGCATAGAAATTATGAACCAAGTTTAAAGCATGTCATAGTGAAACAAGCGGTGGATTTGGCATTAGATGACCTGAGTTCAAATCCCAGCTCTGCCCCTTACCATAGGAGTAACCCAGGACAAATCGCTTACCTTCTTTGGCCTTTATTGTCCTCAGTTTTAATAAAATAAGAGGACTGACTAGCTGGCCTCTAAGGTCCCTTCCAGTTCTAACTATTTTCTTTGAGGTAAAATATTAATGAAAGTTGAGCACAGGAGGGAAGAGACAGAAGTGAATGTAGCTACCCTGGATATCAAAAATAAGAGGGAAAATAGGCTTAGTACTGATATTACTTTTTTGGGGTGAAATGTGTGGATTGAGATAACAGTAATGATAAATGAGTAATGTAGTAAAAAGCCAGGCCTGGGGAAAGAGTATTTTACAAGAAGTCAAATATAATAGTCTCAATAAGCATCTGATTTCCCCATCCCCCACTTTCTCTTCTCTCTCCCTCTCCCTTGCTCTCTCTCTTTCTTTTTTTCTCTTTCTCTCTCTCCCCCCTCTCTCTCCCTTTTTCTCTTTCTCTCTGTCACTGTTTCTCTTTCTCTGTATCTCTCTCTTTCTCTCTCTGTCTCTCTCTGTCTCTCTCTCTCTTTCTCTCTCTCTCCCTTCTTCCTCCCCCTGTTTCTCTCCCTTTTTCTCTTTCTCTCTGTCACTGTTTCTCTTTCTCTGTGTCTCTCTCTGTCTCTGTCTCTCTCTCTGTCTCTCTCTCTCTGTTTCTTTGTCTCTCCCTCTGTCTGCCTATCTGTCTGCCTCTCTCTGACAACTAAGAAAGACACCAACAAGGGGAGGGAAATGATCTGGAATGGAGGGGTAGCAACAAAACATCAGTAGTTGTCTTTTGTTTTTGAGGAAGACACTGAGATTATTGGAATCCCAAAGATTAAAGATGAAACAGCTGCTTGACTTTCCTCAGATGAGGGATCTGAGCTGACCGTAAACCAAATCAAGCATCCATCCTTCTGCAAGGCAGCCGGGCATGGGAGCAGCTCTTCCATTGATTTTCCTCCAGCCCATTTGCAGGAGCACTCCACAACTATGTGATTAGTAAATTTAAACCTTTCTCACAAATCGCATATAGCCTCCACAGTGTGTATTACAATCGAATCCTCAGGAAGCCCAACTCCCAATTTAGAGTCCATCTTATTATTAGACTGGCATAAAGTGTCTATGAGATGATGCACTGCAGAAATACAGAGACCAAAGTTATTTAGGCTTGCATATGTTACTGCCACAGTGAGGGCCAAATACCCTAGGGGGATATTTCTGCTGTCTCAGTTTAAGAAATCTATTTGCCATTTTTACTGTCTCAGCAGTATATGTAAATAAAGGGTTGTTATAGTGCCATAATTCCCAAATGATGGGCACTAACTATACTTCAGTAGTTCTATAAACCAGCCCATTATGACAAGTCATGGCCAGTTTTTCACCAGGCAAAACAATTCTGCTAGTGTGAGCCATCTATGATATATAAAAAGAGCATATAATTAAATCGGGTTGAAATAGAACTCCACTCCATGTCAAATGCTAGTTACACAACCACAAATTGTAATATACTTTTAACGATGGCAGGACATTGTGTTTGCTGGCATTGCTACCAGAGCCCACAGTGGGTTTCCTTTAAAAAAAAAAAGGTAATGAGAAGGCTGAAAAGCCTGAACTCTACTAGGACCCTTACATTTTTTATTATTTTTTTGTGATATTGTTACTGAGCTTTTTCTCTAGATGATAGGTCACCAGTAAAGGCCATTTCAGTATAGGTTGCTGACTGTAATCAATCAAAAAATATGCAATTTACTGATATTTTAATTATTCCTTTGATAGCATGGTAGATTTTAGATCTGGGAAGAACCCTTGAGGTCATTTAAGGTTAACCCCTTCGTTTTGCTAATGAGGCACATGGATCAGGATCCTCAGTACTGAAAATTGTACTGGATTTAGAGTCAGAAGAGCTTGGTTGAAATCCCATTTTATTTACTATCCTTGTAAGAATGGTGCTTTTGGTGTCAAGGGACCCAGGTTCACATTTTACCTCTGATGTCTTCAACCTGTAGCTTCCCCAAATCTTGTCTTAGATGTTTCTTCATTTGTGAAGTGAAGGGGCTTGAATGAGATCTGCGTTTTTCTCTGAGCCTCAGTTTCCCCATCTGTAAAATGAAAGAGTTTGACTAGAGGATTCCTACCATTCCTTCCATCTCTAAAGCTGTGATCCTAAATAACTTGTTCTTACTCCTGGTACCGACAGATTGACACTGCACCATGCTGCCTCTTAGTAGAAAGCGTAATAATAAATAGACAACATTTGTAGAAGTCATGCCAGTCATGTCTGACTCTTTGTGACCCCCATTGGGAGTGTTCTTGGCAAAGAAACTGGAGTGTTTTGCCATTTCCTTCTCCAGCTCATTTTACGGATGAGAAAACTGAGACAAACAGAGTTAACTGACTTGTCCAGGGTTGCACAGCTAGTAAGTGTCTGAAATAGGATTTGAACTCAGGTCTTTCTGGCTATAGGCCCAGTGCTTTATCCACTGACGTGTGTGTGTGTGTGTGTGTGTGTGTGTGTGTGTGTGTGTGTGTGTGTATCCATCCAGTACTACCAATGGTAGTATTGTCCCTATTTGACAGATGAGAAGAGTGAGGCACACACAGACGTTGGGTGACTCTCCCTGGCCTGTCTGACCCTGTGCAGGATCTCTCACAGTTACGTGATTAGTAAATTTAAACCTTTGTCTCACAAATCACATATACCATTTATAGTTCTGGTCTGACACAGCTAGTCAGCTTTTAAGGCAGAATCTGAATTCAGGTCTTCATAACTCCAAGTCCAACGCTCTGTTTACATAACCTAGCTACCTTTAAGTTTCTACTTTTTACCATTTCCTAAAGTGAATTGCTTTCATCTTCCCTGTTGTGCCAATTCCCAGGACCCCTAATATTGCCGCTGGACTACTTTACGCAAGCTCCAATTCCACCCCAACCTCCCCATACCTCATGCTAGGGAGTCATAACAACATCAGAAAGCAGACTTCTCTTTAGAGGAACAGATGAAACTCTGTTAGGTTCTCCTCTTCCCTGTGCACAAGAAAACTGACTTTCTCCTAAGGGTAGAACTTCACCAAGGTGGTACAGAGGATAGAACTGGGCCTGAACTCAGGAAGGCCTGAGTTCAGATCCAGCCTCCAGCTGTGGGCCAGCCACTTCACCTCTGCTTGCCTCAGTTTCCCCATCTGTAGAATGGGGATAATACCAGCATCTATCTCCCACAGTTGTTGTGAGGCTCAAATGAGATAATAATTATAAAGCACAATGTCCGAAACCTAGTAAGTGCTATATAAATGTGAATTGTTGTCGTTATCACTCCCACTTTCCATGCTCTCAGTGTAAGAAAAGAATCACCCTCTCATGGCCTTTTATCCTATGTGGCCTTTATTTCCCATATTTTCTGTGTGTAGCAGCTGCCCATCCAGGATAATTTCCCAGCACGGCCTGGTAGCTTAGTTCCAACAAACCTGCAGGCACCCTCCAGATTGAAGCAAATTCCTAGTGATATGGCAGAAGTAGTGCAGGCTTGAATCCCAGCCCCACTACCTTATCATTGCATCACCATTGCAACATGATCTCTCTAAACCAGGGCACCTGAACCGTTTTTGAGTCAAGGACCCCTTTGTTGTGTGTTTGTCCTTTGTTCTCGTAGATACCCATGACATCAGGGAGATGATGACATGACCTGCAGTTACTTTGATTTGAGGGAGAGAGAGCTGTGCAAGGTCCCTAGCCTCACTTTCTCCCCCAGAGTCATCTGGGTCCACTGATCAGATATTCATCATGACAACTGGAGATGGCCCAAGATGCAATGGGAGCCCCTGGCCCTTTTAGGCTAAGGCCTTTTCAGGTTCTCACTTTGAGTGAGGCTAATGCCCATTCAGTGAATAGGCCTCTTTAAGAAGTGAGTAAAGGTTTGGCCCCTTTAATCCAAAAAAAGAAAAAGAAAAAAAAAATCAAACTGGGAGGGGAAGACCCTCAGGGTTGCTGGCCAAAAGAGAAACAGTTACTATTTACACTTACTCTGAGCCAGTAGGGTCCCCCAAAATAGCCATTAAGTGATGCTTGGGAAGGGACCTATTGTCGTCCAATCTATGAGCCCCAGAGAGAACTGGATTCAAGTCTTCGTCTTTGAGAATGAAATCTAGCCAGTAAACCCCAAGTTAAGGAGGCAGGTTTCAGCCATCAAAATTTACCTTCCTTTAGAGAGGAGAGGGAGAGGGAGAGGATGAGTAGTCTGGTGAATCCTACAGACCCTTTCTCAGAATCATGTTTGTAAATGCATAAAGTAAAATATATATGATTGCAGAGGAAACCAATCACATTGAAATGCATCTAGCAAAATTCTTTTTTAAAAAAAATCATGGACTCCAGGTTAAGAACCTTTGATCTAGACCTTGTTTCTCTCGTAGGTAAAATGAAGTGATTGGACTAGATGGCTGCTCAATTTTCTTTCACCTGTAGGTTGGTGCTGCTTAGGTGACCTCTACTGTCCCTTTCAGCTATAAATCTTATCACTCAGAACCAAATTGGACAGAAGTGAAGGGACAAGAGAGACCTTCTTTCCCGCACAGTCAACAGTCAACACCCGTTTTTAGTTGTTCACTATATATACCAGGCATTCATTACAAATTATGTCAAAAACAGTCCTTCCCTCAGGAGCTCCCATTTGTATGGGACAGACAACATGTAATAACTAGACCTGTACAAGATGGTTACTGAGTTATTGGAAGGTAATCTCAGAGGAGAAGGTATTGATAATTGGAGGAGGTGGGAGAGATCTGCTGCTGAAAGTCAGATTTCAGCTGAGTCTGGAATGAAGTCAGATTGACTGAGAAGTAGAAATGAGCAGGCCAAGTCTTGGTGGCATGGCATTCATCTACAAAGAATTGGGAGATGGAGTCTTGTGTGTAAAGAGCTGCCTCCAGGCCAGTGTGGCTGGATCAGAGGTTGTATAGAAGTAAAGTGTGAGGAGTGAAGTGTGAGGAGCCTGGGAAGGTAGGAAGGGGGTAAATGCCAAACAGAACCCAAGGAGAGAGTTTCTCTTGAAGCCATTCCAGTTTCTAGCATGCCTCCTGTCTCCCTCGATGCTTGAAGAGAGAAGATAAAGGGGCCTTATTCAAGCTTCTATCAGTTCTTTTACAGCGGAGACTTTCTGCTAAGCATGCATACCCTGTCAGCAAACACATTAAAATAAGCCCAAGAACATTTCCCAGTGTTATATGCTGAAAAAAGAGCCAGCAACTCATTCCTTAATTCAGACCCACGGGTACGTGGCTATATAATTGCACTGTGACTTAGGATAAAACAGAATTCTTGTTCAGTATTAGCTAGAGGTAAAACAGGGGGAAGTAAAAGAACAATGGGAGAGACCTCTTTCTAAGAAAGAAAGAGAAAAATCCGCTACTAATTTCCTGAAGGGGCTCCAAGGAACTGATTGGAAGAGAGGAATCCTTGCCCTGGTAAATCAAAAGTAGGAACCTGTGTATTTAAATATGATTTAAATAAGTCTCAGCAGGAAGAAATAAGGTGAGAGACCTAGAAATGTAACAATATTCATGAGAATTCTTTGTTCTAAGCTTTAGTAATTTGACGATTCAGATGCTGTTTCTGATCCCACATTGTTTATTCCTCCAGTATTTAAATGGCTGATATCTATCTCCAGCCCTTCCCCAGCCCTTGTGTATCTAAAGAATGTTAGAAAACTAACCTTATCCTGCCCTGTTATCAGAACACCCTCAATCAGGGTCTCTTGCAGAATGTTGCTCTGGGACAGTCTTGGGTTCTTAAAAATGAACCATAAATAGGACACAATTGTTTTTTAAGGAGCTGCTCCCCTCGTGCCACCACCCCACAGGCCCCAAAATCAAGCCTTTGGCATGTAGGGCAGAGAAGCTAGAAGCTGTGTATATAGCCTTGGAATGAGGCACTCAGCAAATTTGACCAGTGCTTATAAGTCCAGCTGCCCCAGCAGCTAGCCGCAGGACACATACGAAGCAGCCACAGCCAGAGCCCCAAAAGCTGGCTTGTAATAAGAACATAAATATGGCCCTTTGCATCAGCCACAGAGGGAAGGCTTCCTCTGAGCAGAACCTCAAAATGATACGTGTTGCATAAACATGAGCTGGAAATAGCAGCTACCACTGTGGCAGAGAAATGGCTCATAGCCAGAGTGACCTCTGCCTTCCTGTCCACACTGCCAGGGAGCATGCTGTTCAGCAGAACCCTGGCAGGGGTCTGAACAAGGAGACCTCAGTCTCCCATTCCTCTGTCTTACCCTGACTCAGTTGTCTCCCTAAGAAGGGAAAAAGTATCGGTGGTGAGGCTGCAGTTTGGCAAGGGAGCCCAGTCCCAATGGCAGAAACAGACTCTAGGTCAGCTATGCATGGGACTGGATGCCTAATTTGTGCTATTCAGCAAAGGATGAAATGTGGGTGGATTTCATAATCTTTTGCCTTTTTTGGTCATATTAATGCTCCTTTTTTGTTAACAAAATACTGTAATACCCAATTGACTGTTCCACTTCTGCAAAGAATAGATGGATGGATAGATGGACAGATGGATAGATGAATGGATAAATGAAAAAGCATTGTTACAAATAAGTACAGTCAAGCAAAAAAAAAAATCAATATATTGGCCACATCTGAAAATGTACGTCTCATTCATTACCTGTTGTCTGCTACCGCATTGCCAATGCTTCACCATCAAGGCTTCTGCAATCATGACTGCTCTCTGTCTTGATCAGAGTCCCGAAGTCTTCTGATACAGCTTTCCCTTTACGTTGTTGTGGTTGTCATGTAAGTTGTTCTCCTGGTTCTGCTGACTTTGTACCAAGTTTCTCTTCTTCACATTCATCATTTCATAGGGTACGATGTCATTCCATTACTTTCACATACCCGTTTGTTCAGTCACTTTGCAATTAATCAGGATTCATTTTTTTCTTCTGGTTCTTTACTATCACAAGAAATTGTTGCTATAAATATTTTTGCGTATTTGGAAAGGGTTTTTGGTTTTTAAGAAATTGTTGAGTTTTAACCTTGATTCTGCTTCCTGTCCCCAGACTGTACCAAACCTGAGCAAACCTACAAATTTTCCCACAGGTATCTTGATAAATATAATGCTTTGAGTCGCAGTA
Source organism: Pseudochirops cupreus (assembly GCA_028627135.1). Lineage (NCBI taxonomy): Eukaryota > Metazoa > Chordata > Mammalia > Diprotodontia > Pseudocheiridae > Pseudochirops > Pseudochirops cupreus. Next base: position 186,037,518 of record CM053582.1, on the reverse strand, counting down.
AATGATAAAATCCAGGGCAAGTTGGTAAGCAAATGGAGGAAGAAATATGGTTTTCTCATTAGAGTATTGAATTAAAAGTCAGATGTAGCATTTACTTGTTTGAGGAGCAATTTGGCATAGTGGTTAGGGAACTAGAATTAGAATCAGAAGGTCTAGGTTTAAAGCCCACTTCAAATGCTAGTTTTGTGATCATGTATAAGTCACTCAACATTTCTGAGCCTCAGTTTCCTCATCTGTAAAATGGGAGTGTTGATGGCATTAACCTCACAGGGTCACTCAAACAGTATCTATGGAGCATTTTAAAGATCTTACATGTACTGTAAATATCAGATATTTTAAAGATTTCACTTGGTTGCCTGCTAAGCCAGAATTTTCTGTGTGATGTTGAGTACATTACATTCCCTCTTCCTCTGCTAGAAGATAGGAATAAGATTTTCCCACCTACCCCTTTTCTGAATGATGCCCTGCTAAAAGATAGGAATAAGATTTCCCCTTTCACCCATTTTCTGGACAGTACTGAGTACATTGCATCCCTCTGCCCCTGCTAGATGATAAGAATAAGACTTTCCCATTTACACATAACTGAATATAGGCACTTCTCATGTGAGATCCATGGAACCCATCAGGCCCTTTAAAAGAACAGGCCTTGGTCTCTACACAGGACTTGGAAGAAAGGTGCTTCTCCAAATGGAGCTCATGTTAGCATGGATGTGCACATTTGCGTCCCCAGCCATTTCAGGGTCCTCCATGAACACAGAGGGAAATTCACGCTTTTGCTTTTTACCCAGAGGTTCCACTTTGAGAGCTGTCTTCTCTCTCTGCATTATTTTTAAAGATTAGGAATAAGAATGAAATGACAAATGGGATTCGGTATGGGGACTTGGCCCTGCTACGTGAAGAATGACTGAGAAAAAGAAGAAGGCTTTACTGACAAAGGGCTAGGTAGAGATTGACTGCATGTTATAGCTTCCAGTGATGCGAGAGAAGACTGAGTTTTTAGGGTGACATTCTCCTAATGGACTAAATTAATTGTTCATACATTAGAAAAGGTGACGGTATTGATAAAGCTATTAACAGACAAGACTCAAATACTTTATACATTCAGGAATATATAAATGCATACATATATATGATACATATACACACATTCATGTATATGAGTAAGCATATACATGTGTATATTGTGTATTATGTGTGTACATGTGCATACATACATCTTTTTCAGAAGAACATGCTGGAAACTGAGGGTATAAGTGCTCCCTCATCGTTCATGAATGGCTTCCAATTCCTTAGTCCATTGTTGGAGGCCAGGCCCCATTTGTATTATGTGGAGGAATGAGCCAGTTAGCACACACAGAGACAATGCCATGTCTCTTCATGGTGTGTTTTCATTTTGTAGGGTTTACATGGCTTTTGAATTTAGTCCCTCTTTGTGTTTGAAGAGAAACAAGGGAAAAAAGTGATCAGAGTAATTAAAAGTTGAAATGGCCTAACTAATCATAAGGCCATCTGTGTCAGTAAGCTTATTCCCTGGGCACACTGTCTGTTTTATCCAGACTTGTGTTCAGTGTCCCAAGTGATAATTCTGCATCCATTTTCCTTAGAAGACTAATTAATAGTCTCACTGACAGGAGGGTTTTTCCCCCTTGATATTCAGCCTAAAATTAAAGGGGGAGAATCTTTGTAGTTCCATTGTTTGGCATATGAGAAAGCCCAGTTTATCTCTGAGATTTTTCTCAGGATGGCCCCTGTAAATCCTGGAAGCACTTATTGACATAAAATGTTGGGATTTTTTTCAGCAAGCGCCTTAGTTGATGCCATCTTCAGAACCAAATTATTAGTTGTGTTTGACATTTTTTCCATTTTTGTGGCAGTGCGTGTATGTGTGTATGTGAAGACAGCCAGACATTCCCAAAATGATTCAACCATTTCCTGCCCTGACAAAATCAAATAGAGGGTTGAAGCTACAACTTAAATAAATCAGACCAAAGAAACTGCTGATGACTTGGAAGAAAGAGAGATAAGTTGTCATTTGTCTCCGTATCCTATATCTGCCAGAACATGGCATTTTATAGATTTTGAAAATGTTTTCTTTGCACAAAGTAAGGGTCTACATGGGCACAGATTTTCACAGACACCTGCATCTCCTCTAAATGGAAACTTGGCAAGTGTGACTTCTTTTAAGGTAGGGGTTTGAGAAGTGTGCTTCTCATTTTGTCAAGATTTGGAAAGACAAGCTTAGGACATGCTTTTTGTCCCATTTGCCTCAACCCTAACAGTAATTAGTAAGGACTACAAGTTCAAAGTGATCCCTTGTTTGACACTCCCACCATCCCCACAGATCCCTTCATTCCATGAGAAATGGAGGGTTTCTCTCAGTTATATTTCTACTTTGTATTTACAAAGGAGGAATGAACTAGCTGTAAGTCAAATAAAGCCTGAGCATCTCTTGACATTCTTTTTCCTGTTCTGGTGTTTCATATTGACATATTGTGGCACCTGGGAATAACGTGGAATAACCTCGCTGGTTTTTCTTATCGTCGTTGTTAGTTAATGTTTATTTAGGACCCACGTGAGCTGTCCAGGTTGGGCTATCTCATCACATCTCATTGCCTCTCAGCCCAGACTACTCTGAGCGAAGGGAATTAGTTAATTCACTTCCCTGGAGATCCATGATGAGTAACTAAGGAAAAGCTGAGCAAATAGCAAACGTAGCTCGTCACTGTCAGGGCAGAATGGTGGTACCTTCCTTCTGACACTAGGAGCAAGGTGGCTGTAGAGCTACACCATGCAAGGAAGCCATGGTGACTGGGGGGCTGAGTTTTCTGTTGCTGAGTAGGAGGGTCTAGGCTTTTAGAGACTGATCATGTTGCTTCACAATGTCTGGATTCTTCTAATCAAACAGCAGAACAAGAGTGCCTTCTCCCTTTGTTTTTGTTTTCCTTCGTTAAAAAGAAGCAACATGGCATTATGATAATACTAATAAGAGACAACACTATAAAATAGTAGGGCCTTAAGGTTTGCAAAGGATTTTGCATATATTTTCTCCTTTGATCTTATTTTAATTGGGATTACTAGGCATCTATATATATATATATATATATATATATATATATATATATACATATATATATATATATACATACATAGGTGTGTATGTATATGTTGCCTTATAAAGTCACTCGTGTGTGTGTGTGTGTGTGTGTAGTCTCTCTATGTAGGTCGATATGTTTGTCTTTATCTACATGTGTATGTGTGTATGTGTATATATGTGTATGTATGTATATGTATATATGTGTATGTGTATATATACATATACATATATATACGTGTGTGTGTGTAAATATATACACACACACACACACACACAATAACACATGGAACATCCTCGCTGGTTTTTCTTATCATTGTTGTTTAATGTTGATTTAGCATCCTTGTGTGTATATGTTGCCTTAAAAATAAAGTTCATCAACATTTTGTAAAAAATGAATGCAAAAAAAGTCTTTTAAAGTATTTCAAAAAATAAAATACTATTAAAAAATAAGCTGTGGCATTAAGAAGCGAACACCGTCCATCAAAAAACAAAAAAAAGTTCAGATTTCCCTGCCTGGCATTCACGACATTCTTTAAACTGTAAGTGCTCTACCTTTCCAGCTTTATCTCATATATATCTCATATAACTTCTCCCAAGCACATTTATTCCAGCAGAACTAGTTCTGCCACCCCTGAACACCCTGCCCCGTTGGCTTTGTTTGCTCACCCTGTCCCCCCTCTGCCTAGAATGTCTTCCCTCTCCGACTTCACCTGTTGAATTCCTGCATGACTTTTAGTGGGTTCTGCTTTTTTCACTCTGAGTCAGTTCATGCAAGTCTTCCTAGTTAAACTGATGTCTTCTTCATACTGATTCTTTATTATGATAAAGTAGTATCTTGTTACACTCATGTATCACAATTTGTCTAGCCATCCTCCACTGAACAAAGTATTTGTTTTGTTTCTA
>CM053582.1:185999996-186033421 GCA_028627135.1 Pseudochirops cupreus | reverse complement strand
ACATAACACTTCCATCATTTAGAGAAATCAGAAAATTCTTCTTACCTTCAAATTTTTTAAATTTATTTATAAAATTTATAATTATTAAATATATATTATATATTTATATATTACATATTGGATTTTATAACCTGACCTTTTCCTGATACAATAATAACAATGACTAACATTTACAATATGTGCCAGGCACCACACTAAACACAAATATTTTCTCATTTGATTTTCACAATCACAAATACCAAGCAGATAGGTGCTATTTTTACACCCATTTTACTGATGAGAAAACTGGGAAACCGGAGGACTCAGTAACTCTCCCAGGGTCACAAGCTAATGAGTGTCCGAGGGCAGATTTGAACCCAGGTTTTCTTCACTCTGGGCTCAGGGCTCCATCCACTGCGCCTCATTATAACAAGGAAGAACACGAGTAAACCTAACCAACAAAGCCAGCACATCTAACAGCCTAAGCAACATTCTGCCCACAGCCTCCCATCTCTCTAACTAGAAGAGAGCGCAGTATTTCCTCGTCTGTTCTCTGAAACTAAGATTGATGATTGCAATTAATCCGAATTCAGCTGCTATTTTGCGTTGTTTTCATTCGCGTGATTATAATCATTGTATGTCGTTATGCAAGTTCTCCTTTCTTCTCTCTGAATCAGTTCATGCAAATCTTCTGCATACTAATTCTTTATTATGATAAAGTAATATCTCATTACACTCATGTACCACAATTTGTCCAGCCATTCCCCAGTGAACAAAGTATTTGTTTTGTTTCTAGATAGGTTTGTCTCTCTCTCTATCTCTCGATAGATAGATAGATAGATAGATAGATAGATAGATATGTACACACAAGTTGTGTTTGTCCTTTGTTCTTGCAGAGGACCATGGCATCAGGGAAATGATGATATAACTTGCAGTTGACTTTGATTTGAGTAAGGGAGGCCTGTGTAAGATCACCCACCTCACTTTCTCCTCCAGAGCCATCTGGGTCCAGTGACCAGATATTCATCAGGATGACTCAAGATGACCCAGGATGCCATGGCACACCCAGGCCCTTTTAGGCTAAGGTCTTTTCACGTGCTCATTCAGAGTGAGGTAACACCATTCAGTGAATAGGCATACACACACACTCACACATACACATACTCACACATATATGTGAGTATACACACTACGTATATATGTATACACACAGATATCTATATACATATATATGACTATTAATAATTTCCATTTTAAAATTTCTTTTGATTACTCAATTGAAAACAAAATCTTAGCTTTACATATTTGTTTCAATTCTTCATACATGCTAGATATCAGATTTTTGCCAAAGATATTTGATGCAAAGATTTTTATTTTCCAATATTCTTATTCTTGTTGAATTCATGCAAAAATTTTTAATTTTCTGTAATAAAAATGGTCTCTTCTCTTTTTTTTCTTCTACTTCTCTTTTTTGTTTGCTTAAGGATTCCCTACTTGACCATGGATCTAACAGTCAACTTCCCATTATCTTCTAAAATTTATTATAATATGACCTGTTGTACTTAAGTCACATGCATTATTTGGAGTTTACTGTAATATGTAACGTAAGATGCTATTTTGAACTGCTGTTAGTTTTCCCAGCGTTTCTTATTGAATTTTTTCCCTCGATAGTTTACATTTTTGGATTTACTGAACACTGAGCTACTTTACCTTGTTCAGTTGTTTCTAGGTTTATTTCACTGATTCACTCTTCTGCTTTTTATCCGGTCTCAGTGGTTACTACTTTATAATAATGTTTGGAATCAGGTATTCTTAGGGCCCCTCCATTATTGCCTATATTAGTTTCCTGGATTCTTGACTTTTTGTCCTTCCACTGTTATTTTTCCCACTGCAATAAAGTAAGCCTTTGGAGATTTGATTGGTGGCACTAAATCATCATTTCTACTAAACTGGCCCAACCCAATCATGAGTATTAAGTCTCTCCAGTTATTTTATTGCATTATCTCATACTGCTTCTTCCAAGCATTCTCTACTCCCAGCAAACCTAGACAAATGATTTAAACTCCAAATGAATGCCACTCATTCCCTGAAGTAAATTAGACTAATAAGAGCCTTTGTTTTGTATAGTGTTTACTTTTAGATCATTTTCTCTGGTCCTTACAACCAACCTATAAGGTAGCCAGGGTAGGTATTATAATCCTTATTTTATAGGTAGGAATTGTGAAGCCCAAAGTGCTTATTAGCACAATGCTTGGCACATAGAGATATAGAAACATGAAACCTATAATATCCTTATAACCTTCCTGTCTCCTTCCAAGAGAAGATGCGTGATTTTTCCCAATGCTTCTCAGTTAGTGATAGACATAGATGAGATTTAAACCTAGATCTTTTGACTCCCATGTTTACTGCCTATCCCAGCTCTGCCACTAACTAGCTGTATGACCTAGGGAAAGTCATTAAATTTGTCTGAGCCTCAATTTTTCCACACCTTTTAAATGGGATGGACTAACTCATCACAGGGGTCTCAGTTCCAAAATTCTAAACTTCTATGAAGGACAAGTTCTTTTTAAAAGCAGCATATAAAAAAGAGCAAATGAACTTGACTTTCATAAGGTCAAAACCCTCCTCTCTCACCTCTCATTCAACTCTACTTGCTCCTACCCCCTCCCCCCCCAAAATCTTATACCATTTGATGTAATTACTAGAGAGAAAACATTAGAATGAACACAGTCGTCGAGTATGCACAGTTGTATTCATGGAATGTTCTGGTCTTTTGTTTCCCCAGGCTATCAATGTACCTGTCTCTCACAATTCACTGGAAGGAACTGTGAGTCAGAGATTACAGCCTGCTTCCCAAATCCCTGCCGGAATGGGGGGTCTTGTGACCCAATCGGAAACACCTTTATCTGTAACTGTAAAGTTGGGCTTACTGGAGTCACGTAAGTGAATCATCCTTGGTCCAGCTATTGTCAGCTATTTAAATGGCAGGACATGCCCCAGGAAAGCCTGCAGTACAGTTCTCTAGGGCCTACTAATTGCTAGTTACAACAATAACCATAGCTGGTATTTATATGGGACTGTAAGATTGGCAACACCCTTTACGTACCTGACTTCATTTGATTCTTGCAGCAATTCTGTGGGGGGAGTGGCTTGCCATTTAGCATCTGAGATGTCTATATTCTAGCTCAAAACAGTCATTCCTCATTCCTTCATACTCCCGATTATTAGGACTTGATGACGATTTGGATAAAAGCTGAAGTTGAGCTTAAATTATTTTTTCAGAGATGGTACAAATGAATAGCATGACCAGATTGAAATAGGGTGCTCAGAGTATTTGAGGCAGCATGATGTAAGGTTAAGACCTCTGGATCTGCATCAGGAAACCTGATTCACATCCGAGCTCTGATGTTGTGTGTGACCATGGAGAGTGACTGAGGTTCTCTCCACCTCATTGTATTCACCTCTAAAATGAAGATCACCACCTACCTCAGAAGTCTGTTGTAAAGAAAGTATCTTATAAACCTTAAAGGTATATGAAAGTGTGAATTATTATTATTAAATACAAACCATTTTGAAGTCTCCTTCATCATGTATATGTAGATAATTTATATGCTAATTATAAACCATTCTTTTTAGTCATTACAACACATCCCCTGAAGACATATGCTAGATGATCTCTGTTGGCCTACTTTGAATTTCTATGTGTAATTTGCTGCATATAATGTAATTAAAGCAATCAAATTATATTTCTTTTTATATTTCTATGATTCTAATTCCTTACTAATTCAGACTGGCCTTTCTCCCATTTGAACCCTGTTAGTGAAGATTTACTATATAATACTGATTTTACCAAAAACCACAGAGGATCAAACCCTTTCATATAAATACAGAACATGTGCTAAAGTGAGCAAAATAGTGAAATGAAGGGAGATGAGCAAAACAGTAAAATGAAGGGAGAAGTCATGTATCCTGATAAACTAAAAAAATGAGCAATCCACTTATCTAAATATATATAGTATCTTCTAATAGATTGTAAGTTCCTTGAAAGTAGAGACTGTTTCATTTCTGTCTTTAGATCTCTGCACCATGTGATCAGTGCTTAATAAATGTTTGTTGAGTTGAATTGTATGTTTGCTTAAGAATTACATCAAGGCAGATATTAACATGGCCCAGATTACATGAAAAAGAAAAAAAAATGCGCACAATTACTTAAAAAAAATTTTCCTCCAGAAATTTTTCCATATTTTGAGTGTTTTGGGCAAGGGAGTTAGTTATTAAATAAGAGGGAGAAGGTGACTTTAATTTTTAAAACCTCTTAGTCCCTCATAGTCATTGTATTTTAGGGGTGGTGTTAATTTTCTTATGTCCCTAAAGGTGTGAGGAAGACATCAACGAATGCGACAGAGAAGAATGTGAGAATGGGGGTTCCTGTGTCAATGTGTTCGGCTCTTTCCTCTGTAACTGCACCCCAGGTTATGTGGGCCAGTACTGTGGGCTTCGGCCAGTGGTGGTTCCCAATATCCAGGCTGGCCACTCCTATGTTGGAAAGGAAGAACTGATTGGAATTGCCGTGGTCCTGTTTGTCATCTTTGTTTTAATTGTGTTGTTCATCATCTTCCGCAAGAAAGTCTTCCGCAAGAACTATTCCAGAAACAATATCACTCTCGTCCAGGACCCAGCCACCGCAGCACTGCTGAACAAAAGCAATGGAATTCAGTTCAAGAACCTTAGGGGGGGTGGAGACAGCCGTAACATCTACCAGGAGGTTGGCCCACCCCAGGTCCCTGTGCGCCCAATGGCCTACACGCCTTGTTTCCAGAGCGACTCTAGGAACAACTTAGATAAGATTGTTGATGGGCTAGGTGTGGAGCATCAGGAGATGACCACTTTTCATCCTGAGTCACCACGGATATTAACTGCCAGGCGGGGAGTGGTCGTGTGCAGCGTGGCTCCCAACCTTCCAGCTGTGTCCCCTTGCCGTTCTGATTGTGATTCCATCAGGAAAAGTGTCTGGGATGCCGGAACAGAGAGTGAGTGGGAACTAATAGTGGTGGAAGTGTTTGTGGGTGGTGGGCAGCCTCCTTCCAAATCTCAGAGTCATAAAAGGGGAAGAACTTTAGAAATCTGTTCATCCCCCTCCTTTCACAGACAGCTGAGCCACTAAGAGGTTGTCACACAGACAATAAATGACAAAGCCTGAGTTTGAACTTAAGTCTTATGGTTCCAAGTTTAGAGTTATTTTTTGTCTACTAGCAGCAGGTTATCTCTGCCTTCTTTTAGCTTAAAAATAAACAAAAAAAAACTGCATTTCACCCTGAACATAATTTAATCTTTTTTTTTTTTGGTGAAGCCTGGTCATCATTATAATGCCATGGATGTGCCTGACCCATGAGTGGTGAGGACTACACAGCCTAAAGGTTACTTATATGGGTCACAAACATTTAAACACTTGGAAAGAAGAACATAGTCCATACTTCAAGGGTAGAGCTAGTGTCTGGAATGTCCCATTGGCTCCAGTTAGGTGTCTAGTTAAGCAGACAATCAATCAGCCAGAAAGGTGGTTGAAGATAAACCTTGAGTCATGTCATTACAGTGGATTTTCTTTTTCCCATAGAGGAGGTCGGTTCTGATTCTGATTTCACAATTGGTGACCAGTTTTAAATGGTTAATTACTATAACAGTTTATCTGGATTCACTTACTTATTTTGCCTATTGTAGACAGTATTTTCTTAACTGCAGTCCTGTGGTTCTCCAAGCCACTGAAGAGAACTAAGCTTGTTGGCTTATTGACTTCTAATTTCATCCACATATCCTAGCTACGTGCTACTGTATTTGTTCCCTTGCTCAAATTTTTCTTTTTTCCTTCTCTCCCTGATTAGGAAACAGAGAGGCCAGTAAGGATTTATTCTAACTCAGTTCACTAATATTTGTTTGGCACCTGCCATGTGTGTACAAGTCATATTGCTAGGTGCTTCTCAGCTCCATGGATTCAATTATCATCTCTATGCAGATAATTCTCAAATCTACTTATCCAGCTTTAACCTCTCTCTTGATGTACATCTCCAGCTGCCTATTGGGCATCTTGAACATTCCCATAAACACTGGAAATTCACCATGTCCAAAAGAAAGCTCATTATTTTTCCCTCCAAAGCCTCCCCTCTCTGAACTTTCCTGTTACTGTCAAGGGCATCACCATCCTCCTTGTCCCCCAGGCTCACAACCTTGGTGTCATCCTAGTCCCCCCCCATGTCCAATCTGTTATCATGGCTCATCAATTTTACCCTCATAAAATCTCATATATTCCTTGTTCTCTGCTCTGACACTGCCGTCACCCCAGCACAGCCCTTCAAGCTGCGACAGGTCTCTCCCCACCACAGTCCCTCCTCCACTAAGCTGTCAAAGTGATCTTCCAAAAGCACAGGTCTAACTATGTCACTCCCCTACTCAATAAACTCCATTGACTCCCTATCACCTCCGGGACAAAATATAAAATCCTGTTTGACATTCAAAGCTCTTTACAGCCTGCCCTCCCCCCTATCTTTCCAGTCTTCTTACACCCCACTTTTGGTCAATGACACTGCCCTCCTTGCTGTTCCTCACAGAAGATAATCCGCCTCACAACTCCGCAAGTGTTTTCTTTTTTGGAGGAGAAAGTTAATTTTTTTTTGGTTTTTAAATTTTTTCTCAACTACATGTAAGCAAAAACTTTTATTCTTTTTTCTAATTTTGGAGTTCCAAAATCTGTCCTACCCTCCCTCCTCTCCCCTTACCTTAATAAAACAAGTAGTTCATTGTAGATTATACATATTGAGTCATGCAAAACATTTACACATTAGCCATGCTGCAAAAGAAAACACAGACTTTTTTAAAAAACCAAGAATAATAAAGTAAAAAAGTATGCTTCAATCTGCATTTGGACTCCATCAGTTCTTTCTCAGGAGGTGGATAGCATTTTTCATCATGAGTCCTTGGGGATTGTCTGCTCCAAGTGCTTTCAATGGCTGCCCCCTGGGCCTTGAATTCCCTCTGAACTCACCTCTACCTCCTGGCTTCCCAGACTTCCTTCAAGTCCTTGTTCAAATCTTACCTTCTCAAAATCAGTCAAGATCGTCTTTAATACTAGTGCCTTCCTTCTGTTCATTATCTCTGATTGATCAGATAGATAGATAGATAGACAGACTGATGGACAGATAGATAGGTTAATAGATAATCTTACTTGTACATGGTTGTTTGCATCCTGTCTCCCTCATTAGACTGTGAGCTCTCTGACGGCAGGAACTGTCTTTTGCCTTTCCTTGTATCGGAGCTTAACAGTGCCTAGCACGTAATAGGCACAGCTAACTGTTGGAAATTCAAAGAAAAATATATATAATCCCCGCCCTCAAGGATCTCACAGTCTAAAATAGAATAAGACCCATACATAAATAATGACTGTTTTTATTTTACAGTTAGGTACATAAGGAAGTTAGGCATGCACAAAGGGGTATGGGAAGTCCAAAGCCAGAAAGTGAGATGAACTCAGGCTGTAGTGCCGAATTAACCCATGACTTAAATCAATCAGAATTGTGTTGTGTAGCACTGAGGCTGGTGTCATGTGGGTCATGAGGCTCCAAGAGTTTGTGTTAAATTAATTCAGTTTGGGGGCACACGGGGACCTCTTATATTTTCATTTCTGCCACTAGACTGCACTGCCCTCACCCTCAGGGCTCATTGTGCTCCTTTTTTATGGTAAAAGTAAACCTTGTATACTGCCTGCCCTTTTTAAAAACAGAACAAGAGGGGATGGTTTGGCTTTGTTTTGTTTTGTTTCTTCAAAATATGACTTCCTCCCTGGTGTTTCTTTGCTTTTAGATTAGTAATTAATCCTATGCTGTGTCTTACTTGGGGTTTGTCTAATTGGCAACAGATGCAGAAAAACAGTGCCTTCTGTGAGGACATAACCCTTTCTGTCAGGAAACACTAATTCCTGTGGCCAGGAAGAAGAGTGGCTATTCCTTTTATCACAAGCCTGTGTTTCTGTGTACCATTACGTAGCGCGATGATTTAAATCTTTTTCTGATGATCATTTCTTTTCCCTCTTTAATGTGACAGGTTTATTTCCAAAATACACCTCAGGCCAAAACTCAGATTTCCCCCCAAAGTATTGTTGAGTTTTTATTTAATAAATTGACTTCTATGTTAAGGGTGGTAGAGTGTGCTGGGAACACATTCTGTAAGTGGCCAATTCGTTTTTCAGATGATGACAAGCTCAAGATATAGGTCGCTTTTATGGACTATTGTAGTCCATCAAATAAGAAAATGACCCTGTGGTGTTTGTGCATCTGTGTGCCCGGGATAAATTTGTACCTACAGGAATAAGCGAGTGTGGGGATCCAGAAAGCATTTCTACTCTAGCCTTCCCTTTAACAGGCACAATTTATGAGAATTCTGTAATTACTAAATTTGGTACTATGCTGCTCTCTAGAGGCTGAACTGAAAATCTGACTCTGTCTCTTGATTGAAGTGTGAATAAATGTCATGGCACTCTTGCCTATAAAATATTTATACCCCCCATTTTAAAAGCAATCTTGTTTAACCTACTGTTGACACCACATCAGTTCATGTAAATGATTTAAATGAACCCTGAATGGCAGAGAGCAAGCCAGCTGCTTTACTCTGGTCTCAGTCTTCACTTAACTGTGCTACTTTGAGGACAGAGCATCTACTTTGGGCTGTCAGCTATTTGGAAGCTCATTTACCCTAGGTTAAGGGTTTCAAATCCATAATGCAAATCACTTGATTGACACACCTTTGTACCCAATGGCACGATCAATTTTCTCCTTTGGAATTAAATTATTTCTCTGACCAAATGAAAAAAGGAGAGGGGCTTGGGGAAAGAAGCTGAAACATAAAAATGAACTCTGGGAGTGGCAGGGATGGATATATATACACAAAAGAAGCCATTATCATTTTTGTTTTATCCTTCCCTGTCAATGAAGACAAAGGAGTGGATGATGCCGAAGAAGTGACCTGTTTTGTGGGAAGTAATAAAGGCAGCAACTCAGAAGTTCAGTCCCTCAGCTCCTTCCAGTCTGACTCTGGAGATGATAATGGTAAGAAATCTTCAAATTCCGTACTTGGACCTCTAAGAGAATGGATTTTAACCCTGCAAGTGTCCTCCAGTGGATTCCCTCATGGGGGAAGAGGAGCCCGTCTCCTTGGTATTTAGGGAGTAAGTCTTCTTGGAAAGGATCCAAAATGACCTGCCTCCAGGCAGATGATGCTGTTTACTAGGTAGTGGAATTCGGTTTGTTCTTCCTTTTTACTGACATGATCTGCCTCATTTCACCATGCATTTTGCCTTATTCTTTTAATTTTGTTCTGAATTGAAGCCTGCTTACCATGATCCCCTTGTAGATGGTCTTTTCTGTAGTGAGAAACCTATTCATTTCATAACTGGGACAAGGCCATCTCCATATTCCACAGAGACTCCCAAGGTGCCATCAACTGCAGAAGGATTAATTTAGACAATTTGGTTTCAGTTTGATGAATATTGAGGCCCTATTGTGTATTTTCATCCAAGATACAAAGACAAATAGATGAATAGAACATAGCTCCAACCCTCAGGGAGAAAGTTGGGGGACATAAGAGCCACACAGAAATAAATGTAATATAAAGTATAACATACAGATCCGTAAGAGAAGTATATGCAAAGTGACATCAGAGTTCAAAAGCAGGAACTCTCACATATGGCTAAAGGGATAGGTTCCCTGAGCTGTGTGAGGGATGGTAGAGACTTGGTAAATGTTTTCTTCCCCATGGAAAGAAGAAAGTAGGGTGACATAAGACCTCAGAGAAGTATTTATTAGAAGGAATTTGTTCTTTGTCTTTTCAATGGGAAAACTGGAGGGAAAGAAAATACGTTTTTTTGTTCATTGAAAAAAATAAAATTAAAAATACCCCACAAAACCATTTTGCCATATAGAAATTAAATTGAGAACCATGTGAAAGGAACTTGGAATATTCTTCATACCACTTCCCCAGTGACCATAGATCTGTAGAGATAGCATATTCATCATGATGAACACATATTAAGACAAGAAGTATGTTTCCTCAGGCCTTGAGATAAGCTGAAAGTCTAAAAACCTAGCTCATAACCTTCAATAACAGCCCAGCTACCGCCATTAGAAGTGTGTCCCCAACATGATTAATATGGTAATATGTTTTGTATGATTGAACATGTATAATCTATAACAAATTGCTTACCATCTCAGGGAGGGAGGAGGTAATAAAGGGAGGGAGAAAATTTAGAACTCAAATTTTTTTTTAAATGAATGTTAAAAATGATCTTTACATGTAATTGGGGGGAAAATAAAATACTTTAAAAAGAATTTTGTGTCCCATATGACACTAGAGTTTGGGAATTATGTAGAAACCCCCAAGGTACTTAAGTCCCAGTGACAAACTGTGTTATAATGGGACACTTGCTCTTATGTTGGTACGGTAAGTCACAGCCAAGTTTGGGTTCTTACGGGTTTAAGCACCTCCCCTGACTTAAATGATTAAAAGAACCCTGAATGGCAAAGAGTAAGCCACCTGCTTTCCTCCAGTCTCACTCTTCACTTAGCTGTACCACTTTGAGGATGGGGCATCTATTTTTGGCTGCCAGCTATTTGGAAGTTTCATCACCCCAGCTGCAAGACAAGGATGTTTTACAGAATACCTAGGACTAATTCTACAATTGATACTCTATGCACCAGTGGCACTTGGGATGCTGTTGACAATTCACGCCCCGCCCCCCCCAACCAATAACTTTCAGAATAACTTGCAACTTATAAGCAATTCATAGTAGAATGCTTGAACCTCCATTGCATAAAAAAGACAACTGTGCTTAAGAAATGGATAACAGTATTTCATGAGGAAGGAACATCAGTATTCTTAATTGTCAAAGCATTTTTTTCTCAATGATGAGGTGATAAGGGTGGTCAGGTAAGCTCACTTAATCCCATCAATTTTGAATCAAGGAAGGTCACCTCCTTTAACAGAAAGTCATCTCAATCTAGTCACATGACTAAATGCTACCCACTTTCCAGAACTGGTTGTTCTGGTTAGACAAACAAGAAAGGAATGAGTTATTGTTATCCTACCTCCAGTTCTACATAGCTAGAAGGTAGCATCCAAGGATGCCCATAATAAGCATGCAACCTCCTTATACCACCCCTGACTTAGCTCAGCCAGGCAAGGAAAATACAGCCATTTCTCCATGGTACATTTAGTCTCTCAAATTAAATATTCTCACTCCATTCTGAATTCCGTAAGGTATTGTCCCATAGAGTTTTGGGGAAATGGACTCTAAGCTTCATCGTATCAACAGAAAGCTCTTGTGATAACTATAAACCATAGCTATTCCCTTCCCTGATTGTAATCATTATAAAGGCCAGACATCTCCATTTGTTGTCACAGAAAGTACTGGTGTATGAGCAAAACAATTGACTTTAAGAGATTAAGCCTCCTTTGTAAGTATCTTGACTGATTCAGACAGGACCACCTAACAAATAATTGCCTTCTTCCAGGATTCATTAGAGTTACTAAAGAGAAATTAGTATGAAGTAGGAGTGGTACCAGCCTCTTACATTTATTTAGTTGGTCTTGCCAATGTGAATTAGCAACATGTATTCACTGGTAAGTGAGAGCAGACAGTATGGCGTAGTGCGAACTGACCTTGGTGTCAATTCAAGCACAACTCTGACACATACTGGCTTGTGACCCTGGGCAAGTCACTTAACCTCTTGGTGCCCCAGACAACTCTAAGACTATAAATATATTTTTTTGCATCTGCAGTGGTCAAGAGTATTTCCTCGCTAGAAGTTCCCTACTCTGACAAAGTCACAGATCTGGTACAAAAGGAAAGTCATTGATTATAGGGCCCTTTGGTAGGTTTAAACTGGTCTTAAATTTGTTATTTTTCATTCAGTCTAAAAATCAGTGTTATCCAAAGAAAGATGTCCAATGAAACACTGCCTTCATGAATTGTGTAGAAAATTTGGTTTTGTTTGTACAGTATAATATAATAAAAAGTGAATATATATATATATATATATTGGTTAAGAGAAGATAATACGTGTTTAAAATATTAACCTAAAGCTATCCTTTCCCTCCCTTGTCTGCTCTCCCTTTCCCTCAAGCTTCCATAGTGACTGTCATTCAACTTGTCAACAATGTAGTTGACACTATAGAAAATGAAGGTATTTACATTTTTTTTTCTGTAACATTTCTTCTTTATCAAGTTACCTGTCTTTGAAATTTAGTAACCTCTCATTACTTTGGATCGCATCCAGTGTCACCAGTTAAGGACAGAATGAGGCATCAGGGAACATTGGCTCCAAGGGGTCATTAGTTTCATGCCATTCATTGGTACTGCCTTTTTAAAAGGATTCCTTCAGGACAATTTTTAAGTGTTTTTCAAAAGAAAGTGAAGTTTGTGACCTGAAATATTCTCTATGTTCCCTGTATATGAGTACTTTCTTTGCAAAGAATACTTAATCATTGTGATTCTACATCTGTATTTAAGTCCTGGGACCAAACAGTAGTGTTTCCAATGCTTCATACTAATGGAGGATGCCCATAATAAACTTTAGGTATGCGACCTGGTTTTTGTTTCTTTTCCTTAAAGTCAGTCAGCAGTTTGTCATACCTCTAAAAGAAATTAAGTGAATAAATTAGTTGTTTACTTTCTCACTTTGAACATTGTTGAAAAAGAGCCAGCCTCAGAGTCTGATAGAAAGTTGGCCTCAGAACCACTAAGACCTGGGTTCAAGTCCCACCTCCAAAACTTACTGTCTACACACTCTAGACAACTCTTGAGGACTCTTAAGTTACAGAGTTTGCATTGGTAGAGGGAGTTCCCTTAACAGAAGTTCCCAAAACCAATGAAATCACAGGCCCAGACCAAAGTGCAAAATTTTGAGCAGTTACCTCAAAAAAGTAAACAGTAAAGTGAGAATTAGCAGAATTTCCCTTCCCCCAAGAAAATTGGTGAAAGTATAGTTATCTGTTTCAAGGACTCATCCCCTAGGTATAATATGAAGGAATAGACTATATCAGGGAGCTCTTCATGCCCATCAAGACTGGTTACTGGTGAACATCATTTCCCTAGCAATGAAAAGCAAAGCTGTAGCCAGCTAGAGCCCATATATGTTGTTGAAGCATGTTTTCTCTAAATCTCCCAGTGCTTGTGTGGCTTGGGTTTACTCTTTGCTTTGTATTTAAACAGTGTCAGTTATGGACCAAGGACAGAACTACAACCGAGGTGACTCCCCCAGTCCCCAGCTAAACTCTCTGTTCCATGATCTTGTTTTGCTGCCTCTTTGCTTCTCCTTCTCCTTCCTCCACTACCCTTTCTGAGTGTTTTGTCTACTCTCTGCATGTTCCAGGTATCATGTGGGTTCAATTTTGATGGGGACCTCCCCCCACTGGCATCTCCTTCTAGGTCCCTCCACTATGGCTTTGACTAAGCCATCCACTTGCCTCTGCATCTCCTTGCCTTCCAATCCCCAAATACAGTCCCTCAAGCCTACCTTTTCAAGCATGCTGTGAAAGCTTTGATTTCTGTATGGTATGTGGGGGTGGAAAAAGAGATATGGGAATAGGAAGCCTTTCATACAGTTTAGACTCCTAAAACTGTGTTTCTCCATCATCTTATTCGTGGTGTGGCTGAGTAGAAAAGGGGAACCCATTATGCACTTGAGCATCATCATATAAAGTGGCCGCCTGTCTTGTTCTCTGGTCAGAGCATGGCTGACCTCCCATTAATGCCTTGTAAACAGCATGTGGATGGCACTGACTTCATGGGGCCTCCTGGTTGCGAAGGCGTGCATGTGACGCTCTTCCCATCCTGCTCCAACTCACTTTCCAGACCCCAAGGAGGCTAATTAAGATTGGTTTCTCTTTTGCAGCCTATCATTGGGACACTTCGGATTGGATGCCAGGAGCCCGCCTGTCTGACATTGAGGAAGTGCCCAACTATGAGAATACAGATGGTGCATCAGTTCATCAGGGGAGCACGAGAGAGCTTGAGACCGATTACTACCTGGGTGGCTATGACATTGATAGCGAATATCCTCCACCTCATGAAGAGGAGTTTCTGAGCCAAGATCAATTGCCCCCTCCCCTGCCAGAAGACTACCCGGACCACTTTGAGGCCCTGCCCCCATCACAGCCAGCCTCCTTGGCCAGCACCCTGAGCCCAGACTGCAGGCGAAGGCCCCAGTTCCATCCCAGCCAGTACCTCCCTCCCCACCCATTCCCCAATGAGACAGACATGGTGGGGCCTCCACCTGGACACGAATTTAGTACTTTTGCTGTGGGTGTGGGGCAGAACGTGGAGAACACGGGCGTGGCAGACAACATGCCCTTATCTTTGCACAATTCCACAGGCACCTCATCCTCAGATGTGTCTGCGAGCTGTGGCTTTGACGATTCTGAAGTGGCCATGAGTGACTATGAAAGTGTTGAGGAGCTCAGCCTCACCAGTCTTCACATTCCATTTATTGAGACTCAGCACCAGACCCAGGTGTAAAGGACACACACATCTGGGATGGTTTTCTCATTCTTCATTTAAACATGGAAGGAAATGGGCTGAGTTTCCTCTCTCAATGGAGGAGAGTTCATTGAATGAGGGGAAAATCCACCATTTTTCACAAATAATTTATTCACAAATGATGTTGTCTCATGCAAACACTTTAAAGTCAAGTTGTGTAAACCATATGTCACAAAATTTGTTACTGTGAGTCAACAGACAATCCTTACAGTATGTACCCAGCATTCATGGCCAAGAGTGCACACCACGTTTTTAATGGGGTAAAGAACTCCCCACACACAAGTTCACCCAGTAAGTTATATGCAGTCAATCTTTTCAGCTTTGTGCAGTATTGTGTTATTGAAGGTGTTAACAGTATCAATCCCCGCAGTATTAATGAACAGGTAAAGTTCAGGCACCAAAGTGTTGGTGCGTGAAGCTAATTTAAGCTGATGAAAAAAAGGAAAAAAAATAGTTAATAGAATTGGGGGAGGGGACTGAGCCCTCAAGGGTTTCGAAAGAAATAAGAGTAAAAATAAAATCAGTCAAAAGTGGGCAAAAATGTTAAAAATAAAGTATGATTTTCTTCATAAAGCTGTCTAATTTTCAGCTATAAAATTATAGTAAGTGACTTTCATTTTTTGTAGTTTTCGGATACTGGTTTAATTAGGAAAACTTGGATTTAAAATGGAGCCCAAAATTGAAATGATGGGGTTTGTGGATCTTTTAAAAAGATTTCAATGGAGAGTAATGCATGACAGTTTGGGGGTTTTCTGAGTATCAGGGAGGGAAGGGTAGAAGTTATCTCTTTTTTGTTTTTATTACTAAACATTCCCAGCAACGATTGCAGTTTGAGAGTATTGTAATCATTGACCTTGTTCATGGAAACTAGGAAATAAAACTGACCAGTTTGTGACCATTATCTAGGCTAAAAGAGGTATACAATTCTTAAGTTTCCCCCCAAAAATGCTATTTTTGCTATTACAGGTAAAAGGCAAGTAAGTACTTGTTTTTAACTTAACGGTGTCATTTCAGTAAATGGAATTAAGTCAAAAGAAGAGAGACTAGATGAGTAGATGTTTGTACACAAGGTTGTAATAGTGTGTGTGTTTGGGCCAATGTAGATGTATATTTGTGCTTTCTCCCAAGAAGGCAGTCTGTGAGTAAAGTGATCTTGAGACTTGCAAACTGTGGACCATGGCCAATGGTGCGAGCCTTCTGACCTTTTGGACCCCTTCAGTGTTAGAGACTCACCAGATGCTTTATTATTTGCTAGTCCCATTAACCTTATTTGGATAGTGCCATGTTTATTAACTTAAAGCAAAATTCTGGGTTTTAAAAGTAGCATTTTGTTAAAAAAGAAAATGATATAAAGAGTCTCAGCTGTCTCCAGAAAGTGCTTCATGTTTCATTCTAGCCCAGGGTCAGTTCTCTGTCTGATGCACAGGTTTTGGCCACGGAAATTTCCTAAATTAATTGGAGAGTCATTCCACAAGAGATGTCATAACATGGTACAATAAAATCTAAAATTGACATGTTGAGTTACTTTCCTGCTTCCCCTCAGGCTGATTAGGGCAAATGAAATTTTACACTAAGCAGCCTGAACTATTTCCAAGGGGGACTGGGGAAGTCCATAATTTCTCCTTTCCCTGGTAAATGTTTATTTGCACTATCTGCTTAATGAGCAAAACTGTTGTGGGTTTTATTGTTTTAAACCAATTGTAGCATTGGTGTGTGAACTCTAGAGCACTCTGCCTGGCTGTGTCCTACCTAGTCACTTTTCTTATCTGCTCTCTTCATTCATTTCGCTTCTCTCCTGGTGCAGGGATCAGTGTTTGCTGACAGTTTATCAAGGCAGTGCCCTTGCACTTCAGAGTTTCCTCCATATGTGGACACACTTCATAGGCTTTTCATGTTTTATATTGTTTTTTTTTTCTCATCCTTGTTCTTGGTCAGACATGCTATAAATGAAGGATGATCTGTACTGTGGTCTTGAAATCAGGGTTCTGCGATGGATTGAAGTATTTAGGCAGACTGCAATCAAAGAAATTCTTAAGCATTTTTCTCATGCGAGGAGTGCATTTGTAGGAGTCAGCGAGAAAATGACAAACTAATGATCTGGATAAAACCTCTGTAACCATCTTAATAATGCAGTGGCATAAAAAACTGACAAAATAAAACCAACAGTTCATTTCTTACCCCCCAGGATATATTACGGCAGGATTAGTACAGATGATTTTCCATTGCTTACACAGCCTCTCTGCTGAGAGAAAGAAATGCTTGACTGACATAGTAATGAAGGAGCAAATAGATCTGAATGTGGCTGTGAAATCCAGGGAGCCAGCCTGATATCTCTGACCTGCATTCAATACACATTTCTTAGATGTAGCTCACCCAGTCTTTTCAGAAGAGCCGCACAGGGAGATGTCCATCTCTGATAGGTCCTATCTCCTGCTATGTTTTGAATCAATGTTTTCAGATCGGGTGAGAACATTATTTGACATTTCTTCTCAGAATTGCATGGAAAATGAAGGGTTTCCCATAGAGGGTGAAATGGTCTTGAGAGTGAGTAGCACCAAGCTAGAACTCAGCAAATGTGAAAAGCTGAGAGGGAATTTAGAGATTGTCTCTAGGCTAACCTTCTCACTTTTACTTACGAAGTTGTGTTATGTAGCTAGTCAATGACAAAACCAGGGTTAGAACTTGCATCTTCTTCCAAACTCCCAATCCAAGGTTCTTTCTACCATGTCATGCTTTCTCCATCTGACCTTTAATCTTGACTGTTTTTCATTGAATTCCTGAAGAATGGATCTCTTGGTGAAGAAAGCTGAATTTGTTGCACAGAGGTTTATATTTTCACATGAGTTTTTTCCTTCATGCTTAAGTCTGTAAGTTTAAATAAACTCTGATATGCTACATATCCAATTGTTATTGATGCTGCCTCACTTATGTTGACATTATATTATTAACTCTTCTTACACCCTAAGATCCTAATATCTTAAGTTTATTTTATTTGCTAGGACACATCCAAAGCATCATTTTGGGAAAAAGGATTAGAAACGTTGGCATGACCACAATGGAACCAGTCAGAGCACTGCCTGCAGCTGTTGGCTTCATTGACAACCAAGTATACCCTATTCCATGCATTTGTTGGCTTGTCATATTTTAGAATTTCCCTGGGTCAATTTTCTCTTCTGTCTTTACATCCTGAGTGCATTCTGCGCACTATGTGAAAATAGCATGTATCCAGAATTTTTTTCTACCTAACTTTACTTAATATACCTCTGCATTCCCTTCTCTAAATCTTTCCTCTTTCTAAAGTAAGATAGACCAAGTCTTTGTCTTCATTCTTGTTTTAAAAAAGGAAGCTTCTAATCCTTTCACTTTTGCTATCCTCTAAACCTTCTCTAACTTGCTTATGATACTTTGAAATGCACTTAACAGAACTGAGCACAAAGTATGTGATAAAACATGCCAAATGGTGTCCTTGAAATGGCATTTCCCCACTTAGAAGTACCTCATCCTTTTGAAAAGCATCTTTGATTTTCCCCTGAGAGAACAGACCAAATTCAAAACCCCAAAGCACGTGAGGAAGGTTTACCCTTCTAAGGACGTTCTGTCTTTTTCCATCATATGCCTGATTTGATAAGAGGCAAATAGGGCCTTGCAACACCAAGATAATCTTCGTGCCAGGCATCAGGACCTGGTGTTCTGCAGACTCTTTGGACAAGTAGATACCAAGCTCACAGGCTAGCTTCATTGTTAGTTTACTAAAGCTCACAGGCTAGCTTCATTCTTAGTTTACTAAACCTCTCTCTTAGGTGGATGGAGTTGCCCTAAAATGGACAGTGATTATACATATGAACAGGTCAGTTTGAGATCTGGATGGAACTTGGGGTGGGAATTTTTTTTTTCTGTTTCTCTTCAATATTTAATGTTTTTTTTTCCAGAATCTTCCATGTGGGGGAAATGTCTAATCATTTGCTCCCTACCTTTCCATAATGTCCCTTGGCCATCATTTCTCACAAACTCTGTAGATAGGTAATTGGCCTACTTTTGCACATGATCAAGTTGAAGAATGGTTTGAGTGAGTGTTTGGGCTTAAGCTGCTGGAACCATAGGGCAATATGGGATAAACAAGGACCAGTATGAGATGACCGAGGAGATGTTTTCTTTTTTCTTTTTACTTCAAGTGTTTATGCTGCTACTGGGCCCTGCCAGCCTACTGTATGTGCAAAGTCTGGCTGTTCATGTGATACCATTGGGAGGCCCAGTAAGATGGACCAGTCTGTCCCTACAATGGGCCTGTGTATACTTAGAAATATCAGAGAATGGGTATAACAGCCAGAAAGGGAAATTGACAATGCATTCTTGAAGCAATTAAAATCACCAGGCTAACCCCAACTGAGGGGGGAAATTTTTAAAATATAACAATTACAGACACTCATTGACACTGTATCTGCATGTTTCAATTGGGGCAGCAAAATATCTGAATCCACCCTCCTCCCAAGAAAATTTGAACTATCAGGTGGTAATAGATGCATCCATTTTTGGAGGGTTTTTCTGAATAATTTCTTGACTTCTCCACCTCATTTTGCTGGTACCCAAACAATCTCAATGCATATTAATTGGCCAAATGGTTTGGCTTTTAGAATTGCTATTACATATTTAATTTTAAGCCCTGAGAATTATGACTTGAGAATAATTCAAGATCACCACGATCATTCTCCATATTCTCATAGGAGGTAACCATAGACTTTGATTGGTTTGGGTCGCAAACATCTATCTATATTAATCAGGAAGTCTCAGAGTTGTCTTTTGCTTCTGATCTCAGCTGGTTTACTCAGTTGGGGGTGGAGGGGATCGTGGGGAAATGAGTCCGAGGTTTCAGGTCATCTTTAGTGGGTGGGGCATTCATTAATGTTTCACTAGCTGGCTGGGAGAGATGGGAAAAGGAAATGAATTCCTTTTTTTCTGTAATAATGAAAAGCAATAATTGCGTAACGCTACACAAAGGCCATACATAACTAGTCTTTACCAGTATTAAGGATGCACTAGAACTGTATTGTTTATTAGAGCAAGGTGGGAATGGATAATATGTACTGTAGTATTCTTCTAGCAAGCAAATACCAGAATTGCTACTATTTAACGATTTAATGAGCCCATACTACTGCATTCGGGGAAGGACAGACGTGTTTGGAACATGGAAGCAGTTCTCTTTAAGCACTGTATTAGAAAGATTGTCTTGTAAATTTTTACCTGTTGCAAACAGGCTGGTTTGTAAAAGATGTATGTTTTGGTGTTTAAAAATGTTTATAAAAATGTATATAACGGTTTCAAATTTCCAGGCTTTTGTAGATACTGTATTGGATGCCTATCAGGATGCTTTAATTTGGGGGTCAGATTCTAAATCATCTGAGTTGTCAGTCTATACACTTTTAAGATAATGAGAAAAAAGTTTTAGATTTGAAAATGACGCTTTTTAATCATTTCCGAAATGTACTGTAACCTTTCTTTGGTTCCACTGTTTTCATTTAACTTTTTTCAGTTTTTAAGGAAATGTTTTTTATTGACTTTTTTTTTTAAATGAATGTGTTTTGCACAGATGCTAGGTACATGATTTTTATGCCATTTCAAGTATGTATTAAAGTATGTCATTTCTTCACATACACATTATCTCTCATACACACAACCTTATGCAAAAGGGAAAGCTAACACTCTAAGTGGATCTTGTCCCTTGTATGAAGATTAGTTGTTCCTTCATATATTGCTGTTGGCAGTATTAAGTCTTGTGTTCTTTTCCTAAAAAAAAATGAAGAAAAAAAGCAACAACTACAAAAAAAAACCCAGCCCAACAGTGTACAGGTTTGTAACTGCCAAAATTTGATGGTTAAAAACAAATTTTCAAGTAAAAAAAAAAAAGACTTTGTGTTGACTTTTTCTTTCTGATTTGCTGCCTTGTCATTTGCCTCATGCACATAGTTCATATGGGGCCCATCACATCTTGCAGGGAATTGTGGGAAATGTGATATTTAAATTGTCAGTCCCAGCATGCCATTTGGAGTCATTGAGGCTTTTACCTATAGTCTCTCTCCTCATCATTTGAACACCCTACCTTGGAAAATTGCTTACATTTGGATGTCTGAATTAATTGATTTCAAGTGTCCCCTTGGATGCTTAACCCAAGACTTTTGGTTGTTATTGGTATGGAACCGAATAATTTAAGGCTGCCAAGTCTCATGGCCATATATCTAGACCTCCTGTCCTTCCCAAGTACCATATACCACCATTTGGGGCAGAAGAGAAAAGAAAGCTATTGGTCTTAAAAATCATTGGGTCAGCCTTGAAGACACCACTGGCCTCTTGGTTTCTTTCCTCTGACATCTGTATACAATTTCAGAGTGGAGGACAGCTATGAAGGGGGCAGTGAAGTCTAAAGACGGCAAAACACATCCTGGGGATATGGGAGGACTGGTGAAGAGGTCTAAGCTTTTGCTTCATTGATACTAGAAGAAAGTTGGCCATTGTATGTATCCAAGGTTCCTGACTTTTTAGCACAAGATCACCCAACCATCAGCTATCTCTGTGTCATTGCCCAGAATCATACAGTATAGGACTTCCTCCATCCCTGTTCCTCTTCCCTAGGGTAAAGATCCCAGGATGTGCAACCTGATTTACTAAACCTGTATCTAGGTTCAAAAACTTTGCTTTTTGACTCAAAGACTTGATCATGAGGGTTCGCTTCACCCAAATGAATTTTCATTGACTCTTTCCTCAGTGTGGTTAGTTCAGAAATGATAATGGATGGTAGGATTTAAGAGGGAGCAATTATTGGGAGCCCTAAAAGTCTTACATCTCTCTTCCCACAATCACAACTGTGACAATGTGACCAGGTAGTTTTTTTTAATGAAGCCATTTCCAAAAGCCACTCAGTAGGCCAAAGGATGTGCCGTGTACTCTCTGCTATGATTTGGTTAAATAAACAAAGGGAGAATCGAAGCTCTGGGCAGCCATTTGTGTCCAGGTCAGAGTTCACAGATTCCATCCCATGGAAGAAACGGAACAAGCACATATCTATCCCAGTAGTGCTGAACTTTAAAAATTGAGATTGAGCCCAAGGATCACAAATAATGGTGTAAGGAAGAAAAGGCAAGGGACCTGTCTCCAAAAGTTGGAAAGGATATGTGAAATTGAGACTGATGGGGAGAAAAAGTTATTGGCCTCCAACCTCAGAAATCATCCCGTGGAGAGACTGTGGTTCTGCCCCTAACCATAACAATGCATGAAAGATGAGGAGGAAGTTTGGAGCAATAGAGTTTTGTGCTGCTTAGTTGGTCTTAAACAAAGAGTAAGGAAGGAGGGGAAAACTGGAGAGGGATGAGAAGAGATCAGAATAACAAATCAAGTCAAAGATTCCAAAGAGAGGAATAGTTCTCACTGCCGCATTTGCCAACCCAACCAGCAAAGGACTGAGAACAAGCATCAGCCTGGCAGGTTCTCAATGTAATCATCATCATCATTTCTCCCCCAAGGCAGATTAAGGAAACCAAAACTTTGCTATATCCTGTTACTACCAGAATATGGAAATTGTACTTATCTCTTAGTGGTTCATAATTATAATTCATACTATTCTGAAAACTTAGTTTGGAAAGAGTGTAGGACTTGGAGTGGGGAAACTGGTTCAAGCCTTGGTGCAGCCATTTCGTTGCTATGTGACCTTGAATAAGTCGCTTAAACTCAAAAACCTCATTTTTCTCTTTCATGTAATGAAGATAGGTGGCACCAAGAGAGTGTTGACCTTGGGATCAGGAAAACCTGAGTTCAAATTCTGCCCCAGACTCACTTAGATGTGTGACCCTGGGCAAATCAATTAACCTCTGTCTGTCTCTGTCTCTTTATCTACAAAATGGGGATAATAAGAGCACCTACACCTCAGGGTTGTGAAGATAAAATGAGATGATAATTATATAGAGCTATATAAATAATAGCCATTATTATTACTATTTGAGGGTAGCCACAGTGTTTTTTGGTTTGTCTGGGTTTTGTTTTGGTTTTTTTTGCTTTTCTTTGCATTCCTAGTACTTAGCATAGGGTCCAGCATATAGTAAGAGCTTAATAAATGCTTATTGACATTCGTTATCATTATTATTGCTAATAGGAGTATTGGCCTAACCGGGGGTCAGACCAGTCTCAGTTGAGATCATGCCTCTGACAAACACCAATTACATGTCTTTAGTCAAGTCACTTCTTAGGGAGTGACTTAGGTTGGCACTAAGACCAAAAACTGTAAAGCAAGTGCCAATGTTGATTGATACTTTCCTTACTTAGGAGCATTGTTTTCTATTAGTTGTTCGAGATGAAAGGGCTACAACCGCTAGTCCCTGTCCATCCATGTTCATATTTCTTGTATGGAAACCTTACCTTGTTTCAAGCCCTCACAAATGTGGACCAAACATGGACGCGTTCTACCCAAGATCCAGAATGAGACTTTCACAAAAGGAGCCAATGGGGAAAATTGTTTTACTTGACTATCTATATCTATTACAAAGGTTTAGTTTTTCATTTTTCTCAACGGAGAAAAGGGGTGTATATAAAGAGGGAAGCCAGGGATATCCCTGCCTTTAAAAAGGGGGGAGGGTCATTGAAATGTATTTTTAACATGCACAGATAAAACAGAAGGAAAGCCACAAATGGAATGACAGGCAGACAAGCAAGACAGCTGTAAAAGTAACATGTTGAATTTATTACAACTTTGAAAGGAAAACAAGCTGTACACGAGAGAGAGTTCAGGGACAATTTTCTCTATTTATTCTACTATATATGGAAGGGCTCATTTTAATGAATTTTGTTGAATTCAGACTTTTTTAGAATGTAAAATACAAAATAAGTCCAAAAAATGGATTGCTTCCCTGCTCAACCTACTGGTAACAAGCACTGTTAATGAATCCACATGTGTTTTTTGAATACCTACAACATGGTCCTAGTGCTGTGATCAGATTTGTTCCTCCCACATTTTTGTTATTGTTTCTGAGATGGTGGCAGGTCTTGTTGCTTTATTGCATTCATTCCTCCCAAATGAAAATATCAAGACCCACAGAGATCAAAAACCTTGCCCAGAGCCATGCCTGGCCAGTCGCATATTCCCCAGACATGCTCAGCTCAAGAACCATTGGCTACTCATAGGTAGAGAGCTTATGCGAATTCTGCCATCTCCTCCTGGACTCAAGCCCCATAATCCACCGTTTCAGTAGGTAGACAACTAGGGGAGAGTCACTGACACCTTCCCCATGCTTTTGCCAATACCATACAAAACTAGGGTGTAGGTCCCCAAAGGCCTGGCCAGGGCTCTTCACAATTAATTATAATTATTATTGTTGTTGTCTTTCCTATTATCTATTTTATTTTATTATTGTCAATTAATATTATTTGGCATTTATATAATGCTTTAATGATTGTGAAGCACTTTACAAATATAATTTCTTTTTACCCTCAAAACCTCTCTAAGAGGTAGGTGCTTTTTTTTTTAATAAATGAGAAAATGAAGGCTGATAGACTAAATGACTTGTTCAGGGTCACCCAGTTAGTAAGTCTGAAGTAGGATTTGAACTCAAATCTCCTTGACTCTGAACCCAGCAGTATCCATGATGCTACTTAGCTCCCAAAAACAGAAAAGGAAATGAGCTAAAAACTTCATGACAGTAGAATCCATGTTGTCCACTGAAATCCCGAAAGTCCGAGTTTCAAGATCTGGAACTGTGGACACAAGGCTACACATGAGATTGTGTTTGGTCATAGGACTTTGTCAAGAATTCTGGTGGCAGTAGGTTCAGCAAATTGTTTGCAGAGAACTCTGCTAGGCACTGAAACAGATATAAAGTGTAGAAGCCTGGCCCCTCTGGATTCCCATCTGTGATGCTTACAGCCTGTGTAAGGCTGGGAAACTCACATCGTCACCTTTCTGGAGCTATTTCCTTCCCTGTGAAATGAGAATTGGAGTGACTGGCTTATCAGGTCCCTTCAAGCTCCAGTACCCTGAAAAACACATAGAAAGTGCTTTAGAAAGGTATACAGCTAAACACTATGTGTAGACAGGGGCATTGTATGAGTTCTAATTTTAAAAATTGTCTCAGGGTGGTCAAGGAACAGGGATAAACTGAAAAATAAAGGCAATAGGAAAACAATGGAAAGCAATACTTGGATTTTTTAAGTAGCTGCT
Source organism: Pseudochirops cupreus (assembly GCA_028627135.1). Taxonomy (NCBI): domain Eukaryota; kingdom Metazoa; phylum Chordata; class Mammalia; order Diprotodontia; family Pseudocheiridae; genus Pseudochirops; species Pseudochirops cupreus. The sequence continues at coordinate 186,008,669 of CM053582.1, read as the reverse complement.
TCAGAGTTAAATAGGAAGCAATCTAGGCATAATTAACCATCTTATTCAGAAACTGTATCTAATCAATAAAAATATAGGAACATTTGATCTTCTTAAGTCCTTAAAGATTGTCCAAGACCTGCCATGATGAAGGCATATTAATTACTTAAGGCTGCAGGGGTCCTGTTGGTTTGAGGTGGGGGAGGATGGAGCAAGATAGATGATGTCAAGTGCCTGGCACCCACTGGTGCTGAAAGAATGAATGTCTCAAAAATCATTACGACCAAACTGTGTTAGTAGTCAAACCTGGGGTGCCTCTATGGTGTGTCTGTAAGATTCATATTCTGGGCTCTTTTGGAGTAGTATCCAGCTAGGGAGAATTTTGAGGGAAGCCATTTTCTAATGAAAAGACAGCTAAAATCAATTTTAGGAGCTGCTACTTGGGCTAGTACTTTTGAGGAAACAATGGTGCCTATGATCCAAAAAGGGCTTCACTTAACTGGGTCACAAAGGGACTTGGTGCCAAGTGGCAGAACTTCATCATTTGGGGAAACTAAGACTGGGGCACACATAGGGACCAGTAGAAATCAACTGAGAATAATATGGTTAGAGAGACCAAAGGCCCTGCAGCTTCAGGGACTAAAAAGAAATTCATTCGGGTGAGTTAATGAGAATAGAAAAGGATTTCGGATGGGCTCTCCAGCTATAAGCACAAAATGACTTTTTCATGTCTCAGAGAATATAATTAATTAAGAATTCAAAATACAAAGTAATTATAGCAACCCTAACCTGAAGGCATGTTGCTGAATTACTATGAACATTTTTAACAACAAGAAAATTGAATTTCCTGGTTGCGCGGAACCAATTTTAAATTTGGATAATGTGACGGGCAATATTAATATACTACATTCAGCAAATTAAATGGTTCTTTTCCATTTCTATTTCTATAAAAAAAAATACCGATCTTACAATTGAGTTTGAATTATATTAATTGGTACAGTGATTGTCAGCACTGAATATTCCAGGCATTTAACACTTGATGTTAACGTAGCAAATTGCAATTGAATCTAGTGACTTTCTTAATAACAAGCTACTAACATTTACTCGGAGCCTAATTACTTTGGCAGGGGTGGGGGAAATTTTGCAAGCTTTTATATATTCCTTGGTGTTTTTTTATTCAGTATATGGGGAGGGAGGGTGAATAAATCTCTCCTACACATAAAGAAGTTGATCCTAGGTTACTGAAAAATTATAGCCCAGTTTTCTTAACACAGAATCTGTCAAAATTTTTGGTTCTGCAATTAACACACATAAAACTGAGAATTTAGAATAGAAAAATGTTCTTTCTTTGATCATGCCAGCATTCAGGGGAAAAGATTTGCAGTATATTTACTAAAACCAGTCTTTCCCCCCTCCTATACCTCCTTTAGGACCTACTTTCTGCTTATGATTTTTAGCACTTTTCCAAAGCCCTTTTGATGCTTTCCTTAGCAAACCAAGTATAAAATGGGCATTTAAAATAGAACAGCAAACACTGAATTCCCAGAAGCTGTCGTCTTCAGTTTACATGCCTAAAAATCTATATTTAGGAATTTTTTTGGTCATGACCTGTTATTTCTTTGGCGTAGGAACCTGATGGTGAGAAAACTTCTTCCAACAATGCCTATAACTATTCTGTATTCTATATTATAGTTTCATTATTCCTGATAAGTCACCAGGTTAGCTTTGTGAGTACTCCCTACTTTTCATGGTATGGCATAAGAATTAGGATGACCTATTTTACTTCCTCCCAGGAGCATAACTCAAGTGAAATGGTTAAGGCTTTACCCCAGGACAGAGAAATTTAGAAGCCACAAAGTTATAAATATTTTTAAAGATGATGCCATTTTAAAAATGGTTGCGTTTACATTTTAATGGTGTTTTCACTCTTCCGGTACCGTAGGAACAATCTAGTGGTAATAACTAAGAAAACTAGGAAAATATGTGATCCTCCATTTCCCCCACCCTCCATCAGCAATGGGGCCAAAGTCCTGGGGTCTCCCTGATGGTTGACTTGCACAGGTAAATGGTCTTTACTCTAATTTCCTCTCTCATGCTGCTTGCCCTAGGTGCCAAGACTGTTACTTACAGCTCTGCTTTCTCCTAAGCAGAGATTTAACTAACAGTTTTAGCACCTAAAGCAAGAAGATTTTTACCTAGGGATATTCTAAAAGAGAATAGGGTAGTAGATGCTCCTCAAATGGGGAATGGAAAAATGCATTGTGGTGCAAGAATGTAATGGAATATCACTCTGCTGTAAAAAAACAATGTATGTGGTGAATACAGAGAAGCCTGGAAGGATTTATCCAAACTGATGCAAAGACAAGAAAACAATATATAGAATTATTACAATGGAAATGGAAAGAACAATCACACACACACACACACACACACACACACACACAAATCAAAGTAAATGTTGTAAAATTATAAAGAACAAGCATGGCTTGAAAGAAGAGATATAAGATGCTTCCAACCTACCCCTTCATGAAGGTGGGAAGTCCACAGGTGTTTCACATATTTTCAGACATTTTTGACATATTGATCAGTTACACTGATTTTTTTCTTTTTTGTCTTTAAAAATATTGTTTTTTACATACTATGGCTCTCTAGGAGAAGGAGAGGGAAGAATATTGGGAGAAATTATAATGATATAAAAACAAAAGATATGGATATAAACAAAGTAAAGAGACAGCAATAGAGAGAGAGAGACAATAGGGTAGAATCAAATTAAGAGTGTCCAAATTAGCATACTCCTGTGAAGCTTTGATGCCATTCATCAAAATCACTTGCATTTGCAGACTTCTACAATGTGATGGAGTATGTTTTCTTCACAATATCCCTATATGCATTGTTCCCATTCTACAGATAAGAAAACTGGGAAGAGATGAAGGAACTTGCTTATGGCCCCATAACTAGAAAATATCAGGGGCAGAATTCAAACCCAACTCTCTTGTTTCAGGGCCCAATGCTATTCCACTGTACCCCACCACCAAATCTTCTTCCAGGGCTGAAACACCAAATATGAAGGATGAAAGCTCCCAAAAACATTTGACTGAGTCTCAAGTGATATTCTTAAAGATCAGGTACTTTCTAGGTCCACTGGGCATTTGGAGTCCACTTAAGGAAGATATCCTGGGTCTACCCACATTTCCCAAATTTTAATTTTTACTACCCCAGGTACAGCATCAGCCACTGTCAGCATACAGTTAGCAGAATGCTGCAGAACCCATAATTCCACTTGAATTGACTTATTATCTGACTTCCAAGAGACAAATTGTGTTTGTAGCATGGGAATAAGCATTTCCATGTGCCAGACACTTTTTACAAATATTACGTCATTTGGTCCTCAAAGGTACTATTATTATCCCCTTTCTACATTTGAGGAAACTGAGGCAAACAGAGGTTAGGTGACTTGCCCAGAGTAACACAGCTAGAAAGTGTCTGAGGTTTGGACTTGAACTTGGATCTTCCTGACTCCAAAGTCCAGAGCTCTATCCACTACTCCTTCAGCTGCCTCCAGCAGCCACAATTGATCCAAGTTTCTCTGCTTTCGCTGCTCTTTAAATCCATCTCTCCCATTCTCTGTGTAGAGTGACCAGCTATGTGTCGCTGAGCATCTCGGAAAGTAGGGAGCTCATGAAAATGTACATGCTCTGCTGCCTCACTCATCCCAAGGCATTTCAGAGCAGCCATGCTTGGTAGGGAGACTACTACCTTAAGCAGGAACCAGTCAACAAGGCAAGGGAGAGGCACTCAAAAATATGCAGTAGAAATGGGATCAAAAACCTTCCAAAGATACCCTCTTTTTATTTCAAAAGGGAAGTGCCAAAGAGTGAAATCACACTCAGCTAAGTCAGTACACACACACACACACACACTCCCCCTTCAGCCACCTTTTGCCTTCCCCTTTCACTTTCTGTTACCCCCTTTGTCTTCTCCTCTTTACCCTCCACTTCTCCTTTATTGTTCCCCTTTATCTTTGCCATTTTCACTACCCTTTCCCTCTTTCCGTTCCTCTTCCTTTTCCCTTTTTTATATTTTTTAAAAATGTAAATATATTTAAATAAATATAATAAAAATTTACATTTAGTTTATACCATTCAATTACACAATCCCTTGGGTTCCAAATTTTCTCTCCTTTCCTCTCCTCCTCCCTGCCCCCCATGGAGGCATGCAATCTGCTATAGGTTCTACAAATACTTTCACATTAAACATTAATCAAGTTGTAAAGAAGAGTTATAACCAATGGAATGAACAAGAAAGAAGGAACAAAACAAAACAAAACACAAAAGAGAGAGAATAAGTAGTTTGCTTCAATCTGCATTCAGACTCTGTAGTTCTTTCTCTCGATGTGGACATCTCTTTCTTTCGTGAGTCTTTTGGAGTTGCCGTTACTGAGAGAAGCCCAGTCTATCAAAGTTAGTCATCACAGATACAGTGTGTCTGTAATTGTGTACAAAGTTCTCCTGGTTCTGCTCTCCTCACTCAGCATCAGTTTGTATAAGTGTATCCTGGTTATTATGAAGTCTGTCTGCTCTTCGTTTCTTACAGCACAATAGTATTCCATTACATTCATATACCACAACTTGTTTAGCCATTTCCCAATTGATGGGCATCCCCTTGATTTCCAATTCTTTGCCACCACAAAAAAAGCTGCTATAAATATTTTTGTACATACAGGTCCTCCCTCCACTTGTATGATCTCTTTGGGATACATCTCTAGAAGTGGTATTGCTGGGTCAAAGGGTATGCACTTATTTATAGATCTTTCGGCATAGTTCCAGATTGCTCTCTAGAATGGTTGGAACTGTTCACAACTTCACCAACAATGCATTGGTATTTCAATTTTTCCATATCCTCTCCAATATTTATCATTTTCCTGTTTTGTCATGTTAGGCAATCTGACCAGTGAGATGTGGTACCTCAGAGTTGTATTGATTTGCATTTCTCTAATCAATATTGATTTAGAGCATTTTTAAAAATATGTTTATAGATATCTTTAATTTCTTCCTCTGAAAACTGCCTGTTCATATCCTTTGACCATTTACAAATTGGAGAATGACTTATATTATTATAAATTAAACTCAGTACTCTGTATATTTCAGAAATGAATCCTTTATCAGAGACACTGGTCCCTTTTCCCTTTCTATTCCCCCCTTCCTCTTTGCTTTCCCTTTCCAATTTCCCCACTCCCATTGCCTTCCACTTTCACTCTCCATCCCCTCTTCGTCTTCTCTTTCTTCTTTCTTTTCCCCTTTGGTTCCCCCTTTTGTCTTCCCCTCCTTCCCCTCACCTTTCCCTTTCTATTTCCTTCCTTTGTCTTCCCCTCTTGCACCTCTTCTTTCCCTTTCCATTTCCCCCTTCCCCTTTGCCTTCTGTCCTCTTTCTCTTTCTGTTCCCCTTCTCCTTTTGCCTCCCTTCTCCCCTTCCCCTTTTTCTTTCCATCCAATCTTCCCCTCTGCCTTCACCTCCTTTTTTGAAATCTTCCCTCTCTCTATCTTTTCTTTTTCCAATCCTCTTCCCTTTTCCTCTCTCCTCCCCTTCCTCTTGCCCTTTCCCACCTTCCTTTTTCTCCTCCTTCCTTCTTCTCTCCCCTCTACCTCTACACACAGTGTAACTTTAAGATAGTTTGTTGGTTTTAGAGGGTCTCACTCTGAAATCACCCATCGTTTCTTTTGATTTCTTCCATAGCCTGCAACAGAGGATTCACCCCACAGTACATCATCCTCAGCCTGTCAGGTGTGAGGTAGTGAGTAGGCAAAGAGAATAGACATACTCCTTCATCTCTCTCCCTCTTCTGTTCTGAATCATTTCTAAGATGACTAGCCTCTTGCTCCTTTCTTGCCAGAAGCATGGATCATAGATGACTTCCAACTTCAGTTCTTTGGGGTTTGGTTTTCAGCTGGCTATTTCACATTCTTGCCTGTTTACATGGGGGACAAAAGGATGGCTCAGGAGAGATGAGGAAGAATGAAGAAGGACATCCATGAGAATCTTGAACTCAGCTTCCCAGGGCTGCGAAAGACAAGAATGACACCTTGCAATGCAATCTCTCCTAAGGTGTTTTTGTTTGTTTGTTTGTTTGTTTCATTTCATTTTGTTTTGTTCCTCACCACTGGGATCAAAATCTGTTGTTTCAGGTGGAAGAGTAATAGACTGTTGACCATCTTCCATGGAGGTCTGCATGACTCTATCAGGCCCACTCTAGTGCCCTTGAAGGAAATTTTGCTGCTACCCCAGGACCAGGCCAGCTACCCAGATGCCTTTTTCCTTCTCTTCCTACTGTTTCCTTTCTTTTTCCACCACAGCAGTGCTGGCGCTTGGCTTCCTTTGAGGGAGTGTAATAAATTAATAGATTGTATATCCATAGATTATTAAGGGAAATTAGGGGTATTTGGCAACTATAATTCTTGGCAGTGCATTGGAAAGAGTGCTGACTTTGAAGTCAGAAGACATGGGTTTAAACTTCAACTCTGTCACTATATGTGTGATCAGGGGCAAATCACTTCCCCTCCAGCCATCTCGCTTTCCTCTGTGAAATGATAGACAGGCAAAATGTCCTCTAAATTCTCTTTCTGGTCTAAATCTGAGCCTATAGGGGGGTGACTAGGGGGTGCAGTGAATAGAACACAAGCTCTGGAGTCAGGAGGACCTGAGTTCAAATCCAGCCTGAGACACTTAGCACAAAAACTATCTGTGTGACCTTGGGCAAGTCACTTAACCCCAATTGCCCTACCTTCCCCCCTCCAAAAAGCAAAAACAAAACAAAACAAATAAATCTGATCCTATGACCTCTAATCATTGAGGTGGCTATTAGTCATAACAATCATAGTCTCCTCATTTTCAACATTAGATTGTTAGCTCCTTGAGAGCAGAGACAATTTTTGGCTTTTTTTGTATCTCCAGAGCTTGGCACAGAGCCTGACACAAATAGGTGCTTAATAAATGCTTACTGCCTTCACTCAGCCCTTGATACCACTGTTAGATCCAGGATCTTGGGCTCAGTTAACCAAGGGTTCTTGTGGACAATCACTTCAATGGCTTATATGTTTCTAGAGTGCATAGGACTAGGGTTCACAGGAACCTTGAGAGCATGACAGGATGAGAATTGTTCAGTCTAGTTTCTGAGTATTACTCTTCAATTCAATAACCCTCTAGTAAGTCCTTGTATATACAGGGCAGCTAGGTAGTGCAGTAGATAGGAGTCAGGAAATGGAGTCAGGGAAATTCATCTTTTTGAGTTCAAATCTGGCTTCAGACATTTACTAGATGTGTGACCCTGGGCAAGTCACTTAACCCTGTTTGCCTCAGTTTCCTGAGCTGGAGAAGGAAATGCCAAACTATTCTAGTAACTTTGCCAAGAATGGGGTCATGAAGAGTCAAACCCAACTGAAATGACTGAACAACATGTACACACAAGATGAAAGGCATTGAAGAGGAGTGACTAGAGAGCTGGTCTTAGAGTCAGGAAGACCTGGGTTAAAATCCTACCTCAGACCCATACTTGGCAGAGTGACCCCGGGCTAGTCACTTACCTCTCAGTGTCCTAGACATCTCTCTAAAACTATAAGTTATAGAAAAAGTGGTAAAATGTCCTTGTTCAAGAGTATCCTATAGCAAGATCCAGTCCATATTTCTACCCCTAAGAGCAAACCACCACAGTAATTAATGTTAGAAATGATCATAATAATAACAGTAGAATTTACATGTATTCTTTTTTTTTTTGCTTTTTGGAAGGGAATTGCGGTTAAGTGATTTGCCCAAAGTCACACAGCTAGTTTTTGTGTCAAGTGTCTGAGGTCAAATTTGAACTCAGGTCCTCCTGACTCCAGGGCCGGTGCTCTATTCACTGTGCCACCTAGCCGCCCCGTATATGTATTCTTTAAGATTGTATTTTATAACTATTCTCTCATCCTCACAACAACCCTGAGAGGTAGATGGTATTTTCCCCCCATTTTTATCCCTGCTAATAAGAAGCTTACAACTGGAAGAGAAGGAGGACGAGAGGAGAAGAATATCCCCCTCCTCACAATCTAATCACATGATTTCAATAGTACATGATTTTATCTACACATTCATGCCTCAGGTTTAGGTATCTATAATAGATATGATTCCAATTCTACCTTTGTGCATGGACCTGGGACACCCTAACACAGGATTTAATAATGCACTTAACTGTAAGGTCATCAAGTAGTATTAAGCGATGTTTATGAATTCCACTGGCAATCCTAAAGGCTAGGTTGGTGAGACAGAAAGAAAAAGAGAGAAGGAGACCAAGAACAGAAAAGCAAGAGAAGAGAAGGAAGTGGGGGGAAGATACAAGAAAGAAGGTCCTTGTGGTAAATGGTAGAGAGCCCCTTACAACAGTTTTCCTTAGAATGGTACTGGACTTCTATCACTCTGGAGGAGAGAGTGAAGCTGAGTACTTTGTGCAGCTCTGCCTCACTTAAATCCAGTGTCAAAACTTCACCCTCATGATGTCATTGATCCTCTCCTAGAATGAAGGACAAACAAGATGTATCAGCAAGCACCCCAGCACACCCAGGGTGGCTGCTAGCACAGGTTCTTAGATCTGCTTTTCTAAAGGAAAGCAACTCAAAATGGGTTAACAATCTTACTTTAATCGATCAAATATCATTTACCTAGTTCAGG
>CM053582.1:185966227-185999496 GCA_028627135.1 Pseudochirops cupreus | reverse complement strand
ACCTATGTACCTCCATATACATATATACAACTATATAATTATAAACACGCACGTATAGGAAAGGGAATAAATATTAAGTTCCAGGCATTCTGTTAAGAATTTTACAAATGTTATCTCACTTGGTCCTCATAGTAACCCTTGAAGTAGGTGCTACAATCCTTATTTTGCAATTAAGAAACTAAATGATGGAAAATTTTTTCATGCTCTGTTTATTAGCTCTATGACCTTGGGCAAATCCCCACCCCCATCCCTATCTCAGTTGAGTCCTCTGTTGGACTAGATCAGTAGCTCTTAAACTTTTTTGTATCAAGGACCCTTTTGTCATTTTGATGAAGTTTCTGGCTCCTTTCTCAGAATTATATTTTTAAATTAGCAAAATTAAATATATAAAATTACAAAGAAAATAAATTATATTGAAATGGTTAGTTTTTTAAAAAACCGTTTTTTAGAAGTTTATGAAGCCCAAGTTAAAAACCTCTGGAATGGATGATCATAAATTTCCCATCTAACTAATACTCTATGTATCTAGCCTTTTCCAGTAAGAAGCTCTTGATGTCTTTTGAAACCTTAATTGACGTGCAAAGGCTTTTTCAATTTTTGGATTAATTGCAGGCAGTGGTAGTTTTTGCATTCTTTCAAAAGCCTAAGACGATTCTTCTTACTCCTCTTTGGAAAAGGAGGAGGACTCTGTCAGGAGAATACTTCCACTTAGTCATGCTTGACTCTGTTCTTAGCTGCTACCTTGGGGCAAATAACACTGGCCTGAGAGTGATAGGACCTTGGTTTTTGAATTGCAGCTTTGCCAATTACTACACATATCATCTTGCTGTTGCCCTTAGATGAAATTCCAGCCCAATCTGTCTCCACGCCTGGAATGGTCTCTTTCCTAACCTCCATTTCTTGAAATCCCAAGCTCTCTTTAACATTTAGCTGGGGTTCTATTTTGTCATATGTGAAACATGAAGAGTTAGGATGAAATCCTCTCCAAGTTCCTTTTACCATTCTAAATCTTAGGTACTTTAAGTTTGCAAGAAGATAGAAATATAGACGTGTATTTTGAATCCCATTATAAATGTAGAGCTTTTCTCTTTAACTTAGTTGGGAGCTCCTTTAAGACAAGGATGTGTGTGTGTGTGTGTGTGTGTGTGTGTGTGTGTGTGTGTGTGTGTGTCCTTAGCAGGGAACAATGTTTTAAAGTAGTAGGTGCTTAACAAATGTTTGTGGAATTGAATTGATTTAATCTAGTCAAGATGGGGCAGATATGTGGTGCAGAGGATGCTGGGCCTGAGGTCAGGCAGACTCATCTTCCTGAGTCAAATCTGACCTCACATACTTACTAGCTATATGATGTTGGGCAAGTCACTTACCTCTGTTTGCCTCAGTTCCTCATCTGTAAAATGAACTGGAGAAGGAGATGGCAAATGACTCCAGTTTCTTTGCCAAGAAAACCCCAAATGCAGTCATGAATAGTTGGACATGAGTGAAAAATGGCAGAACAACAAAGCTTATCAAGACTGTAACTGGCCAACATTATGACTATGAGTTAACCAATTAAACTTTTTGGGTGGAACTTCCCCCAGATGTAACATTGGGAGGATATTACTTTCCCCTTCCTACCTCTTAGAAATATTAAAAAGGCAAAACAAGTTAAATTCAACATTTCATAAAGACCTATTATGTAATAGCAACACTGTATTAAGCTCTGGAGATACAAAGACAAAAACAAAACTTTCTCTGTCCTCAAGGGACTTTCATTTTACTGACATTCTATTTATAGATTTTAATGTCCTTGTAATAGGTCTCTTTATACATTTTAAATATCATTATGGTTACCATGAAAGTTATTTTTTTTTGTCTTCTCTATTGGCTTCCTCCATTCTCCTTCTTAACTGCTTCCTTCTGTCCTTCTCATGTTCTTCATTTCAATTATCCAGGAATGGATCTTACCCTCTCAATGCCCCTTCTTTTCCTTTCCTCTACAGCTCACTTTACTGACTGTACCCTTGGAGTGTTTATGGTAAATATGAAGACTAAAAATGGGGCTAAAACAACTAGAATTGTGGAAAATTTGTCAAAGGGCAATGAGGTCAGTTGCTTCTGATGTGAATATCCAGTGTGCGGAGCCTTGAGAGGGAAGAACAATTTGGTTGGTTAGAAAGACTTGGAACTTCAAGAATGGGAAGTTTGAGAGGGCCCCCCCCCCACACCTATATGCAAACACATAGATGCATGCACTCTCACAAAAATGTAATGTCAGTCAGCCAACAAGCACTTATTAAGGACTTAGTGCAAGCTAAGTGCTGGGGAAACAAAGAAAGGCAAAAGCCACTTTGATGAAGCACCTACTGTATACTGAACAGGTATAGATTGTGATATAGGTCATAGAGACAATGAGAGAACAGTTTCCACATTCACTGGAGGAAAGACTCTGTCTTGGTTCTATTACTTCCTGCATGACCTAGGACCAGTTACTTGATCTCCCTGGGTCTCGATTTCCTCATCTGTTTAAATTAAAAAAAAAAGAGGGGGAGTTAAACTTAATGACCTGTAAGGCCCTTTCTAGCTCTGATACTGTGACATTTCCTTTCCCCTTTCCCTTCTCTCCTCCCCCCCCCCTCCCCGGGTATTACTTTAGTGACTGCAGACATATAGGAGCTATGTTTGTTGTTCAATCATTTCAGTCATGTCTGACTCTTCAGGACTCCATTTGGGGTTTTCTTGTCAGATATTGGAGTGGTTTGCCATTTCCTTCTTCAGCTTATTTTACAGATGAGGAACTGAGGCAAACTGGGTTAAATGACTTGCCCAGGGTCACATGGCTAGTCTGTGTCTGAGGCCAGATTTGAACTCTGAAAGATGAGTCTTCCTGACTCTAGACCCAACACTCTATCCACTGTGCCACCTAGCTGCCCTAATAAATGCTACTAGCATTGAATTTCATTGAGCTGACACAGCCTTAGGCACAGAGGGCTACTGAGAATTGCCTAAAGTAATGGACCTTGGGAGAACTGAGATTAGGTTCCTTGGCTATGCATCTTCTGAGATAGCCTGTCATCTCATTAAGGATTATTATTATGGCTCTTCCCTTTGCACCATTTAACAACAATCTCTGTGGTCTTTGCCGACTTAGGGCTGGAGGAATAATCAGAACTAAGAGGTTTTCTGACATTGAAAAAAGCTGAAGGGTAAATGTTCTTGATAGAATGGATTTCTTCCTTTGGTGTAATTGGCTGTTGCTAGGGAAATATTCCTATTATTTACAAATTGGATGGAAACTGGTGATTCATTATCATTTTATTAGAAACAGTATTTACAACTCACTCATAAATTTCAGGTCATCGGTGTTCCTGGAATGAAATGGTTTGGATTTAGAAATGAAATCTGCAATGTCTGTAATGTAAGCTTCAAGATGTTAGAATAAAATGAGATCACTTAGGCCACTGCAAATGGAAGGCACAGAGAAGACAATGATATTAATGTTGTTACTCAGCCAAGATGGCCTTGTTGGCTGCATTTTAGGCATACCTGGGGTGGGGGTGAGAGTGGTTTACTAGTGGGAAACACAAATTCCAAAAATGCTAATCCATAATCCATTCATAATGGATAATGTGTGTCTATGCATATATATGTGTGTGTGTGTGCATTATGCTAAGGGGCAACATGGTATAGGGAACTGGTCCTGTAGCCACAAAGATATGGGTTCATACTGGCGGTGTGGCCCTAGACAAGTCATTTAACCTCTCATTTGTTTAGGCATTTCTTTAATACTATATGTTGCAGAAAAGGTGCCAACCTGAAATGGTAGAAGTTCCTTACAGCAAATTCCCTACAGCAATGAAATCACAGATATAGTCCTTATCCTCCTATACCTATGTATACATACACACATTGCATACATACATAATACATATATGTGTATGTATATGTATATATACATAACATGGGGGTGTACATGTTATATAGGAAGCATAATTATATAGGAGGGATACATCTATACTTCTGAATATGATTTTCTCCTGAGTTGATTTTCTTATACTTATAGTTTATTACAATAGACTAAAAAGCAAAATTCATTTTAAAATGGACATAATCTTATCAAGGTTTCTGGTGCAAAATAGTATGTATAGATGTACACACGCTCATGTGCCCACATGCCACATGGCACTGTAGGCAGATAGCCTCCAAGTCACAAACACCCCTGGGCTGAGTCTAGGCTCTGTGACCTGGAGCAAGTCACCTAACAGCCCCATTAGAAGGCAGCCCTCTGAAGTCATGAAATGCTAAAGAGTCACCTCTCTAGATAAAGTTCCTTGCTCCCTACAGAGATTGCACTCACCGCTCACGTTCTAAAATTCTTCAGGATTTTCAAGCTCAGGTCTTCAGTGCTCCTCCCTCCATTTTGCCCTGAGCTTTCCTATTTCAAGTCATCAGAGCAAAGTTCGGGACATATGACCTAATCTGAAGAGGGCTCACTGGGAAATAACTACTTGACTGATGGATGGATTTAGCTCTACCAGAGCGGCCATCCTTTCCCTGCCCCTTCCCCCAGCCATTCATGTTGATTGCCATATTTATAAAGTGTGGCAGTAACAGAGGAAGACAGGAATTACACAGGTAAATTGCAGTGGGACTGAGATTCGCTAGAGAACTCGGCTGCTGCAGCAAAATTTCCCCAGAGGAGAGGTTCTTAGGAGCTGTTGATGAAGCGTGAACAGTGGTTACAGTACTGTCTTCACTGTAATTCATTCAGCCGACAATGCCAACAGGAGATTAGACTGTGCGGGGCTGCAAACAGAGATCTCGACTCTTATCAGCCCTTCTGGATTGCCGCTCAGTCTTACAAACATTAAGCAGCACTGTGTGCCCCAGGGCTGTGCTGTGACTGACAAAGACAAAAGAAAGCCCCTTAATAGTAACCACCTTATTCATCATTGTACTTGTTCTTAGCTACCAGAGCAGCCTCATCATCTTCACCATCATTGTCATCAACCACACCAAGCGTTTATTAAGCACTTACAGGGTGACAAGCCCTATGCTAAGCCCAGAATACAAAGAAAACCAAAAAGCACATCTTTGTCCTTAAGGAGCCTGAGTTCTAATGGAGACAACAAGAAAACAACTAAACACACACGTGTGTGTGCATGTATATATACATAAACACCTCCCATTTACTATATATAGTATATATTATAGTGGACATAGTATATACTATGTAATTATATTATATTAAACAATTATACTGTGCAAAAATGATAACATCACATACTATAAAATAGATTGTATATGTTATATAATATATTAATACATCATAATATAATGAGGTCCTATGTAATTTTATGTAATACATATGATATAATATACACACATGCATACTTCTATCTATCTATCTATCTATCTATCTATCTATCTATCTATCTACCTATCTGTCTATCTATCTATCAATCTATCTATCTATCATAATCCCCCATAGGGAAAGTACTAGCAGTGAAGGAATGGGAAAGGCTTCTTGTAGAAGGTAGGATATGAGCTTAATCTGGGGGTCTCATGTTAGAAAGAACAACAAGAAGGCCAGTGTCACTTGTTTGTAGAATATAAGGGGAGCAATAAAGTACGATTTCTCTTGTTAATAATCAAGGAAGGCTTAAGGAAGTAGGAAAGGAGATTTTATTTGGACTGGGGGGCAGTTTACACACAGGATCATAGAATTGGAAGGAACCTTAGCGGGCACTAACTCTAACCTCACTTCCATTTTACTGATGAGGAAATAGAGGCTGAAAGAGACTAAATGGCTTGCCCAGGGTAACACAGCCAGTTAGTATCTGAAGCAGGATTCAAACCCAGATCTTCTTGACCTCTTGTCCAGAACTCAATTAGTTGATATCACACTGCTGTTACTATACCACATCAAAGCTTTTTTTCTAGTTAAAATTTAAGAGCAAATGCAGTACAGTTTGCACTTAAATGAAAACACTTTGCAAAATGGATTGTACAATGTGGAATAATAAGATTGTCCAACATGACTTATTCTTGTGACTGTTCAGTTTGCTTCCTTTTCTGCCTTGGGGATTGCGCTGGCAAAACAGACAAAGAAGTGTTAGAACCCCTCAAAAATTTACTCCAATTTGCTGATGTTCAAATATGCTCCTAATAAGCAATCAGATAACTAGTGGAGTTCAGAATGTTTTCAACATTCATCACTAAAATATACAGAAGAAATATATGGAAAATATGTAGAAGATTGACTTGTGGAGCTCAGGGAGAATAGGAAGAAAGAACTCATCTAACAAGAAGGTTTCTTGACTTTTCTAAGATTTCCTTAGAATTAGTTGAGAGTAGTCCTAGGGTCAGTGAATTCCCTTTTGCTGTGATTGCAGTTTTACTCATAGAAGTAGGAGGTCCCCTTTCCCCCCAGCTCCATTTTTTTACCCCCTCTCATGAACTGAGAGTGATTATAGAGAATCATAGGGAAACATAATGGTCTCTGAGGTCTCTTCTGGCTCAGCTCCTGTTCTGAGTTCAACTCATTCGTTTTACGTCTCAGGAAACTGAGACCTCCCTTCATCACCAAAGAGCTATAATTCTACAAATATTCCTAGAATTAGGGAAAGTTGGTGCTATATTAATTTGGAAGTCTAATAAATCCCTGCCCTTTCCATCTTTTCTTTTACCCTTCAAGTGCTTACAGATAAATTTCCGTTTCTTGTTTGCAGTTCAATTATTTTAAACTTATATCCTTCAACTTGTAATCTTATAACAAATATATGATAAATAAATATAATAAACTTAGAATCCTTAAGTTTGTCCTTAATACCAATCCTGTTATGATTGTATATTACTCATGACTCAGTCTTAAGAAGTCACTTGGACTTAAAAATATTGAAATAATAATAATGATGATGAGATAGCCGGCATTTACAAAGCACTTTAAAGTTTGCAAAGTGCTTTACAACAATTATTTGATTTTATTCTCACAATAATCTTGGGAGTTATTATTTATCCCCATTTAACAGATGAGGAAACTGAGGCTGACTTACCCAGGTTTACAGAGCTAGTAAGTATCTGATGCTGGATTATAACTCAGGTCTTCTGGATTCCAAGTCCAGTACTCTATCTGCTGCAGAAAGTGATTTTCAAGTTTTGAAAAACTAGCATCTTGAAGAATACTATAGCATCTCAAAAAAGTTTCTTCCCTCCTCATAGACATAAACCTCTCTGCTATTTAAAGACATTGTGTTCTAGGGAGCCTTCTTAAATTCAATGAACTAAAAACCTGCCTTTGTAACAACAGAGGCAGAGAAGCTGCCCAGGAAAGCAGAAAGGATGATGGATTTGGAGTTAAAAGACTAAGCTCCAATCCAACCTCAGTTATTACCTATGTGACCTTGAGCTAAGCTGTGAAGGGAGAAAGCTGTTCCAAGAGGTGGATGTGAGACAAGGTAAGTGCACGCCAGGCTCGGGAGAACCTTATTTGGAAAGGTACAGAGATAAATGGAGAGTGTCAGGTGTGAGGAGGAGCAAACTGACCCTCTTGGTTAGACTCTAGACTAGAGGAAGTAATGTTTACTAAGGCTAGAAAGGTAAGATGGGGCCAGGTCATAAAGAGTTTTAAAAGTGAAGGACAAGGGTTTATATTTCATCAGGCAAGGATTCACAAAGATACTGACGGAGATAGACTTTGAAGAAATGTCTGAGGATTGAATAGCAATAGCTAACATCTATGTAGCTTACTGACTAGGTGCCAAACACTGTACTAAATGCTTTATAAATACTATCTCAGTTCATACTCACAAAAACCCCCAAGGTAGGTGCTATTCAGATCCCCATTTTATAGATATGCAAGCTGAGGCTCTGATTTGCCTGAAGTCACATAGCTGGTGTCTGAGGCCAGCTTTGAACTCAGGTCTCCCTGATTCCAGGCTTACCACTCTATCCAGCTGCCTCTAAGATCAAATCCTTCTTGGCTATAAGCCAATCTATAAAGAGAAATATAATATAAGTAATCTGTAAGCAGGGGCAGTAAAGCTCTGCCTGGGAGCTACCAGCGAAGAAAAACCAATTTTTTTAAGGTGAGATACTGAACACAGTTCCTTTGGTCACCTTCTTGGGCAGTTTTGCCATTGACACTGTCTGGAGTGGAGGGATAAATTCTGGCCACAGAGAGATAGCCATGATGTGTCATTATTCAGCATGTGAAAGGCCAGAAGAAAGTGGTGACTCAAAAGCATCTTTCCCCACTCATTGTTCACTGATGCACTTACTGCATTTGTCAGCTCAGTACAACTAACCCTCTGCAATGGAAACTTTGGCTGGTCCTAGGGTTGGGAAGACCTGAGTTCAAATGCAGTCACAGATACTAACTGTGTGACCCTGAGCAAATCACCTAACCTCTGTTTGTCTCAGATTCTTCCTTTGTAAATTGAGGATAATAATAGCACCTACCTCGAAGGGTTGTTGTGAGGATCAAATGAGATAATAACCATAAATACTTGGCACAAGATAATAATTGTAAAGTGCTTGGCACAAAGTATGTGCTATTTAAATGTTAGCTGTTGTTCTTAATTTAACTCAAAGAACTTATTAACAGGGTTAAAAGGATTCATAGCAGACTTCAAAAATGTCAAGGGACACATAGAAAGACCTCATACTATTCCTCATCATTTCTTGAGATTCAATTCAACTCAATCAACATTTATTAGGCCCCTACCGTATGTCAGATATCATATCTCATGCTGGGGACACAGACAAAAACTAAACTTTCCTTGCCCTTGAAAAATTTATGCTTTATGGGAGAAAATAATATGCACATACACAAGTACATATATAAGTAAATGCAGAATATATATGTAAAGTAAAACAAACAATTATGAGAAGGGAGAGAGAGAACAAATATCAGAGTGGGGCAGGGAGTCAGGAAAAGCCCAATGCAGGAGACATTTGGACCTCGCCTTGGAGGGAGCCAGAAATTCCAAAGGTTGGGAGGAAGGAGGGAACGCATTCCAGGAATAGAGGATAGATAATCTATGCAAAGGCATCCAGGCAGGAACTGAGATGCTGTGCCCGGAGAACCTCAGGTAGTCCAGCTTGTCTGGGATGTAGAGTACAATGCGTGAGGGACAGTAATAAAAACTCTATCTAGAAAGATAGGTTGGAGCCAGATTGTGAAGGGCTTTAAATAGCAAGCAGAGGAAATTGTCATTTATCCTAAAGCAAGGGGAGCTGGAGCTTTTTGAGCAGAGGCGAACAGGACCAGATCTGGGCTTTAGGGGTATCATTTTGACAGCTATGTGAGGGAGATTCTGAAAGACAGCGGAGGCTGGAGGCATGGAGGTCATTTGGGAGGCTCTTGCACTAATCCAGGTGAAAGGTAATTAGGATATGAATGTAGGTGTGGCCTCATGAGGATGGGGAGAAGATCATGATGAGAGAGATGCTATGGAAGGTAGAAATAACAAGACTTGGATTTTTGAGGGGTGGGGTTAGTGAAGTGTAATTGGAATAACTTCAATCAAAAAGCGAATCTTTATGGAGACCCTTTACCTCTTGAAGCACTAACTACTCTACTTTTGTATTAGCATGAATTGTGTAGCTGGTCGGCCTCTCTACAATTTTCCCCTTCGGTGCTCCTGAGTTTGCTCTGGGATTAAACAAAACAGGGCAAATTCCTCTTACAAGTGACAGTATAGAGAGTGGAGTCTGGAATTAGTCAATTCCAGCTCTTCTGTTGACTACAGCTCTAGGTCAGCTAGGTGACACCATACTGCATAGAGTAGCGGACCTGAAGTCAGAAAACCCAAAGATGTGGCCTTAGACACTTCATAGTAGTGCAACCCTGGGCAAGTCACTTTTTGACTTGTTTCCTCACCTGTAAAATGACCTGGAGAAGGAAATGGCAGACCACTCCAGGTGTTCTATAAAGAAAAACCCCTGGACAGTATTGGCATGCTATGGTCCGCAAGGTAGCAGAGAACCAGACACGACTGAACCACAGAAAGGGAATTCTGTTTTAGGTATAAGAAAACTCCTCCACCAATTCAGTTTGGCACATTCTCTGTAACTGCATTTCAGAAAGTTGTCAAAAGCTTAAATGACTTGTCCAGGGTCATACAGTCAGTAATGAGTCTGAGGCAGGAAGGGTCTTGCTGGCTTCAAGGCTAGCTCTCTACAAGTGGTGGAAACATTTAATAGCTTTTAATTGCCACTAAGTGCTCTTTTTGCTTCTTACTCCACCACAATCATCTTCATTCAGGCCCCAAGATAAGCTCATCACTAGGAAACTCCTCTCCTGGAGATGACTTCCACTTTGGTATTCACACCCCATCCTTATCCTCAGTTGCTTTTGTCCTTTTGATTGGAAGGCTGGAGGGAGAATTTAAAAACAAAACAAAACAAAACAAAACAAAACAAAACAAAACTCTCCTCTTATAGCCTCTCTTTATTAAGAAGGCTCAAAATTCCAACCATCCCTTCATTTGCTGGCATCCCTACACCCTTGCTTTTCAGCTTCTCTTTGTATATTATCTTCTCCCTTTAGACTGTAAGCTCCTTGAAGGCAGGGACTTTTTTTTTCTTATTTGTTTCACCAGTGTTTAGCAACAAAATTTTTTTTAGCAACAAAAAAATTTTTTGAGCAACAAAAAAATGCCCAGGACTGAGTAGGCATTTAATAAATGTTTATCTATCTTAACAAATGACTCTCCCTGGGGGAAAAATGTATGCGTGACACACTTTTAAGTTTAACCTGTGTTATTAACATTCTATCTATCACTTTCTTAAGTTAAATCAATAAAACAATAAATCAAGGCCTGCCTTGCAATGTTTGCCAATTTCCAAGATATAAATGCTCACACTGAGAATTTGACAAGAACTCTTCCCAAGCCTGGACGAGCTGGCTCCAGCAGCCACTGCCTCTAGCCACATCCTACAAGTGTAACAAAAGATAAACAACAAAAGAAAGCAAACCGACTAGGTGGCTTTTCCTGGTTATTCTACTATTCCCACATGTGACATCATTTTGGTTCTCTACAAGCATGAAGGACAAACAACAACTTCCTCCAAAGGCGTCCTCCTCAAGGTCAGTTGCTCTGAATTCCTTTATGAAGCAGAATTCTATACCGGTGTTCCCCCAAGAGGTTACCTTCAGTCCCAGAAAAACAAGTCCTTTTTCCTCCTCCCCCTTGTGGAAGAGTCACATTGTTGTTGGTCATTTCAGTCATATCCTATGTGACCCCTTTGGGGTTTACTTGGCAGCGATACTGGAGTGGTTTGCCATTTCCTTCTTTAGCTCATTTTATAGATGAGGAACTGAGGTAAACAGGTGATTTGAAGAAGAACCAAAAATTAAATTAAATAAAGGAAGGTATGCTCCCATTCCATAGAACTAGGTCTGATTTTTCCTTTTAATTGTTTAATGTTTCTTTGTGGGACTGCTGTATTGAAGGCTCTTATAGGTGCTGTTTCTCTCCTCTTTCTCATCTTTCCAAATTGAAAACCCTGATCATCGCTTCTAAAACTAGGTGAGGTCCCAGGGGCTGTAGAAAGTGAGAACAGTTTTGAAAAGTAAGGGGAAAGTGCTGGAGTTTTGTAATACAAAAGGTGATATTAAAATGCAAATACCCCAGGTGGGTAGGATTTTAACACCTTAACAAATTTCTTTGTTTGGCTCCTTGTTGATGGATTGCCAGACTTGCACAACTTGGCAGTAGGTAGGGGCCAAAATTAAAATAGGCTAAATTTCTTCCGGCTGCAGATAGTTTTTTTAGCAGCTCACTTTCCAAAGTAAAGGTATAATTAATGATTAAACTATTTCTCAAAAACACTTTTTTTAGTGGGACATAATCCAGAAACTGCAATCAGCAAATACTTCTTTATGAAGTAACTTTCATTAAAAGACTTCCCAGCAGCAGCAATTTCTTTAGAAATCTGAAAACTACCTCATTTTTCTAAGTTTACTTTCTTGAAAAACCATTGTTCCCCACTGAGATTTTTCAACAATTTGGATGCTTTGATTTGTTTTTCATTGATGCCCAATTTCCTTAAGTCAGGATGTTTTGATCTGAAATGGAGACAAAGATTGTATTCCTTTGGAATGGCTATTACCTCTTTGCAAACAAGGCATAATATTTTGTCTCTCCTGTAAGTAAACAAGGGTCTATTTGTCCACTCCAGAGTAAACACTCTATGTTCTGATGCTATCTTCCACATCTTTTTAGTTTCCCATTTTACAAAGTCACTCCCAAAACTTTAAGGTTAGAGCCAAAAAATCTCCAGAGCAATTGTTCACGTACAAAGAAATACTGAACTGAATGCCTGACTTTGGAGAGAGAGCCAGACACTCATGCAACTTGGAGGGAGGCTGCGCAAGGGAGAGGAAGGAGCCCTTGCCTCGTTGGTGGTGCTCATTGCATAGCAGGCATCAGCTGCATTGGTACATGGCTATGCTCACTTTTTCCCTGTTCAACATCAGTAATGACCAAAAACACAGTGAAAAGATATAACTCTCACTCCTCTCTGACTAGAGATAGACTGACCATTGTTGGTTGCCATGGGTCATGTGAGAAACGCAGCAGCAACCCACTGGCCAAGTTACATGGCAGGCACAATAGTGACTGGTGGAAGGTGGGTTAAGTGGGACACACACAAAGCACTCATTACATCTTTACTGTCTTTTACATCCTCTATGTTTTTCTCAGGTTGCCCAAAATCCTTTGGGGCCACATGTTTGCAGGCCTGTTCTAGGCTTCTCTGTGCTTGGGGTTTCTTTACCTGTAAAATGAGGGGCTTGGATTAAAATATTCTCTAATATCCTTTCAGTTCTCTGTGAACCCAGGGCACTTTGGCCTTATGTAGGGTTGCTCCTTTGCTTAGGCACAAAGGTACCCTTTTTATTTAACAAACATTTATCAAAGCCATCTATTCTGTCTCAGTCACTGAGCAAGATGCTAGGGATATAACAACAAAAATGAAACTGTCTCTGCCCTCAATAAGCTTATATTCTATTACCAACTCAATTAAATACCATATTCCATTCTCAAATCCTTTGCCCCTTTATCCTGTCACTTATTATTCTGCCAAACCACAGTGCTGGATAATTCCCACCATCTGCCTCCCATGCTGCTGAGTAGAGCTGGAAAAAAATGACACTTTGTTGCTGTTGTTGTTTAAAGTATTTTATTTTTTCATATTTTACGTATTTTATTTGCAAAGACAATTTTTAACATTCCTTTTTAAAAAGATTCTGAGTTCCAATTTTTTCTCCCTCTCTCTCCTTTCCTCTCCCTAAAACAGTAAGCAATCTGATATATATGTGCAATCATGTAAAACATATTTCCATATTAGTCATGTTGTAAAAGAAAAAACAGGCCAAAAGGGAAAAAGAACACCATGAAAAAAAAAAGAAAGAGAAAATAGTATGCTTCAATCTTCATTCAGACTCCATCAGTTCTTTCTCTGCATGTGGATAGCATTTTTCATCATGAGTCTGTTGGAATTGTCTTGGATACTTGTATTGCTGAGAAGAGCTAAGTCATTCATAGTTGATCATCAAACAGTGTTGCTGTTCCTGTGTGCAATGTTCTCATTCTGCTCGTTT
Organism: Pseudochirops cupreus; assembly: GCA_028627135.1. Taxonomy (NCBI): domain Eukaryota; kingdom Metazoa; phylum Chordata; class Mammalia; order Diprotodontia; family Pseudocheiridae; genus Pseudochirops; species Pseudochirops cupreus. Next base: position 185,985,908 of record CM053582.1, on the reverse strand, counting down.
CACTTTGCATCAGTTCACGTAAATCCAGATTTTTCTGAAATCTGCCTGTTCATTATTTCTTATCACAATAGTATTCCCTTACATTCATGTCCCACAACTAAACATGACACTTTGATAACTGAATCTTCTCCAAATTTGTCTTGACTGGGTCCTCACAAACCTGTTTCTCCTTACCCAGTTTGCTCTCCCATTCTCCACAGTAGCTTTCCAAACATTTTTGTCTTTTCTCAAGCCTCCTTTAGTACCTCTTTCCCTTACCCTCTAAGTTGAGGTCCTTGTTTGATCCTTTCCCTAAAAATTGAGGCTGTTCCCTGAGATCTGTCTCTTCTCTCCTCACCTCACTTCACTTTGGTGTTCCCCTTCCCCTCAACTATCTACTCCTTCAGTCTAACAAGACTGAAGAGGCGGCGCTTCTCTTTGCCAAGGCACACCCCTGCACAAACATGCTTTCCCTCTTTCCGTCAGCAGATTGCCTGTTTCAGCAGTCTTCCTTTCTCACCAGTCTTCAATCTCTCCATATCTCCTGGCTGCTCCCATACTGTGTAGGCTTTTAAAGTTGTTTTTTTTCTTTATAATATTGTTGAATAAATTGATCTTGTTCTCACTTCACTCTGCATTAATTCATAAAAGCCTTCCCAGTTTTCTCTGAAGCTGTCAGTGCTGCCATTTCTTAATGGCCCAATAATACTCATATATATCCTTGTTTAGCAGGTCTATGGTAGGCGAGTGAGTACCTCTTTAGTTTCCATATTTATGTTAATTTATAAAGAGCTTCTATACATATTTTTGTACGTGGGGTCTTTTTTCTGTATCTGATCTCTTTGGGATATATGCCTAGTAATGGTATCACCAGGACAATGGCTATACAGAATTGACTGACATTTTGGGGCATAGTTCTAAATGATTTTCCAAAGTGGCTAGACCAACTTACAGTCCCATCGATGATGTGCTTGTATAATTGTTTTCCCACAACCCATCCAACCCAAATTTGTCACTTTTTTGTCATCTTTTTTGTCTTCTCATGGGTAAGAGAAGTAACCTCAGAGCTGCTTTAATTCGTATTTCCTCTGATTATTCACAACATGTAGTAAAGATTTAAAAACAAATTTTTCCCTTTTTAAAATTTTTTTTATCTTATTTTCAAACAAAGATCAGTCTTCTCTCCCTCCCATTTCTCTTCCCCCTCCCAAATTGGGAAACAAGAAAAACAAAGCCCCTGTTATAAGTATGTATAATCAAAACAAAATTTCTTGTGGGTCATGTAAAAAGAAATGTTTCAATCCATGGTCCAAGGCCATCACCTCTCCATCAGAAAATGGACAGCATTTTTTATCATGAGTCCTCAGAAACTGTGACTGATCACTGTGTTGATCAGAGTTCCAAAGCTTTCTTTTTTATATATACATTTTGCTTTAATCAATCAAGATCTACGTTCTCACCCTCCTACCTCAGTTTCCCTCCTTTTTGAGATCACAAGAAAAACAAAGCTCATTACTGACATGTATATACCAAAACAAATGTCCACATTGGCCATGTCCTAAAAAGTAGTTGTCTCATTCTGCATTCTGAATCCTTGACCTCTCTATGTGGAGGTAGATAGCATGTTTCATCACTGGTCCTTTAGAATCCTGGTTAGCCATTATACTGATAAGAGTTCAGGATAGTAGTGTTCCGTCACATTTATATACCATAACTTAGTCATCCTTTTCCCAATTTATGAGTATCCCCTCAGATTCCCATTCTCTGCTGCCTCGAAAAGACTTATAAATATTTTTGTGCATCTTTTGAATTTGTTTTGCTAATCTCTCCCTTAATTTGCTTTTCCTGTAATTCTTCCTCCCGCCTCTTCCCCTTTCCCTATGACACTGTTAACAGAAATGTATTTCTGCACACAGCTCTGTGGGTATGTACGAAGACCCAGAAAAATAGGGGAAAAAATTAGGAGATAAGTATTGTACACCTCTTTTCTCCTGGAATAGTTTGACCTCCCCAAGCACAGCTCTGAAATATTCTGGGTCCAGGTACACATTTAGAATTTGGGTCATCCCGAGGATAGATGACCGAAAGTTGACTATACGTTGTGTGGGAAATGAAGACATTACCCTGAAAGGTGACAGGTCCCCCTGTGTGGTGCTTATCATTTTACTGGTATTTAGCTTTTATGGGCAACACTTCTCAATTTGCAAATTGTTTTACAATCAGTTTTATAGTTGCTCTGTTAGTTATAGATAATTAAAATGGAACCACTTGAAATAAAACAGCTCAAAGGGACAAAATTGTTATGCCAATAACATGCTGCGTGAATGCAAATTATCCTGAATTGTATGACAACAAGAGTAGCCTACAAAATGCTTTGTGGGGCCACATGGGGAACATATTATAATAGGAGATTACAGTTTCTGGGCTCCCTTTCTCCTTTTCCTCCTCCCCTGCCTCCTCCCCCCAGTATAGTCCTTGACTGTCTCCTAACGGACAGATCTGCACAAGAAATCTGAAGAAGGGCTGAGCATAGATTTTTTGTGGACAGAAAGAAAAATTTATAAACAGAGAATGAGAAATAACTTACTTTGTGAAGCTCCCTAGACTGGTGTTTTCCAAGCTATAATAATGATAACTCACATTCGTTCCCTGGAAGATAAGTATGAAAAGGATTTTTGTTCCCATTTCACAGATGAGAGAGCTGAGGTTCAGAGAGGGTAAGGGGTGACTTGTTTATAGCTAATAAGTGGTAGTGAGAGGGTTTAGGATTTGTGCCTGAAGGGGAAATTAGGGGTTTTCCAGTCCTACTTCTTCCTAGTACAGGTGAAGAAACTGTAATGACTAGGCCAAGATAAGAAGTAAGTGAGGCTAGAATTTAAATCAAGGTTCTCTGACTCCAAATCCATTGTTCTTTCCAGTGGATAGAGCACTGAGCCTGTAGCCAGGAAGATCTGAATTCGAATGCATCCTGGGACAGTTACTAGGCAAGGTGACCCTGGACAAGTTAACTTCTGTTTGCCTCAGTTTCTTCATATGTAAAAATGGGGTTGATAACAGTACCCTCCTTCCAGGATTGTTGTGAGGATAAAATAAGATAATAAGAGCAAAGCACTTAGAAAAGTTCCTGGCGCATAGTAAGTGCGTGCTTTATAAATATTAGCTATTATTATGCCAAAGGTCTCCCTCTGACTGGGGATTATGTTCTGCGGGCCCCCTTTGGAATTTGCCTCTGCCCACCCCAAAAGAGGGGGCTGTATTGGGGGCTGGGGAGGGAAATGAACTGACTCTGTTTGGATTAGATGTTTCTAAAGTGGAGGCCCAACACCTAGGGGACCATGGGGTGGTTTCAAGATTGCGTTACATTTTCTTTTCACAAAAATTCACCCCTTCTCTTAACTTCTCTTTTACTCTCAACTCCTCACTCTCACTCACCCCATATAACCAGTCAGTTGTAAAGGGTTATAGAAACACTGGTGTGGAAGTAGAATCAACAACTATGCCCTTCTTTCATCGAGCTTCACCTTCCTCAGATCATTATCACCTCACACCTGGATTATTTTTGGGGGGGGGGAGGCAATTAGGTTAAGTGACTTGGCTAGGGTCATACAACTGACAAGTGTCTGAGGCCAAATTTGAACTCAGGTCCCCCTGACTGTAGGACTAGTTTTCTATTCACTGCAACACCTAGCTACCCCTCACACCTGGACTATTACAATGGCTCCTAATTGATCTCCCTGCCCTCAAGTCTCTGTTGGCTCCAAAGTATCCTCTATATAGATGCCTAAGTCATATTCCTAAACTACAGGTGTGAGGGGTCACTCCCCAGCTCAAGAAGCTCCTGGTTGCTTCTAGGATCAAATTTGATTGGGGAGTTTTATAATACACGTATTCATTAGTACAAGCTATATATTTATTTACCCAAATTTACCCAAAAAAGCAAATATAAGTGCATTGGAAGTGCTTGCTTATTATTATTATTTTACTGATGATGTACATGATTGAAAAAGATTATAAACCACAGGAGGAGAGTATTGTGCTGGTCTCAAAGATAGCAGAAATAGCTATAACAGCTTGCATTTCTATAGTACCTTGAGGTTTACAGAGTGCATTCTCACAGCAGCCTTGTGAGGTAGGCATTATCAATATTATTACCTTGATTTTAAAGGAAACTGGGGCATAAAAATGTGAGATGACTGATTGCCTGGGGGAATGTGTTATTCAATTGTTTCAGTCATGTCTGACCCTTTGTGGCCCATTTGGGATTGTCTTAGCAAAGATAATGGAGTGGTTTGCCATTTCTTTCTCAGGCTCATTTTACAGATGAAGAAACTAAGGCAAATGAGGTTAAGTGACTTACCCAAGGTCACACAGCTAGGAAATATCTGAGCCTGGACTTGAGGTTTGAGGTCATCCTGACTCTGGGTCCCTCTGTATACTGTACCGCCTACCTGCCCTGTATGGCAATGACTGAGCTAGAGAATGTAATTTTGCTCTAGGGTGTGTTCTCCAGCCCCTGGGCACACCAGAAAGTCTGGAGGGTAACTCTGGCATTGCCTCTGAAGACCCAGCCCCTTCTCCAGTAACTTCCATCCACAGTTGTAGGCAGTGACTCTATGATGCCTTGGTATGATAGAACAAGAATGCTGCTAAGGTGTGAGTAATCTAGGTGTAGCAGAAACCCAGAAAGAAGGTGCCAGTCCAATGTTTCTTCTCCTCTCCTCCCACCTCCGTTGGTTTAGCATCTGCTATTTGAGACGCTGGGGATTTGGGGAAAACAAAGATTTCCCCCATGTTCCCCTGTGCCTGGAGAATATGTTTTTGCCACATAACTAGCCTGAGCAATCCTGCTGCTTCTATTTTAGTGTTCCTCCTTCATTCATTCCCTGGGGGAGAGAATTACTAGTTTGGGTTTAAAAGGCCAGTCTGCCCTAAGCTACGAACTGCAAACCAGAATGATAGAAGGTAAGCGAACAGATGTAGAGATTGTATGTAGAAGGTTTGATGCTGGGGCTGCCTGGTTCCCCCTCTACAATCTCCCCTTTTCTGCCACTGCCTCCCTCCCCATCGCTGCTAGCTCCCAGGGTCCCCCCAGGAGAGGGCTTCTTGGATAAGTGGGTTTCCCTTCCTTATCTGAGGCAGCATGGTGCACTGGGGACAGAACATTGGCCCTGGAGTCAGAGGACCTTAGTTCAAATCTAAACTTTGCTACTTACTGCATGTGTGGCCTTAGAGGAGTCACTTTAATCTCTCTGTGCCTCAGTTTCCTCACCTGTAAAATTAACAGGTTGGACCAAAAAGGCCTTTGAAGTTCCTTCTGGCTCTAAATCTATGATTACCTTTCAGGGGACCAAAGACTATATGTAGCCTTCCTTGAGTGCTCTTCATATCACATAAATACTAGTACTACTATTACTAACTAGCATTTATGTAGCATTTTAAGGTTTGGAAAGCACTTTACGTATGTTGTATCATTTGATCTCCACAACTACCCTATGAGAAGAGTCTTTGTGTTATTATTTTTCCCATTTTACAGATGAGGAAACTGAGGCATAGGATGATTTGCCCAGGGTCACACAGTGAGTAATTTTGAGCTCAGGTCTTCCTGGATCCAAATCTCACACTCTACCCACTGTGCCACGTAGCTGCCCCACAAATACTCGTGGCACATGAGGGCTGTGTGTTACCTATTACTCACTCCTGACCACTGACAAGCCCATCTTCTCTTTCCCTTGTAATTTCTTTGATGATATCCTTCAGGCCTTTTTTTTGCAGCCTTCACCCCACTTCTACAAGGAGACAAGTGTCCCTTGTGCCAGAGGTAAAGAGACAAGTACAGAAATACCCTAGTCTTGGCAGTCAGAAGATGAGGTCCCTTCTCGCATTGAATCAGTGGAAAGAAAAGGCAAAGGGAAGGTCCTTTTTTCTGCCTTCCTCTGCACTAGCTGGCTGAGCAGTCATTTCCCTCCCACCTGTGCTTCTAACTTTCTGGCCTTTTCTACAAGGCCTCAGCTGCCTCCTCATCCTGGAACTTCCCTTAACACTAGAGTTTTCTCACCCTGGAACATCTGTTGTGTGTTTCTTCTTCCATTGGTGAGTTCCTTCCTGCTTCTCCTCCTGGGGAGGAGCCCAGGATGATCATCCCTAATTCCCTTTTCCACCCCTCCACCACCACCAAGCAATGCTTCTGACTACAGAACTCCCCATTACCCCTCCATAGCATGATTATCTTGTTTTTCCCCTCCCTTTTTTTAGCTTCCTTTTATGAGCAGCTAGGTGGTACAGTGGATGGAGTCCTGGGCCTCGAGTCAGGAAGGCCTGAGTTTAAATCTGATCTCAGACACTTACTAGCTATGTGGCCTTGGGCAAGTCACTTCACCCCTGTTTGCCTCAGTTTCCCCACCTGTAAAATGGGGATTATAATAACACCCATCTGCCAGGGTTGTTGTGAGGATCAAATGAGATGATAATTGCAAAGTGTTTAGCACAGTGCTTGGCACGTAGTAAGCTCCATATAAATGTGAGTTATTATTGGTATGTGTCTCCTCCCATTTGAATGCAAGCTCTTTGGGAACAGGGGCTGTATTTCTCTTTACTTGTTCTTGGGTCTGCTCACAGTGCACAGCATACCATAAGTTGCTGTGACCAGCACAGTTGGGTGGCAACCAGTGAGTAAAAAGAGGGGGATGTATTCGATAGTCTGTTTATTCCAGAACCATTTCATACAGTGCTGAAGATACAAGGAGCTTACAGGGTTTATGTGCCTCTAGCAAAAGAACTTAGGTAACCAAAATACAAGGACCCTCCTTTGGCCTTGACCACTACCTACCCCAGCTTAAGGCTAGTTATTCATTAAGACTTCAGCCTAGGACCACCTCCAAAGGCACAAACAAACAAGGGGGCATAAACTAGACTTGCAGGTTAACTGCCCTGAATCTTCCTTAGTTATTCATAGGACCAGTGGAGGCACTAACAAACAAGATTATACTCCTCCTGCACATCTGCCTAGTGACCTCCTGGAAGAGGGGAACCCTCCATTAGTGGGGCCGGAGGACCCTGAAAATCTACTACAATAAGTACTCAATACAGGCTTCTTGCCTTCTTGTCAATAAACATTAGGCCAATAAGTGGGTCTCAGAAGACAATAAATTAAAACTAGCATGAGCTTGCCTGGGGCCAATCGCCCGCCTAGCTAACTAGTGACATTGGCTGAAAGAAGATGAAGCTATGTTCTTGTCCTCCTGCCTTTATTGGTGCCCCAAAGCTACTTTCAGGCCCCATTATTACAAAGCCATGGCCAGAGCTGAAGTCCTAATATGAGGTTTTTATTGTTATCATGCAACACTGTCTTCATCTGCCATGACCCAATCAGACAGTTTGCTTGAGCAAACAATTACTCAATGACATTGAAGAATGGAAAGTTGGACCCAATGGCAAAATGGTAGGCAAGTCATACCTGCCTGTAACAGCAAGGACCCTAGCACCCCAGGATGGCGGCTAGCACAGGTTCTTTGACCTGCTTTTCTAAAGGAAAAGGGGTCAATGGTCTTACTGTAATTACAGATAAGTAGAAAATATAAGCAGGGAAATTAGCAGAGATTCAAGAGGCGGGCTCCTACTGTCTGAACAAAGTAATACAACCACCTACATATACCACTGTATTGGGAGAGCACAAACCTCTGAGAACTGGGGGTGAGGAGGTGTGTGCTCTTAATGAACAGCTACTCAGAGTCTTGTCCTGTCCAAAGGTCCTTCTCATAAGCAAACCCCCAAAGTAAAATACTGACCTCCCAGGATATATAGTTTTCAACTAATAGGCTCAGAGCCAGAAGGCACCACAACCCTCTGACTCAGTGCCTAATTAGCTTAGTACCAAAAGGTAGAAAATCCTTCCTACAAGCAAGCCTCCCTGTAAGCAAGCCTCCCTGTAAGCAAGCCTCTGCTAAGCAAACTCCTTATAGGCAAGTTACTCCAACAGTGGGCTCTATGTGACTCATATGACAGCTGGGCCAGAGCTCAAAGCAGTAAGACATCTGTGATTGAACGTCACATAGGCCTGTTAATGCATGGGGAAGATCTTCATATTCCATTAACATTACACTTCCCAAGGGGTGGATGGCAATGAGAGGTTGAGACAACTACCAAGGCAAACTCCCAGTTGAGATTGCCAGATCATCACTTGAAGAATGCAGAAAATTCCTTTGTGAGTGGGAAGTAATTAATGTGAGAAATACTGTTTGTCTAAAAAAAAATTATATGGCCAAAGCTTGATTAAATTACGCCATTGGGGATCACTGGGGGGGAAATGTTTCCACAACTGATCCCCTTTGTGTTTGTTGTTCTGATTTGGGATGGAGTCACTTGGTTCTTAAAGAAAGAACTGATTACGTTATTGTAGTGATCATTGCATTCCCCACTCATTTCAGTTCAGTCACACTTTCTCCTTCATTGAGATGGTGCCGTTTTTCCACTTGCCTTTGCTAGAACTTGATTCGGTTAGCATAAGGGAATACCATGGATATTGTCCAGGACCTTCACTGGAAAGACGTTGTTTGTCCACAGCCAGGAGAGTGTGGGTGTCTGGGGGATGTACCATCAGTGGTAGGATTTTAATAGCCCTGGAAGAATTGTCTTTGGGTTGAATGGAGAATGGGGGAACCCAGACTAGGTAGCAGGTATCTATGCTCTTTTCTTCCTCATTCAGAGCTTTCTTTTCCCACCTCAAGCTTACTATGTTTTGTACCCTAGGGTGTCATCAGGAAGAAACTACAGTATTTGTACTGAGTCAGTACACTGCTAATTAAGGTTTCCAGGATGTGAAAAATTCACCTTCAAGGAGCTATGATCAATTTCCTTATGTAGCCCCCATGGAGTCATGATCAGTTAATGAAAATCCAATAACTTTCTTCATTGTGAGAAGCTCTTTGTCTTACCACCTGATTCCTATAAACCCAAGAAAGGAAATTGAATGTAAAAATTGGATGAAATGTTTCCCAATGGAAGAATCAGTCATTCTGCCTACTAATCACACACCCCAGGCTTATAGAGCTCTTATTATTTTTCTTTCTCACACAGAACAAAGTCTGCCTCAGCATTACTGAGGGTAGCCTACCATCTATATATTGTGCCTAAGACTTACTTAAAAAAATCAACCTACTATGCCCCAGGGAATGTTAACAGAGAAGATACACAAGAGGATTTCTCCTCTTGTACTTACGACTAAAATTGAGATATAGACTCAAAGGCTATAAGGTAGGAGTATTGCCAGGCAGAGTGACAATAAAAAGGTGACACCGTATTCTTCATATCCAAACAGGAATCTACTTACCTACTATATAGTAGATAATTATTCCACCTTGCTGCTCTAGGGATGTATTTATACTTCTACCTTGCCCATTATTTTTATTGCTTCAACCAGTAACATGCTGGTAAATATTTAACAATGGGATCTCTCAGGATTGAAAAAAAATGAGTGCAGGACACACTTTTAAGTCAGTTGTTCACATTTTCTCCATCACTTTCTTAAATTTTAACAGAAAGTAATAGATAAAGCTCTGGTTTGTAGTATTTGCTGATTTCCAAATTGTAAGTGTTCTCACTGAAATTTCACCAATCGTTCTGAGCTCATTTCAGCATTCTCCTGACTGCGACCTGCCTCTTGAGTCAAAGTATATACTGATGCATATATTTCTATCTATAAATGACTGTGATGAGATGTGTGATGGATATCAACATTCCTATCCTTATTCTTGTTATTTCTCTTATCTATTGTATATAGAAACTGCAAGTATAACCTTTATTTTGGGAGACACCTTTCTTTTTCTTTTTTTTTGTTTTTGTCTTTTTTGGAGGGGGGAAGGCAGGGACAATTGGGGTTAAGTGACTTGCCTGAGATCACACAGATAGTAAGTGTTAAGTGTCTGAGGCCACATTTGAACTCAGGTCCTCCTGACTCCAGGGCCATTGCTCTATTCTTAAATAGATTTGAATTAAGGATGATTTATCGAAATCTTTTTTAACTGGCAAGTTAAAAATTAATTTTTTCTTTGAAATATAGCTACTTGTAACCATGTAAATTTGCATACTAAAAGTTTTACAATTTATTTTTTCTTTGTAACTTTTGCAAAAGATTTTGTACTTTTCTTAATTTAGTCTAATTCCATGACCTAGTCCTCTATTCCATCTCAACTACTTATGGTGATGGTCTCACCCTTGATCTTACAATCACATACAGTTTTCTTGTTTACCAACTCTGAAATTCCTTTATCTGATCATTATCTTTTATAGCTCCATCTTTCCCCATGCCTTATGATACCTAATCCTGTTTATTCTCATTATGGTGCAGTCCATTTCCCCTATCGCTCGGTTCTTTTCCAAACTGGTTATAATCTCCTCCTCCTTTCCCTGTCTTGACCTCTTGATGAGCCAATTCAACTACATATTATTCTAAACCCTCAATTCACTTGTCTCCTTGTCATATTGCCAGACATGCCTTGCCAAGCCCCAACTCTGGATTGCTCTGACCATCTGCCTCCTTTCTTTTTGTTCACATGATGCTGAATAGAGCTGTAGTAAATCACAAAACTGTTTTGACTGAGTCCACTACAAATTTATCTAACCTCAAGTGGGTTCTCTCTATGTCAAGACCAAGGACCTCACCTAATATTTCATTAGAATATAGACCATTCCTGGGAGTTCTCTCTTCTCCCTTCTTCCTTACCTCCAATGCTTTTGACATTTCCTCCACTCCCCAACTCCCATTACCTCCTACTTCACTCTGGTCTCAGATGAAGAAGTGACCTTTCTCCTTGCCAAGGCAAACCCTCTTACATGTTCCCTTAATCCTAGCCCCTTCCAACTTCTCTAGCAAATTGTCCTCCCTATCCTCTCCACCCTCTTATTTTCCATCTCTTCCTATCTACTGGTTCCTTCCCTGCTTCTTGCAAAGAGATCCTCATCTGTCCCATCATTAAACCAATTTCATCTGATGGTACCAACCCTAATAGCCATTTCCCTGAATCTCTCTTTTCCTTTGCCACTAAACTCCTTAAGAAAGTCAACTATGGAAGTGGCTTCCATTTCCTCTCTTCTCAATTTCTTTCAAACCCTCTAAAACATGGCTTCTTGCCTCATCATTCAGCTGAAACTGTCCTCTTCAAGTTACCAATGATCTCTTAATTGCCAAATCTAATTAGATCTATTTTTACTCAACTTCTCTGCAATATTTGATGTTCTTGATCACCTTCTCCTTCTGGATACTCACTCCTCTCTATGTTCACATGTCACTTTTCTCCTCCTGTGAGAGTATTCTTTGTCTCTTTTTGCTCATTCTTTATCACCTGAAGCCCACTAAACATGGGTGTTCCCTGAAGCTCTGCCTTGAGCCCCTTTCTCTTTTAACTCTATACTATCTTGCTTGATGATCTTGTGATTAACAGCATCCATGAGTTCAATTAAGGCAGCTAGGTGGTGCAGTAGATATAATGCCAGGCCTGGAGTCAGGAAGACTCATCTACCTGAGTTTAAATCTGACCTCAGACACTTAATAGCTCTGTGACCTTGGGCAAGTCACTTAACACTGCAAAATGAGCTGGAGAAAGAAATGGCAAACCACTTGAGTATTTTTGCCAAGAAAACCCCAAATGGGGTCATGAAGAGTCAGACATGACTGAAAAATGTCTGAACAACAACATGGGTTCAATTATCATCTCTATGCAAATGGTTCCTAGATCTATTTATCCAGAATAATCTCTCTTCTGAGTTAGAGTCACTTATTTCTGACTGCCTCTTGGACTTCTTGAACTAGGTGTCCCTCAAGCTCAAAATTTTCAAAATAAACTATTTACCCACAAATCCTTCCCCTTTCCCAACTGCTCCATTACTGTACCACCATTTTCTGTCACCTATGATTACAACCTTGGTATCATCCTTGACTCCTTACTCTCATTCACCCTGTACATTCAATCCATTGCATCTCCCGTATATGTCTTCATTCAGACCCTCATCACCTCTCTCCTGGACTCAATGGCCTAGTAACTGGCATTTTTTCTTCAAGTCTCTCCTGGTTCCAGACATTCTTCCCTCTGTTGAAGTGATTTTTTTCTAAAGTGTTAGTTATTCTGTGTCACTACTCTGTTAAATGAACTCTAGGCAGTCATTTTGGTAATAAAGATACCCAACCTAGGTTGGTTGTCACACATATGATGTATTCGTGATTGTGTACAAATTTTTCCTGGTTCTGCTCTTCTCACTTAGCATCAGTTTGTATAAGCCTCTCCAGGTGAATATGAAGTCCATCTCCTCCCCATTTCTTATAGCACAGTATTCCATTACATCCATATACCACAACTTGTTTAGCCATTCCCCAGCTGATGGGCATCCCCTTAATTTCCAGCTTTTTGCCACCACAAAGAGAGCTGCAATAAATATTTTTGTACATATGGGTCTTCCTCCCATGTGTGACATACGTGTGGTAACCAACTTTGATAAACTGGACTCTTCTCAGCAACGCACAGTTATAAGACAGCTCTACAAGTCTCAGGATGGAAGGAGATGTCTACATTCAGAGAAAGATCTAGAAAGAACAGAGTTTAAATGGAGACTGAAGCAATCTACATGCTCTAGTTCTTTTTCATATTTGGTTCTCTTTCTTTTTTCCCATTTTTCACTGCATTGGTTATAACTCTTCTATACAACTAGACTAATGTCCAGTGTGAAAGTATTTGCAGATCCTATACTTGATTGCATGCCCCCTTGGAGCGGGGGGAGAGGGAGGGAGAAAATTTGAAACTCAAGGGATTGTGGAACTGAATCTTGTAAACTAAAAGTAAATAAATAAATCAATTAAAAAAAAAAGATACCCAACCTCTTCTAACTATACTAAGCCACCACAAAGTAGAATCAATAGTGTCCTAGGTACATAAGGCTAATTAATACCAAATATTGGAGAAGTGATCAGGTTCTTTCAGGACCAAATATAAAGTACCCTGTTTGGCCTTTAAAGATTCTTATAATCTGACACCTTCCTATCTTTCTAGTCTTCTTACATTTTACTCCCCTCTGTATATTCCATTCTATCCAGTAACATGGACCAATTTACAGTTCCTTGAATATGAAATTCCATTTCCCAGTTTCCTGTCTATGCACTGGCTAGCACCTATACCTGGAATGCTTTCCTAATTTACCTTCGTTTCTGTTTCCCTGACTTTCTTTGAGGCTTATCTCATCTTCTCCAGGAGGTCTTTCCTGGTCTCCCTGGCCACTGATTCCTTTCCTTCAGAGATTACTTTCCATCTACTTTGTGAATAATTTGCATGTACCTATTTATTTACGTGTTGTCTTCCCTATTTGAATGCAAGCTCCTTCAGGGCAGAGACTGTATTTCCCCTATCTCTGTATAATCTGTCTGTGTTCAGTACCCCTTACTAAATTCTTGTTGACTGACTGACTCCTCCCTTCTTCTTTAATATAGCAGTACCTTCTTCAAAGGTCATTTTCAGGATATTTAATGCAGCCAGGTCTCAGTGTGAATAATGAATCCCATGAATGGATTACATGTATTTGAACATGAACTATTCAAATATATGGTCTGAATTGTAAATTTGCGTCATCCCCATCTACCACTTCAGAAAACAGGTACCTACACCTGAGGCCAATGAGAGTCTTGAATTTGTTCAAATCTAAAGTTGCTCCCAAAACTAGTAATAAAAGTGGGAAAAGCTGTTCATGAACTCAACCAAATATGTGTGCTTTGGTCAAACAGCACTCCCCCAAAATATATCACAAGCTCAAGCACTGGCTGATTAATGCTCTCAAGTTTTCAAGGCTGTTCATAAAGCAAGGCCTTGCTTATAAGAAATGATGATAGAAATGGAATGATTCAGACTGACATTTCATAGCTTCCTAAGGTTCATTCTTTGACTCCTCCACAGATATGGATACTTTTATTAGCATAGAGAAGGTTGTCAGAGGAACTCTACAATTCTAGAGAATTGTGCCCTTTAGGTGAAAGTATCAGAGGGGGCCTTAGAGGCTCTTTTGCATGCTTCACTTTCTAGTCCTACAAGATCCAGCCAGCTATGCCTCCTTCAGTACATGGAATATACATGAGTTATGCATTGGGTTTTACTTTTATTTCTTAGTGGTAGAAGAGAGGTAACATTTTAATTTTCCACTTAGGGAGCATTTGCTGTTAAATGTTGGGGAAGAGGCATGAGAACCCAATCATTTCTCAAATATTTGGAATTAATTAGCCTAATCATGTGCCTAGGACACAATTGATTCTACTTTGTGATAGCATAATTGTAGTTAGAAGAAATTGGGTATCTTTATTACCAAAATGATGTCCAGGACCAGACAAAGAACCTCTCCTAGGTTCTTCCAGATTCCAGATTCCTGGTCCATTCTATGTTCTGTGATCCAAAGTTTCTACAGTTTGATGTCAATATTTGGTGACCAATTTTACCAGAAGCGTAAGTGGAACATCTTGCTCAAACTGTGGAAATACTATTTCCCTCCCCCACCCAGAAGGTAAATCTCTCTCTTTCTCAAAAAAATATTTGCAGAACCCAAGTTAAGAATCCTTACTATAGAAGCATAGTTATGACTGTAAAGTCACAGGCCAGATATGGTGGCTCCGTGACCCTTCATGATAAGGAAACACTATTTTGCTTCTTCGAAGATGATGCCGCTCTGAGAAACTAAGCCAATTCAGATTGAATTTCCTAAAACTCCTGGGTCTAGATCAATTCTCTTTCTGAGGAATCTCTGGGGTCTGGGAGAGGGGTGAATAAAGAGCTGCTTGGTAGATGTTTTTATTATTATGCATTATTTCTTTGTTGCTAAGTAATGTTTATGTAGCACCACCTCCAAGCTGCTCCCTTAACTCATACTTACAAGTTTGGTTCCTTAGGGCAAGAGTACTCTAGTTTCAAGGTATTTCTAAAACTACAATTCACAAGTCCTTATTATAGGTTGCCTTTAATTGTAATTGACCCAATTACATAAAAAAAAGGTATTTGTTGGAATAGCATAAGAACGAGAGCAATAAAACATCCCATCAAAGGTGCACTTTCCCAGAAATACACATACCATCAGTGTACACATACACATGTATGTGTATTCTATGTACACATACATAGAGTACATAGAGTACACAAGTAGCCAGGTGTATACATAAGGAACACCTGTAGCCAAAGTGTTGCGGTTTGGGGTGCTGGGAACCCCAAACTATAAGGGTACGGGGGGGTCTGCCTCAAAAGAATTCAACCACTCAAGCCTTCTTTCAGTCAAGGTAAGGAGGTTTATTTGTGACAGCAATAGAAATGGGTGAAAGTCTAAGAATCTATGCAATTTAATGGGGGTAAGATTGGGGGTAATATTTATAGGAAAAGAAAGTGAGAAGATCTGGATGGGATTAAGGAGTGGTAAATAGCCTGAGGTGGGCCAGGTGCAGAAAATGAAAAGAGTTAAGTGGTCAGAGAGCCATAGTGAAAGGGCATTTAAAAGGATTGAGTATCTAGGTGGACTGGGGTGGACTGGATGCCTTGGTCTGTGGTGCCAGTGATCTGGGCTGCTGCAATGTAAGGGAAAATTCAGAGTCCAGGTCCCATCAAAAGCACATGCAAGAAGGGGGTAACCCATGTCTGATGCCATAGAGTTGCAAGGCTGCTGATGTCCTTGTACTGCTTTGGCCAAATTTGGTTATGTAGTTTTTGATGAATGCTGTTTCACTGCTCAGCTGGAGTTGTCGGGTCTCCAGCTTTGAGTTCAGCTGACATTCACTTTTGGAAAGACGTGGTGTACCACCTTTGGGCCAGCAGGATCCCAACTCTGGGCAACTGTGGTTGCAGAAATACCTACCAGGTGGACTAGATGAGTTCTTTTCCTTAAAAGGTATTGAAACCATTCTTCATACTTGATTGTCTCAGAGGACTACAGATCATGGATAATATCATTTCCTGATCACCTGAGTATAAAAAATCATGAAGTATTTTAGCTCTTCCCTGATGCTTGACCAGAAGATTGCCATGTAGAGAAGCAGAGGAGCCAGAATGTTGTGCAGAAAAGACCAAGCGAGACCTGGGTATAAATTTAAATGTGGATTTAATCAAGCACACCACTGTTCAAAGTGTAGACTCAAATTAAATAGCCCAGAGCAGGGGCAGAGCCAGAGTATTTAAAGACAAAAACCACAAAGTAATGATCTGATTTATGCATAAGCAGGAACTTACAGATGCAGAGAAAAGCAATTGGTTAATACTCAGCTTAGGGCCTTATATGGAATATGGAATATGGTTAAGTTTCCATTTCCCAGAACAGGGTAGGTGACTATGCCTTGGGCAATTTTCCAGGAATATGCCTTGGGTGGGGACTTCAGTTCCATGAAGAAGGGAGCACAAAATGGTGGGAACTGGGACTAGATGGAGGGTGACTCAGGGTTAGGTACAACAGAATCAGATGAATCTCTGTAGTGTCCTCCCTGAATTTTCCTTTCCTTGCTGTGGTTTAGTAAATCTCTTATTAACTATCCAATCTTCAATGAGTGTTTCACATCATTCCAAAACTGCACCCAAACTACCATGGGACTGGCCTGAGTCAGGTCTATTCTATGAAAGTGTTGGATTCTCAACCCCTTTCACTCCCTTGCTCAACCCACAGTCACTCTCCAATAGACTCTCAGTGTCTAAAGCCCATTCCAACCTTCAGATTTGCTAACCTTTGCATATGCAAATGGTCATTCAAGGTTTCACTCCTTTTACAAACCCTGAATGGGCCCCAAATTTCACGCTTTTTTAAATCCACAAATTGACTACTGTATGTCTAAGTAGAGCAAAGTCTGAAACGAGCTTTGTACCTCATCCTTACCTTTATTTTGATTGTAAATTCTGTCCTAGGATTAAACAACAACAAAAGAACAACAACTGTATATAGCATTCAAATGTATTTGTTGCCTTCTGTGTAGAGTCGTTTCTCTTATGCCAAAATCACATGTCTAGTCCTCATTTAAATGAATGTTCAAAAGAAGAGAAGACCTTCCTCAGTGGATGGGGGCTCAGAGTTAAGTTCTAATTGTGTAGATACATGAAACCACCTGCCCCTTGAAAATTAGTTAGCATTGCTCTGTTATGAGAGGTGAAACTGAGGATTAGAAAGTCACTGATTCTCTGAGAATCATAAAAAAATATACTACTAACTCACCACTTATATCCAGCAGGGCAGGTGTAAACCATTTAGATGAGTATGGCATTCAGGAATGAGTGGCTATTAATGCCATGCCATCTAGTGGTTAAATTTGCAAGAAGCTAGATATAAAGGTATGGTATACCTTTGTATCTATATCTATATATCTTTCTTCTATACATACTGTGTACTATGTGGCTATTTAAGAAACCCACCACCAAAACTGATGGAAGTTGGGAAACCTACTTCTGGTCCCTGGTCTGCTATTTACAAGTTTAGTGTCCTTTAGGCAAAACAATTCACCTCCTCAGTCTTTGCTTCCTCATCCATAAAATGAAAATTATTGACTCAATAATCCCTTCTAGTTCTTAACATTCAAGCCTTGAATCCAAGACCATGACTCTGACCTCATTAGCATTATCATGACTGAACCAAGGTTGCTAAGGAAAAGAAATAAGAAATAAGTAACCCCATTCCCACTCCCTCCAATACACACACACACACACACACACACACACACACACACACACACACACACCAGTGTCTTTTTGCTTTTAAACCTCTCCAGGGTAGGAGACTGCACAGTCTCCCTGGCGACTCATTGACTTATTACTTCATGAACTGGAAGTAATTGTCCAGAATCTCTGCTGTTTGTATTTAGGAAAATAATGTAGCGAGGTGCTTAATTTGATTATGTGTTTAGACTCTGAGTGAACTCCCCCAGGGTTTGGGCTTGGCTAATGTGTTTATAGAACTCAAGTTTAAAAAGCACTTCTGTTTTAGCCCAAATCCCTCCTGACAATTTGCCAACCCATTCCTCTGCTTTTGTCTTCCCTGGGCAATGGCAGTAACTCTTTTTCACTCCCCTTCAAAGGGGCTGCTTTCCATGAGGGTTTCTGTAGCTGGAAGAACTGCTGAGTGGAAAGTATTTCTTCTCCCCTTGAGTCTCCCTGACAATTGTTCTTTGCTCTGTAGTTATATCACCCCCCTTCCTGTACCTTTTCCCCACCAACACACACCTTTATCATCTTGCTATTTGTATCTGGGTCTCAGTAGCTTAAACGTGCCATATTGCCTTGTTTTAGAAAAGTGAACCACCTCAACTTGTCACATTCCATACCTCCTGTCATTCTAATATTTTTGCCTCTCTGTCCAGAGCTGTGCCCTCCCATTAATCAGCTTTGGTTGGTATAGGAGATTGGCATTTTGCATGTGAAGTTCTTTGGGCATATTTGAGGATTGTTTGCTCCCTTTTAGTTAATACAATCATCACCACCCTACTCTCCCTGTTTCATGAAGGATTCTTCATTCATTCTCACAGCTCTCCTCTTTCTCTTGGAATCAGTCTTCTGGGACATTGACACAAGGTAAATGTCATGTTAGCCCAGGAATGGCTTGCATGTTGCTCAGAACTTTCTAAGTCCGCATAGTCACTGGTGCCAAGAGAAGGTAGCATATATCTAAGTTTCCCTTACAAGGTCTCCTTCTATTCTTGGGTCATACCTAATTCAGACCCGTCCAATAATTCAGGCTCAGAGTTAAAAGGCAGAGAGATACTAGTAAACCATAAAATGCAATAGAAATAACTACTAATAAGAAAGGAATAAAGTGAATATGCTTTTTAAGGTGAAAAGGAGGACAATTCATATAAAATGGCTATTACCCTCTGTTCTGGCATTGTTTTCCCTACAGGGTAGTAAAAAGTCAAGTTAACATCTCAGATACCAGTTCTCCACAAGATGGGACTTTCCTCCCTTAGGCAACAAGAACCCAAACCAACGTAATCCTTCCACTGGCCCCATGACTCCTTAAAGGGAAACCAGCCTAGCGTACATAAAATGGGAGCAACTCTTATCTCATCTCATTTATGTTTTTCCCACCCCTCTTACTTTGCATCATTCTGTTTTCCTGACCCTGGCACCCCCTAAAGCAGTGGCTCTCAGCCTGTGAGCTGTGACTCCTTTGGGGGTCGAACAACCCTTTCACAGGGGTCACAGGGGTCACCTAAGACCATTGGAAAACATATATTTCCTATGGTCTTAGGAACCTCCTCTGTCAGTCTCCAGGCAGGTCTGTCCACATGCAGATAAATCCACATACGAGTATTAAAGGGTTGGGGCATTAGTAAGGTTGAAAACGACTGCCCTAAAGTCTTCTTTCTGGCTATTCATTGGAGCTTCTCATGAGCTGCTTGGAGCTAGACTCACTCCTGTTCTGGGTTTATTCTTGGTCTATAGTGGCCGATTAGCTGATAATCTCAATGAAAGTCAAACCTAAGATCAAGAATCTAAAGCTATCCCTTTGGGTCAAACACTATATCCATTATCAGGGTGATAAAAAGATCTAATCCATCCCTGCTGAAGATAAGACCAAAAGGAAAGAGACTCACTGTGTTGTACTCAACAGTGAGATGCATGTTGGATAATTCATGGGATTGTTCAGTGAGTCCAGAGAGACTCCTTCCATTTTTGGAGGTCTTCAAAGTTGAAGAGCTTTGTTATCTATCCAAGATAGATAATTTAGT
>CM053582.1:185940523-185965727 GCA_028627135.1 Pseudochirops cupreus | reverse complement strand
CTGGTGTCTGCTAAGTTCCGGACATTGGCTACAGCCCCCTGCCCCTTCACTGATGCACCCCCCTCCTTTTGAGACAGGGACAGCACTACAACCTTTTTCAGCATAAAGCAACTTGGGAAGCTGAGACCTTCGTCCCTTGTCCCCAAATGAATTTGTGTCTTTTCCGTTAAGGGGGAATGATAAGATCTGGGATGCTTTGTTGTAACATCAGTCTGTACCAAGCCTATGCAATCAAGCTGTAAAAGTCACACTTTCCTTCAGCCATAAAGGCATTAACTTTAACTCTGCCTCTCCCCTGCCCCCAGCCTCTTCCTTGAGCTAACGGCTTCTCATGAACACATTGTCCAAGCATTTAATCAACAAACACTTAGTTTAGAGACCCCATTGTTCTTAGTGGCCAGCTGCTCTTAGAAACCTTGAAAAACGCTATCAGAGAGATGACTCCCTCCCAAGATGGGACCTCCTGAAATCCCTAATCAGTCTAGCTTCCAGACTTGGCATCTCTTGAGACAACCAGGCCTATCCTCCCAATAAGCCATAGTTGGACCTATGTCACTCATCCTTGACCAGAAGTTACCTAGTGATATGTCAAGGCAAAACCCACACCCCTCAGTCCCCTCCCCTCTGATTTCTCCCAATGAATTATGGGCAATGCGTCTGTGCAGGAAATATAGAAAGTGCATGTCCCTTTAAGTCCCAACTCCTCCCTAACTCCTCCCAAACTCCACCCCCCCACCCACTTGGCTAGTATAAATTAACCCTTCTGCCCTGGGGCCTTGGCCTCCCCCGCCTGGATTTTTCAGTGGTTGGACTGCCTGCTTCTCGCGAGATTCTAATAAAGAGACCTTTCTCTATTTTCACCTTGAGCTGTCTCTGAGTAATTGATTTAGGGATCTCTTTATCCCACACACAGATGAAGAAACAGGTCCTGAAATGTAAAGTAATTGGTCCAAGGCCACCTAGCTAGCAAGTGTCAGAGCCAGGATTTAAACCCAGGTCCAAAGCTTTCAAGTATACCCCAGCTGCCCAGATCATCATTCCTTTCTTTATACTAGTGATGAACAATGCAATTTATTTAAAAATACTAGTATAAAGATATACATCTGCTTTACACCAATGATTTTCTCACATCAGGTGAAAATGGAGCCACATGTATATGCATTTGTATGGGCAGCAGTGTGGTGCAGTAATTGTCAAAAGGGAATTGATCTGGAAATCAGAAACCCTGGGATTAGAACACTGAGTTGGAGGCCCAGCTCTCAAATTCACTGTACCACAGTTCCCAGCAAAGGCAACCAGGTGGTACTAGAGATCTACAGCTGAAGTTAGGGAGATTGAGTTCAAATTCTGTCTTGGATACTTATTAACAGGCTGACCCTAATCAAGTCACTTAACCCATGCCAACCTGAGTTTCCTCATTTGTAACATTGGGGAAATAATAGCACCCACCTCCCAAGGTCGTTGTGAGGATAAAATCAGGCAACATTTACAAAGTATTCTACCAGCTAGTTTCTGTGTTACCTGGCTGCCTCTGTTGGGAACTATTGTGCACCAAGAATGTAGGATACAGAATTAGAGGGGACCTTGGCATGGTGGAAGATGTATCAGCTGTACCAGATGTGCTTCATCTTCCTCAGTGGAGTATTCTGTAAAATGAGGGTGATATTTGTCCTGAGTCATAGGGCTGTTGAGAGGACGGAGTGAGATTACACCTAAGATATACACTCTGTAAATTCCATTTATAAAGCCTAAGATTTCTAAATAAAATAAAATAGAAAAAAACAAGCAGAGTTCCAGGAGGCAGCAGTGGATAGAATACTGGGTCTGGAGTTAGGAAGGCCTGAGTTCAAATCCAGTCTTGGACACTAACCTCATGAACCTGGGCAAGTCACTTAATCTTTGTTTGACTCTGTTTCCCTATATCTAAAATGATGATGCTTAATAGCATCTACTTCCCAAAGTTGTGAGGCTAAAATAAGATATTTGTCAATTGTTTCACAGACCTCAAAATACTATATAAATGCTATCATTTATTATTACTAAGTTTCCTCAGATATCATTTAATTTGATCTTGTTTTTATAGGTAAATATCTAGGGAAAGGAAGTGACTCACCCACGGTCACATGAAAAGCAACAGAGACAGATTTAAACTCCTCTCTTAATGATATTATTGGAAATCTCAGATATTTCTGCTTCATTGTGCAGCATGTAAAAATTTACTCAATCAGACTAAGCAAAGGTGAGGATTTTCTAAATGCCCCAAACCAAAGAAAGTTGTGGGTTTACTTTGTTGCTTTTAAACTGCCAGTAGAGACACTGAAGGGTATAAACTGGATGTATTTTCCAATTTCTCTCACTAGGTGTCACAAGTGCCCACAACAAAAACCTTGAGTTCTTGGTTTTGCTGAGTGAGCCTCAGAAATCTGGGCTCCGGGCTAGGGAGAACAGGGCATGTCTGGATGCTAGACAAGAGGAGACTCCCTCACTGAAGCACTTTTCTATTGACCTGCTCAGCCACTGTTACTGACCCTTCTTGGGCAGTTCGTTTAGATCCTTACTCTCAGTAACCTGCTCCGCCCCAACCCCCAACAACAGAAAGTTGCAAAGGACTGTTCCCCATCTGACTCTGCTACTTCCTGTGGCCTCATTTTTTCTGCCCCTTCTACTGCTTCCTTCTCTATGACTGTAGGATGAATTCAAAGTTAGCTGGAGGCAGACCTTTAGTTTCCCTCAGCTTAGCATCCTGGGAAGCAGGAGGTATGGAGAGTGAATTTAAGAATGAAAACAGGAGGTGGCTGGAGTGCAGCAGGAAGACTCATCTTCCTGAGTTCAAATCTGACCTCAGATACTTACTAGTTGTGTGACCCTGGGCAAGTTACTTAATCCCTGTCTGCCTCAGTTTCCCCATTTGTAAAAAATGAGCTGGAGAAGGAAATGGCAAACCACTGCAATATCTTCGCCAAGAAAATCCCCAGTGGTGAAACGGAAAGTCAGATGTCACTGAAATGGTTCAACAGCAAGTCAGCAACTTCAAGTAAAAGCTGAACGGACACTTCCAGGTTAGGTTGTAGAGGGGCTTCTGTCCTGAGGTATGGCTTTGTCCTGCTGGACACTGATGTCCCTTTTAACTCTGAGAAAACAGTTTTAGTGACTCATTCATTTACTTTTGGCAAAAAGAATCACTATTATGTACGTACTTAATGCACTTAGTGTGGCTCAGAAATCACAAGGGCCATTAGGGTTAATTATCCAATGAATCAAAAAAGAAAAACAAAAGGAGTCATGAATATATAAATTAACCACATTGCGACAAATGTAAGCAAATGTAACACAACAAATATAGCCCATTATAAAATAGACTGCCTAATGTTCGAAGACTTAAATAATATAAAATTAGGGAGGAGGGAAATTTGGCAGTCTCCTGACAATCTCGCCTACACAGCAGTGGTGTGCCCAAATTTTAAAAGTAAACCTTTAAAACGAGAAATCTCTGAATTGCCTAAAAGGGATTAATTTTTTTTTAAAAAAAGGTGAAGATGCAAAGAGCAGTATATCGTAACATGTATAAAACACGTAACACATTTTTGTTCTTGTTCAGTTGTTTGGGTTGCGTTCCACTCTTTGTGACCCCATTTGGGATTTTCTTGGCAGAGATACTGGAGTGGTTTGCTGTTTCCTTCTCCAGATCATTTTACAGATGAGGAAACTGAGGCAAATAAGGTTAAGTGACTTACCCAAGGTCACACAGTTAGTAAGTGTGTGAGGCCAGATTTAAACTCAGGAAAATGAGTCTTCCACATTCCAGACCCAGAGCTCTATCCATTGAGCCACCTAGCTACCCTTACCAAATCCTTGATACTCAATTTATAATTTTTTTTTTTGCAAATTAGTAGTGATTTGGAGAACTTTTAAATGACTATTGATAGTTTATATTAATTCAGAATTTGTATGAGAACCAACAATAATGATAATAACTAGCCTTTATATAGTGCTTTAAGGTTTGTAAAACACTTTGCAAATATTAATTCATTTGATCCTCACAACTTCTGGAGGCAAGTGCTGTTACCATCCCTATTTTACAAACTGAGGCAGTGGTTAAATGACTTGCCCAAGGTCACCCAACTGGTAAGTGCTGAAGTCCCAGTTTGAGTTCCCTGCTTCCTGACTCCAGGCTCAGCTGCTTTATACACTGTGGCCACCTGGCTGTCAGGCAAGATAGAATAGAAAGAGCACAGGACCTAGAGTTCTTGGGTAAAGCCTCACTTGGAATCCCACCCTTGGTACTTAGCATCAGTGGAGTTATGGGAAAATCACTGAACCTCCCTGAGCCACAGCTTTCTTATTAATAATATAGAAGTGGAAGTCTCAGGGTTACCTCCACACCTTGGGGGAGGCTGAGAAATTTGTCAGATGCCACTGAAGGCCCCACATACACCAACACATTAGAGGCAGTGGCTACCACTGTGGGTCAGAGGCCAATCATCTCCTGCCCATGGTGAGGAGATTGCATACATACGTACGTACATGCCATATACACACATATACAACATACTAACGTAATGTTATATCATTCACCTTAGATTTTATTTGAAAAATCAAATGAAGTCATGTATGTGAAGCATTTTGTATGCCCCAGAGTGCTCTGTGAATCTCAGTTGTTACTGTATACATGGACATTTTTCTCTTTCACAGAAGCAGTCGGTGATGGGAGCAGCAATGACTCGCTCCTGGCAGCGTGCTTATCACAACCTCCTCTCTCCCCCTGATCCCTACAGCTCCTAGCTGGTGATAGGATCCAGTTTGGGGGGTGGTAAAGCTGCTCTCTTAAGATGTAAACCACAGTCACTGTTGCTCCCCCCAGCCCTCTGAGATAGGGTGTGTTATAGGTCAATGTGGAAAGGGCCCTATAGATTTGATGAGAGAAATGCAATGCCTGTCAATAAACAGGGAATGTTTTGAAAGCCATTCAGATGAGAAGACCTTATTCTCTGCTGGGTGAGGGAATATTTCTTAGCTTTCTAGAGAGGCCTGGGATCTAGTTTGTCTCAAGCTTAGGAAGGCTACATGGCGGGTAGTAGAACCAGTACTTCTGGATTTGGAGTCAGATAACTTGGCTTTTGGTCCTGGTTCTGCAAGCTCTCTCTGTTTCTTTATTTGTCAAACTACAGTGTTGGCATGGATGGTCATTAAGATCTCACCTAGAGCAAAGGTTATGGTCCTAGGGCCCAGTGACATAAATGAATGCCATAGACAGATATCATCTCCTTTCTGGAAGATGGCACTTGCTGATGGTGAACCAGAGGGAGCATGCTGCTGCTGAGAGCAGAGTCATAAAGTACTCAGATTGTGTTTGTCCCTGTGACTGTTCCTCTCATTCCCTCTTCTGAGACTAGAAGAGGGTTCTTGTTTACCATTGTTACTTTTCCAATTTAGCATTTTCTGTTCTGTTTCCCCTCATCACAAACCTCAATTCCTTATACAACAATAAGGAATATTTTCTGTACCCACATATGGAGCAGAACATTTCTGAGAGAGCTCCATTCAAACTCTTTTGGGAAGAAGTTATTGTTTTTTATGGACACTTCACAAATTTGTTATTACCACTCTTTGTTGTGATAATGTTGTGTGAGCTGCTGTAGTTTAGGGGAAAGGACAAAGCAGTGGGTGGTAGAAGACCTACTTCTACCCGTTAAGGAGCTGTATGACCCTGGATAAGAGATTTTATCTCTCCAAGCCTCAGTTTTCCTGTCTGTAAAATAGAGATAGTAGTTATTTTCACTGTCTGTCTTATAAGTTTCTTGTGAGGAAAGTACTTGGAAACATCTAAGCATTATTATATGCTCCGATTGCACTGAACTCTGTAGCTCAACCCAGTTGGTCTGGGCTTGTTGAAGTTCTTCTCAGTGGTATCAAAAGACACTCTATCTCTAGATTCTGTACATTTTCACTGGCTGTCCCCCCATGTCTGAAATATTCTTCCTCTTCATCTCTACCTCCTGGCGTCCCTGGCTTCCTTCAAGTGCCAAAGAAAACCTCACCTTTGATAAACATTTTCTGATCCCTCTCCAGGATAACGTCTTCCCTCTGTTGATTCTGTCTGACTAATCCTGTCTATTGCTTGTTTGTTTATACTTGTTTCCATATTTTCTTCTCCATTAGATTATGATCTACTTGAGAGTGGGAATTATATTTTGCCTTTCTTTGAAACTCCAGGGTTTAGCACAGTGCCTGGCATACAGTAGGTGCTTAATAAATGCTTAGTGACTGATTGGTCACATGATTATTCATCAATTTCATTTCATCCACCTCCTCTAGGACTCTGATTCACCAGTCTTTCTGTCTCGTGCATCTTTAATCTCTGCCTTTTCAGGTCCATGCTAACCATTTAAAGGTTCCTTCCTATATTCTTACGTAGTTAGGTCTCCTCAATCCCAAAGGAGCCTTCCTTTTACCCATCTAGACCATTTAGCTGTGGTCCCATTGTTTTCTTCTTCCTTCCTCTAAACTTCTGGAAAACAAAAGTAGTCTTATCCAATGCTTCTTTTATTCCCCCATTGAATTTTTGGTCCTTATCTTCCTTAATTTCCCTGAGGCACTTTCTCCTCTTGGTACAGTGGAAAGAACTCTGATTTTTGGAGTCAGAAAATCTGGGTTCAAACCTTTCTCCTGTTTGTATGACTTTGAGTACAACCCTTAACCTTTGGCACTGTCTGACTAGAAAACCTCTGAGGTCCCTTCCAAAACTAAGTCTGTGATCCTATGAACACTCTTCTCCTTTGGCTTCAGAGACATTATTGCACTTTCCTGCTTCTCCTTTTCCCCTCTCTAACTTTTCATTCTCAGGCTCATTTCTTGACTTTTTATCCTCCTCTTAGTTCGTGAAGGTGGCTGCTCCCCACAATTCTTTTCTTGTCACTTTCTCTGTCTATCTCGCATTCTTCCTGATTCTCAATGATCACCTCAGCAGCAAACTTTCTAATGTATATTTACATGCCTGACTTCTCCTCTTGAGTTCTGGGCACCTCTCTCCAAAATCTGTAGGCTCCCTTTAGCTTTATATGTGACTGAGTAAAGTTCTGACTCCTTTGCCTGACATACAAGTCTCTGCCTGAGAGAACCAATCTCCCTTTCCAGGCTTTTCTCATATCACTCCACTCTGCTTACTTAATAGCAGCCAAATGGGACTATACCCTGTCTCCTGATTGGACATCTCTGCACCCTTTCTCACACTATTCCCTATGCCTAGAATAACTTCCCTCACCCTTTTCCCTTTCAAAATTTCTGCTCATTACTTATAAGCCATTTAAAAGCTACCTCCTCCATGAAACTTTTCCTCTGGGCTGTCCCATAGCATTTGGTTTAACTTTTCAAATACATTTTAAAAACTAAACCTGTAATTGTATTGGTGTAGGGCACTTCTAGTGAGAAGCTCTTCACAGATACACATTTGTACCTACTTTGCTACAAAGAGTCTTAGGGTCCCTGAGAGGTTAAGAGACAAATGGAGCTTGAACCAGGTCTTCCTAACTCTGAGGTCTGCTCTCTATACCCTTAATCCATGAATGCCTCTCAATGTACTTATCACGTACCATTATATATTTTATAATATATTAAAATACTAAATTTAATTATTTAAATATTATATTTAATTTAAATATTAAAATAAAAATATTATATTATAACTTATACCTATGTTTTTACTACCTACTAGACCAGCAGTTCTCAACCTGTGGGTTATGTTCAATTTGTAACAATGAAAATATACCCTGCATATCAGATATTTACATTATGATTCATAACAGTAGCAAAATTATAGTTATGAAGTAGCAATGAAAATAATTTTATGGTTGGGGATCACCACAACATGAGGAACTGTATTAAAGGGTCGCGGCATTAGGAAGGTTGAGAACCACTGCACTAGACTATAATGTCTTTAAGGACAGGGCCCCATATCTTATCTAAGCTCAGCATCTCCCATAAGGCTTAGCACAATTTGATGAATTGAATCAACATTGGGAGAAGAGAAAAGTATATCTAAAAATATTGAGAAGTATTAGAGATGCTAGTTTCACATGATCTTGAAATAGTGAAATAGGCACCTTGGTCATCTAAGTGCCTGAATCTGAGTAGGGCAGTGTGCAAGATATTCAAAGAAGTATAAGACATGATCCCTGCCCACAAAGGTTTTCCTGACACAGGGACTGAAGAAGTAAGAATAGTTTCTTTAAAAAAAATGGTGGATAATCCCTCTCTTGAGGGACAAGCCCAGTATTTTCTTGTTTGGATTTTTTTTTTCCATTTCTGTATTTTACCAAAGCTCAGGATGTTTACCTTGCTTCAGATTTTCTTCCCCATTGATCTGTTTAAAAAGGCTGGCACCCTCTAGTTCCATGCTCTCAAAGGACTAACAGAAGGAGGAGGGGCCATTCTAAACAGACCTTTTTGGGGATAATTGTATGGAAGGATCACTAGTGTGACTGCTGAACAGAGGCCAGTACAGAGAAGGGAGAGAAGAATCCATGGGCTGGGTTTGAGCCTAAATCTCTTATCTTTTGTTCAAATAGTTTCAAGGTTAACACTAGAACAGCAGCAGGTGGCAACCAGAAGGTGGGGAAGGAGGAGGGAGAAGAGAAATTTCTTTACAAGCATCATCCAAAACAATAATAGGCCCAAGCCCCTGCTGCTAGTACAAAGCTGCTTCAAAATTTTAGAAAAGAAATTGTGGGAGCTGGACTGGCTGGCTGCCATCTTACTTTGTAGTCTTATACAAGATCCTGTAAAGTTACCAGAAAATATCATAGAATCATACACTCTCTGAGGCCAATAAGTCCTACCCATACTTGAGTAAGAATTTCTTCAATAATCTAAAAGTGGTCATCCACTCTTGGCTTAAAGCTCTCTAGTGCTTGGGGCCCAAACTCTGTCTTCTATGGAACCCTTGTTCCATATTTTGGTATTCCTAATTATTAGGGGAAAGGAGATGTTTCACAGGCAACAGAGAGCTGGCCCTGGAATCAGGAAGAGAAGGGTTTGGATTTTGCCTGTGTGTGACCCTGTTGAAGTCACTTACAGTCTTAGAAACTTGGCTGGGATTACTGAGAAGTTAAGTTGGTGAATAGCTTTTGCATGAGCAGCAAAAATTTTCTTCACTAAAAAATGTCTACATTAGTGAAATTACAGGTTTGATCATATAAATGCATATATATGCATATGTAAATATATGTATAGATACAGATGTAGATACATATTTATAGACATAAGTTTGTATATAGATATGAATATATGTATATATTTATCTATAGATATAGCTATTTATAGACACATACGTGTATGTAGATGTGAATATATGTGTATATCTATAGACATAGCTATTTATAAGCATGTATGTGTATATCTATGGGCATAGCTATTTATAGACATATATATATATCAATATGGATATATGTATATATCTATAGAGAGCTATTTAGTGTAGACATACATATATAGTGTATATAACTGTGAATATATGTATATAACTATAGACATAGTTATTTATAGACACATACGTGTATACAGATATGCACACACACACATCTATTTGAGATAACTATGTATCTGTGTATTAGGAAGGTTTTGCTCACATTAAACTTAGAAGTCCTCTCATTGCTCCTGTTTCTGCCCTTTAGGGCCAAGCAAAGCAAGTCTAATGTCATCTCTGTGGAACTTCAAAGAAGGCACGTCTTCCTTGAGGCTTCTCTTTTCCAGGCTGAAGTTCATCCATCCAGTCTTCTTATGGCTTGGTCCTGAGCGCCATTAAGATGCTGGCTATTCCCTGGATAGCTTCCATATTGTGAAGGCCCTTTTCATACCTAGCATTGAACTGAATACTCTATCTGTGATCTGACCAGGGCAGACAAAGGCAGAACTTTGATCTCCTTAGCCCTAAAATCAGGTCTCTCTCAAGTCACCCTAAGTTTATGTTTGCTTTTTTTTGGCCTAGAATGATCTTGAAGTCCCTTAAAGCCTCTTCCTTTCCAATAAATTGTGGCTGTCTAGTCATTCCATGCGATCTAATGCTTGTCAAGTTAATTTTTTTGAAACCAAGCACGACTTTTAAATTATCCCTATTAAATTTTATCTTATTAGGTTGAGCCAAATGTTCTAGTCTCTTAAGATTTTAGGAATCCCAACTGCTATCCAATATGTTAGCTATTGTGTGCCAGCCTCACGTCACCTGGAAACCTGATAAGCATGTCATCTATGTGAAACAAGACTGAGCCAAGCACTGCTACCTGGGGCACTTGACTAGGGTGCTGCCAAGATGATATCAAGCACTTAATGATTTACTTTGGGGTCTAGCTTTCCAACCAGTTCCATATCCACCTAACTGTATGGTTGTCTAGTTCAAATCTCTCCCATCTTTTCCACAAGAATATCATGAAATATTTTTGTCAAATGCTTTGTTAAAATAGAACTAAATTTTATGTATAGCATTCCTATGCTCTGTCTACTATCTACTATATCAAAAAAAAAAAAGGAAACAATGTGAAAGTGGGGATTGATTGGGTATATTAATCAAGTTTTAAGCCTCACTCGAAGTGAGAACTTGGAAAGACCTTAGCTCAAAAAGGCCAGGGTCTCCCACTGTATCCGGGACCATCTCCGCTCCTCTAGTTGTCCTGATCTATATCTTGCCACTGGACGCAGGTGACTCTGGAGGAGAAAGTGAAGCTGGTGACCTTGCATAGCCCTTACTCACTTAAATCCAATTCACTTGCAAGTTATGACATCATCTTCCTGATGTCATGGTCCTCTTAAAAAATGAAGGACAAACAACAACAGTAATCAAGTTACCTCACCTAAAGCAAGAAATGAAGTGTGACTTCTGGTCCTGCTACTTTAGTCAGATATCTTAGTCAACCAAGTAAAATATTGTCTCAATCATCAGCCTTGGACTTTAGACTACCAAGTGCACAGGAAACTATACAGACTAGCAGAAGAAGCTTGATAATGATTTATGGGGCTTGTATAAAACCAGGGAGCAAATGCGAACTAGTTCAGAATGTATAAGACATCTGAACAATAAAGAAAGAGTCCCATCTAAACCCCTGAGAACGGTTCAGTTGTCTGGGAGAACCACAGTCCTAGACCTTCAGCTTAAGTCTAAGGCCCCATCTGCTTCTCTTCGCCTCACTTTGATCAGAGGACCTGGTGAACTTATAAGAAATGGATGATTTCCCATCTTCCCATTGGTTTCCTAGCCATGTTTTTGGATCAGCTGATGGTAGGAAGCCAATGACAGACTGGTCAATGATTCATAGCTCTACAGGAGTCCAGCAGAAAACTTACACCATGCCTAAGGAGAACTTTAAGAATACCCCCTGGACTTCTAGCAAACAGGAGTTGCAAGTCACCCTTTTGCTATGTGTGCTCCCTAAGCATGAGTTTGATTTCCCTTGACCTCTATAAGTACTTGAGAGAGTGAGTAAACACACCTTATGGCAGCTAGGTGGGGCGATGGATAGAGTAATGGGCCTGGAGTCAGGAAGCCCTGAGTTCAACTCCAGTCTCAGACACTTACTAGCTGTGTGGTCCTGGGCAAGTCACATAACCCTATTTACCTCAGTTTTCAAATCTGTAAAATGAGCTAGAGAAGGAAGTGGCAAACTACTTCAGTATCTTTGCCAAGAAAACCCCAAATGGGGTCATAAAGAGTCAGACATGACTCAGACAATTGAACAACAACAAAATACACCTTTCTAAAAGCTACTTAAGTCTGTCTAACTCATAGATAATTGACCCATAATCATAGCAGGAAGCACACCAGTGGAGGCTTGTAAATTATAACATTAAAAACCCTTCACTACTAACCTCAGCTTCTCACTACTAACCTTATATTTGGAGGGGAAATATAGTAACCTGGCTCTAGGGGCTCAAATCATCATTGTGATGGGAGTTGGGATAAGGACCCTTAGAATTTACATGTGATACAAAGGTTGGTCTGATATGGTTTCTTCTTGTTGAAGCCTTACTGGCTCTGTATAATTACAGTTACTTTAATTAGATGTTCATTAACCATATATTTAATAAGGTATTCTAGAATTTGCCAGGTTCCAGAGTTCCCAGGTCAAGGAGAAAATATTACAAGCTGCCAAGAAGAAACAATTTGAATACTGCAGAAACACAATCAAGATAACCCAGGAACCTGGCTATAACATTCCTGGGAATTTTCTTTTGGGGATCTTTTTCAAGAGGTGATAGGTGAATTCTTTCAATTTCTATTTTGCCCTCTGGTTCTAAAATATCAGGGCTGCCCGAGGGCTAAAACCACGGTTCAGTCAGGACTGTGCTCGGCTCCAGTGCCCTGAGATGGACCCTTCCTGCTGGCCTGCGAGGCTTCCTTCAGTGGGAGATTTGTTTCTCTCTGTCACTTTGTGGGTTCTACAGCTCTAAAGTTTGTTTAGAGTCATTTTTTACATGTATTGGAGGAGGTAGAAGCCAGAGCTGTGTGGAAGTCCTGTTTCTACTTTGCCATCTTGGCTCCCCGCCCTCATGCTAATATGGGAAGATAGTACATAAAGAGGGGTCCTGGAAAGTGGAAGATGGAAGAAGGAGGAGACACATACACAGTGGTGTGGAGGCTCAGATCCTGGCAAGATAAGACAGAACCTCACCTAGCCTAGCAGGGCCAGGGACTCCAGAGTTGGAGTCCAAAGTTCTGGTGGGTGGAAGATGAAGATTAATGCCAGAAAAGCAGACAATGAGGAAAAGACTGGGAAGATCCTCTAAATCAAGTCAAGAAATACCTTAATACTTAGTATTTTTAATCTGAAAGTTATCGAAGGTAAAAAATGTTGAAAAATATGATTCAGAATGAAGAAACAAAAGAGGTTAAAGGCTCACACTTATGTCATTAATATTTTCTTCAGGAAAAGGGTCAGAAAGATATAAAAAACCCCAAACAATATTATAAAACATGCAGCTAATTATATTTTAACAAGTAGTTCCTGTGGAAGATATAATTTCAGAATCCATTGTCTGTGTGCAAGCAGACCGTTGACTAATTACAGCAAAAGTTAAAAGCATCACTAAATTAGAAGAAAGATATACATTTAAAAACCTACAATCCCAATTCCAATGAACTGTTGACACTGAAAACTGGAAATGAATAAAAATAAAGATATTGTCTCTGACATTCTCTATTTCTTAATGCAATACACAGGCTTTCACACAGGAAGTTTGTTTCCCATGTGGACAATGTTGATGAAAGAAGTTGTGTATGTGGTGGGGGGCTGGGTGTGGGAAGAGAAGCCACTAGGTAACTCAAAACTCAAGATTAGTCAACTTACTTCAACTGTACTTCTGCTCAAAGTACTCAACAGTTCCAACCTTAAAGTACTAGCCCTTTAGCAATGGAACATGTGCAGATAATCTTCTAGTTAGTATCTCTTCAGCTTTTCTTAAATATCCTGGATGTCATGTTTAAAGTCTAAGAGACTGAGTTAATTCCTAAAAAACCAAAACAAACAAACAAAAAAACAACTCAATTCTCTTGGCCCATGCCTTCAGCCAATTAAATACTTTATCTTCTCACTTCTCATTATAGTCTCCAAATAATTCATTTACTTGATTTATAGGTTAAATGCATTTACTACAGGGAAAACAGAAGTACAGGGTAGCAGCAACTGAACATAATTTGAGTTTCTAGCTCCCCACTCTCTTTTCTGCATTCTATCCTTTTGTTTCTACCCAAAGGCTATTTGTAGAGAAACACTGTCTAGCATTCTTCATCTGCACCTCATAACCACTGCCTCACATCTTCTTACCAGTTTCCATAGAGATTGCACATAACTCCTGAACAATGCCACTCTGCTTGTACCATACTCCAATGGGATAGGCCCATAAAATTGCTACCAGGACTCCCTATATGGCCAGAACCTTCTCTGTATCCTTTTGCTGTGTTGCAGATTGAGACATCCATGAAGTGTTCTGGTTGTTTCATTTAAAAAATTCCTATCAAAGGGGATGACCAGCGTAACCTCTGACAGTTGTGCTTCATAGACCACTCCCTAGCCCTGTACAATTCAGTTCTGTATTTTCATCCCTTTTTGGTGTCTAATGATACTGAAAATGTACAAGGAAAACATCAATAGCCTGAAGGCAAAGTATGCTTCAGATATAAATGACATACATATAAAACAGTTCCTATAATAAGGAGACCAAACAGCCCAGAAACCATTTCATCTAGCAAACCTTTAATTGTGTTTCTAAGCTTGACCAAGCAAAGGGACAGTAACAGTAACCCTAAAGATGTGAAGGAAACAAATATTAATTAAGTATCTATTTGCCAAGAAAGGAGGCTAAGTGATATACAGTGCCAGGTCTGGAGTCAGCAAGACTCATCTTTGTAAGTTCAAATCTGGCCTCACACACTAACTGATCTGTGTGACTTGGGCAAGTCACTTAACCCTATTTGCCTCAATTTCTCATCTGTTGTAAAATGAGTTGGAGAAAGAAAAGGCAAACCACTCCAGCATCTTTGCCAAGAAATGAGGTCATGAAGAGTTGGACACAACGGAACATCTGCCAAGCACCTTGCTTAATGCTTTACAAATATTATCTCATTTGATCTACACAACAACTCTGTGAACTCAAAGATCACATATAGTCAGAGGTTGAGTGACTTGTCTAGGGTCACACAAGTGTCTAAGGTAAAATTTGAACTCAGGTCTTCCTGCTGTATCCACTGTACCTCCTAACTGCTTCCAGAGACATAGAAGTAAATATTCTTGAAGTGAGTATGCACATGAATTACCCATCAATACCTGTCCTAGGTCCAGTAGAGCCTCCTTTGGAACCAACTGAGAGCATGAAAAGAACAAGCCTTTTTGCTCCCTTATCCACAAAGAAGAAAAAGGAAATACATCAGTGCCCAGATCAAGGCTTCTCATGAAAAAGGTGTCTTTAGGCCAGCAGTTCTCAACCTGTGGATTGCGACCCCTTTGGGGGTCGAACGACCCTTTCACAGGGGTCACAGGGGCACCTAAGACCATCAGAAAACACATATTTCCATGCTTGACACCACGCTCCTCTATCACTCTCCAGGGAGTTCCACCCACATGCACACATTCCCACATACGAGTATTAAAGGGTCGCAGCATTAGGAAGATTGAGAACTACTGCTTTAGGCCATTTTGTCCTTTGGATTTAAGGTTTAAGCCCTCATGCTTGGACCTAGGCTTGTTTACTTTCAACCTCTTGAAGACCACAGAACCAAAAGGAACATCAGAGTTCTCTGAAAGAGAAAGGTCAGACTAATGAATTGGGTATGCAGTTAAAAAAACTGGAAAAAGAACACATAAAAAACCCCAATTAAATATCAAATTGTAAATCTTAAGAATTAAAGGTGAGATTAATAAAATTGAATGTAAGAACACAAAAAAGTCCATAAAATAGGTGAACCATTGGTTAATATGATTTCTAAAAGGAGAGAGGAAAACCAAATCACTAGTGTCAAAAATTAAAAGAGTAAATATATTACTAATACAGGCGAAATCAAAGCAATTATTAGGAATTATTTTGCCCAACTATATGCCAATAAATTTAATATTCAGGCAAAATGAAAGAATATTTACAAAACTATAAAATGTTAGATTAATAGAAGAGGACATAGAATATCTAAATAAGCCTGTTTTAGCAAAAGAAATCGAACAGGTTGTAAATGAGTGCAATAGTAATGAAATTTGAAGATCCCTTTGTATTGCTAAGCTAACAGGTACTTAGCACTTAGTTTCAAATTAAGCCTCTGTAAAGAAGCAGGAGGTATGAACCCCTGTTGCTGATGTAACAGGAAGGGACTGAACAGGGAGGAGCTATACTGTATATAAGGAAGAGCATAAGCTGGACAGTCAAAATTCCGTGGGGTAAGCATTGTGGAGGCAGAGCAGCTGCTGCCAGGGGGAAAGAGAGAAAGAGAGAGAGAAAGACAGAGAGAGAGAGAGAAAGAGAGAGAGAGAGAAAGAGAGAGAGAGAGAGAGAGAGAGAGAGAGAGAGAGACAAAGAGAGAGAGACAAAGAGAATTTTTCTCATCAAGCTTCTGGAGTCTTGGCTGCTACTGCTGGACTGAACTGAGAATTGAGAAGAACTGAGAAGAGAAATGAGAACTGAGAAATGATATAGAACTTGGAGTTGTGGTAGCAAAACTTGAACTTGTGGTGGCAAGACTTCCAAGGGCCAGATGGAGTTGCCAAAGACTGAGGAAGAATGACTGTGGTGCCGGTATTTGGAATAATAGGTCATTTGCAATATGAATATGGATGCAAAAATCCTAAATAAGTTATTAGCTGGGACACTGCAACAATATATCACAAAGATTATATATTATGAACAAGTGGGATTTATTTCAGGAATGCAAGGATGGTTTAACAGAAGGAAAACTATTAACATAGTTGATTATATCAATAGCAAAAGTAACAAAAATGTATGATTATGTCAATAGATTTAGAAAAAGCTTTTTTTTTTGACAATATACAATACTCATTCCTATGAAAAACACTTGAAGATATAGGTACAAATGGATTTTTCTGCAAATTATAAGAACCATTTACCTAAAATCATCAGCCAACATTACTTGTAATGGGAATAGACTAGAAACCTTCCCTATGAAATGAGTGAAACAATGATGCCCAGTATCATCAATATTATTAGGTATTGTATTAGAAATGCTAGCAATAGCAATAAGAGAAGAAAAAGAAATTGAAAGAATCAGAATGGGCAATGAGGTAATAAAACTATCTCTTTTTCAGATGATATGATGATATGCTTGGAAAATCCTAGAGATTCAACTAAAAAACTAGTTGAAACAATAATCTTAGTGAAGTAGCAGGATATAAAATAACCCCCCGTAAATCATCATTTCTATATGAGATGGTAAGTGATACTTAATTTAAAATAACTGTAGATAGCACGAAATACCTGGGAATACACCTGCCAAGATAAGCCCAGGTACTACATTAAAATAATTGTGAAACATTTTTTATACAAATAAAGTTAGATTTTTAAAGATTGGAGAAATATTAATTGTTTATTGATGGGCAAGATTAGAGAAAATTGGGGGGGAGGAGAATTATAGACATTTTCTTGGATAAGGATCTCATATCTCAAATGTATGGAGAATGTTGTCAAATTTACAACATAAGTCATTCTCCACCTGATAATTGGTCAAAGGATATGAACGGGCAGTTTTTTAATGAAGAAATCAAAGCTATATATATAGCCATATGAAAAAATGTTCTGAATTATTATTGATTAGAGAAATGCAAATTAAAACAACTTTGAAATATCATATCATGCCTATAAACTGATAGAAGAGGGAAATGACAAATGTTAGTGGGAATGTAGAAAATTGGAAAACTAATACAATGTTGATAAAACTGTGAACTGATTCAATCATTTTGGAGAGCAATTTGGAATTATGCTCAAAGAGTTATAAAATTGTGTATATACCACTTGACCCAGCAATATCACTATTAGGTCTGTTTCCGAAGCTGATTATGGTAAAAGGAAAAGAATCTATATATTCTAAAATATTTATAGCAGCTTTTCTTGTGGTAGCAAAGAAGTGGAAATTTCAGGGATACTCCTCAATTGGGAAATGGCTAAACAAGTTGTGGTATGTGATTTATGGAATACTATGGTGAGAAGTGATGAACAGGCTTATTTTTGAAAAAACATGGAAAGACTTGCATGAAATAATGAAGAGTCACATTAGCAGAAGCAAGAGAATGTTCTACATAGTAACAATATTGTTTGAAAAATAACTATAGATGACTAAGGTATTCCAAGTATTATGAATACTTGAATCAACTACAAAGAACCTATGAAGGAAGATGTTAGCCACTTTCAAAGAAAGAACTGGTATGGATAGCATAATTTTATATACATACATACACATATTTGGGTGCATATATGTAGATATGGATATATCTACACATATCTATCACATCTATCTATCTATCTATCTATCTATCTATCTATCTATCTATCTATCTACCTATTTATCTACCTTTGTCAAATGGTGGCCTTCTCTAGTGTGGGTTGGGGAGGGATGGAGGGAGACAGTCCAGAACTTAAACTGTAACAAAAATAAATTAAATTAAAATTTAAAAACAGCCAAATAGATATGAGATTCCTAATAATACCCTCCCACCTAGCTCTCCATCACTGACATTGCTGCCTAAAGCCTTCAGAACTGTGGGAAGAAGTAGTTACACTGAAAACTGCTATAAATTTAACTTTCATATCAGTGCTTTCCTTGGGCTCTAGGAGCTAGGATATAGTGTCTTCTCTTTGAGAGAGGCCAGACCTTCGTACTTTTAATAGATTGTAAATCAGTCTCTAGAGTAATCTGACTGCTCTGCAGATGCATGCACTGCTCACTCCTAATTTGCACTTGGCATGGAGCACCTCACTGATTGATAGCTCTCTCCCATTGTCTGCCAGTTTACGACTCATAAGAAAAATGCTGTATGGCCTTTCTGAATTATTTCCTCTGAATTTCTTAGTGACTTGAATTCAATTACTGTTTTTAAGAAGAAGGGGGGCTAAACAAACTTGGATTATCCCAGAGGACATGGAAGGCTATTTTTTCCATTGGTCTGAAGGATCATGGGTACTTGGGCTTGGAGGAAGGAAGGGAAGGGAGGAATGTAGCTGTTTTAGCTATGAGAGAGCTATGCTTCTGTTTGGCAGTCATCCACTTAGATGCATTTTTGTGTACATTGAGGGAGGTAAAATATACAGAAGTACTATGTAAGTTATGATTCCTATCACACCATCACAAAATCTCAGAGTTGAAAGGGACCTCAGTTTGTATAAAGTGGTGCAGAGTGTACCAAGATAAATCAGAGAAATTCACACAGTGACCCCGATAATGCAAAGAAAAGCAACACCAAAAGATATCTGACCACTGATCCATTCAATGACCACTTATAATTCTATTCTAATCATTCTATTTCTTTTGTGCATAATGTTTCATTTTGTGTGGGGGAACAAATGACCTTTCCCATATCAAATTCATGTTTGTACATTGGGTACCTTTTAATTTTCATTCTTTTTGAGAAATCCCCAGTGGTTCTCAACCTTCCTAATGCCGCCACTCTCTAATACTCACATGTAGGTGTATCTGCATGTGGGCTAACCCTCCTGGAGATGGATAGAGGAGCAGTGTCTCAGTTCCTAAGACCATCGGAAATATGTGAAATATGTGAAAGGGTCATTCAACCCCCAAAGGGGTCACGATCCACAGGTTGAGAACCACTGCTTGACTTTTGAGTCTATCACTATTTCCATAATAGGAACGTTCCTTGGGCTGCTGAGGTGATGAACCAATGAATGGGACAGTGGAATTGAATCTGAGCAAACAACGATTAGATAAAGGCAAGGAACTGATGCAGGGAACTTCAGCCTCTATGAATGTAGGAATCTTGAAAATGCCAAGCACAGGATAAGATGTCAAGTTTTTGGGGTCTTCACACATTAGAACTTTAAAGAATTATTTTTTTTTCCATCATTGAGAAAGAAAACCAAAATTTCTGTTACAAACATGTAGAGTCAAACAAAAACTATTCCCATATGCAAAAGATATACTTCAATTAGCACTCTGAGTCTATTGATTGTTTTATCAAAAGATAGGTAGCATGTTCTTCTGGAAACATAATTGGTTATTTCACGGATCAGAGTAACTAAGTTTTCCAAAGTTGTTTGTTTTTACGATATTACTGTTATTGCACAAATTGGTCTCCTGGTTCTGTTCACTTCACTCTGCATCAGTTTCTACAAATCCCTCCAGGTTTCTCTGAAATCATTCCCTTCATTTCTTGTAGCACAATAGTATTCTATTACATTCAAATACTGTAACTTGTTCAGTCATTCTCCAATTGATGGATATACCATCATTTCCAATTTTTGGTCACTACAAAGGAGTTGCTATAATTTTATACATTCTTAGTTAGAATTTGTTTTGCTTAGAAATAATCCCTTCTTTCGTGTACTCTCTTTTTAATCTCCCCCTCTTCATTCTACCCTTTCCTTCTTGTTTCCTTGTTAAGTCAAAAGTATGTTCCTACCCAACTCTGTGTTTTTTTTCCTTTTCACTTTGTATATACTTCTACCTGCACACCCTGCTTGTAAAAGACAGCTCCATTCCTCCTTTGCCTATTTCCCCTTTAGCATATCCCTCTTCCACTCCCTTTCCATTCTTTTAAGATCATCAAAACATAGTAGAACCATTCCCACATCTTTGTCTAATTAGATTCCCTTTATGACTCCTGATGAAGATAGGGTACTGAGGAGACAAATGTATCATCCACCCATATTAGAATGTGAACGGTTTATCATAATTTAATTATTTATGATTGTTCATTTACTTTTTCATGTTTCTCTCAACTACTGTGTATGCACTTCAAAGTTTCTTTGCTGTTCTGTACTTTTCATGGGGAATGCTTGCAATGTTTATATTTCTTTTGTGTGTGTGTGTGTGTGTGTGTGTGTGTGTGTGTGTGTGATCCAAGAAGAGTAGGTACGTTTTATGGTGGTGGGAGAACGGGGAACAGAAGGAGGGTCTATCCAGTTTAAGACTTGAGATGGCATATTACATCACAGAGGGCCTCCTTCTATAAAGCCCGTTGCTTTTTTCCTATCCAGGCATATGTCAGCCTTTGAGGGTGGTGATAATACCTTGGGGTCACCACAATTATCCCTCTCTGAGGGGAGCCTAGCCACTCTAGCAGAGGAAAAGTACTACAGTGGTTAGGCTTGGGATGGGCCCCCCAAATCAGTTAGGAGCATATGGAGATGAACAAACAGTGTGTTGACAGAAGTTTCTCTATTCATGCCTTCCAACAGAGCCTACATTCTAGCAAAATGATGGCTTAACAGTCCATGACAAAAAGGGTATCCTGCACAGTTTGTGTTTCAGGACCTTTAAAAATAGATTTTCCTGTGTTTTCTGCTTGAGAGGAGTAAAGCTGGGGCATTTTTCCTCTGAGATAAAGCTGACAAAGAAGGACTGGGGGAAAGAGTTGGAGGTCAAGGCACAGGAAACACCGCCAGGAGATTCAAGTAAGAGGAAAATCAAAAGAAATAGTCTTATTTTCCATGGCTCCATTTGGGTCTCCACTGCCCTTCAGCACATATGCATACAGCCAGTACAAAAAGGAGGAGAAATACACATACAGCATAAATAGAGCGGGCACAAGCCCATAAATACAGCAGCAGGCATGGGTACATTATTTCCATTCTCTCCAAAGGCTATCAAGACATTCATCACCACTTGGGAGTAAGTCATTGAACCCTTATAATCTCTGGACAGCCAGCCATGATATTTATTGGAGGCAGGAGCTGCAGGTTGGAATGGTCTGGATCCCAAAGGAATTCAAGAATGAAAATGCTAGGGCAAAAAGCAAACGGGACCCCTTTCACCCTCAGTTGGCTGGTTCTACTGCTGTTTGTGATCCAATAGGGATTCGAAATCAGGGAACACACAAGCTTGTGTTTCACATGGCCCAGCACTGTCAGATTGCCTGTTCTACCGGCTCCAATGTCCACAGACACCAGCTCCTGCAGAAAGGAGCTGGAAGTATCCACAGTTACATGAAGAGTCACTTTGCCCAGAAGCAGTTGCACCTTTCCCGATTTTTGGATAAGCAGTTTTCCCACCTGATCCTCTGTCAGGTCATTCCGTGTACATAAGTTCTCGGCCAATTTAGCTTCCCGGTTTTTCTCTGGCTTCACGAGCACCATCTGCCTATCTTCTCCCTGAACCTCAGTCTTGATGGGTTTGATGTCCTGGGTAGGAGGTTGACTAGGAAGCATGTCAGGGAGCTGCAGGAACAAAAGCCCTTCCTCCTTGCCAAAGCTCAGTTCCCTGAGTAAGTCTGCCACAGACACATCTTGAGGAAGTTCAGGAGACATTTGGCCAGGCCTGTAAGGGGCAGCTGCCTTGGCCTCATCTTCATCTTGTGGTTCCTCTTCTACTTTCAGTGCTGGTACATCCAACTCCATGCTCTCTT
Organism: Pseudochirops cupreus; assembly: GCA_028627135.1. Taxonomy (NCBI): domain Eukaryota; kingdom Metazoa; phylum Chordata; class Mammalia; order Diprotodontia; family Pseudocheiridae; genus Pseudochirops; species Pseudochirops cupreus. Next base: position 185,943,675 of record CM053582.1, on the reverse strand, counting down.
CTTTGGTTCTCCCTAGCCAGAGCTTAACATCAGGCTCTTCACTCTCTTCTTTAAAAAGCCACCCTGAGTGAGTCTGAGGAGGCTGCACAGGTTTGTTTCGTGTCTCATTCTTGAGTGATGACATGAAAATCCATGAAATCATCCTTCTCCAGCATGCCTAGAATTTGTTTAGTTTCCTCATCCGTTTCCTCTTCTGCTTTTTAATGTGGATGATATGAGATGGGCCAAAGTCTGACACATCCACTGTCTTATCCCAGTTGCCTTTCTTCTTCATCATTTCTGCAGGACCCTGCTCAAAAAATGGAGTGGGACTCAATCACTTCTGGATGACACCTTCCTCAACCATTCCCATCTCGTTGTCGATCTCAATCCCTCTCTTGTTTCTCTTTCTTGACTGATATTTCTCCCTTTGGCTTTTCCTTGATCTTGAGGCTAATGATGTTAGGCTAATGATGCCCCCAAGAGTGAGGTCTCTGGAATGGATAGAAGGGAGGTAGCCTGGGGTTAGGGGGCTGCAGGACGCCACCTGATCAGCCCCTGGGTCCCTGGTAGCAAGGGGTGGTACCCTCTGGCGGGGCTTGAGTCCCCCGCCCAGCTGCCCTCCAACATCCTGGTGCCCACCACCTTGAGCCATGTGGCTGAGTAGCCTCGACCAGGAAGGCACAGCACCCACCTCGACCAGATCACACCAGCGTCGCCCCAGTCGCCATTGGTGTGGCTGTGCCTGAGAACCATGTTTATATTTCTTTAGAGGTCCATATTACCCTGGAAGGAATACACTCAGTTTTGTTGGGTAAGTTATACTTGGTGTCTATAAGTCTATGTCCTTTGCCTTCTGGAAATTAATATTCTAAGTTCCCTCTGCTTTTATAGTGGTGATTATCAAAGCATAGGCCCTCAGTTTTTGAATTTTCTTTGTGGATGGTTGTAACTTTTTTTTTCTTTTATCTGAAAACTCTGGATTTTGGCTGTCATGTTCCTGAGGGGTTTTGTTTGGATGTTTCTTTCAGCAGGTCACTGTGGATTCCTTCTATTTCTGTTTTGTCATCTTGTTAAGGCATATGGGCATTTTTCTCTTATGATTCTTGAAATATTTTTTTAGGCCCATTTTTTGGTCATGAATTTCAGGTAGTCCAAATGAGTCTTAAATTATCTGTCCTCAATCTCCTTTCTGGGTCAATTATTTTGCTAGGAGATACCTTACATTTTAAAAATATAATTAATTCATTAATTTTTTAGTTTTCAACATTCATTTCCACAAGATTTTGAGTTCCAAATTTTCCCCTCATTTCTCCCCTCCCCTCCTAGATGGCATGCATTCTGATTACTCCTTCTACCAGTCTGCCCTCCCTTCTATCACCCCACTTTATCCCTTTCCCCTTGCTTTCTTGTAGGGCAATATAGATTTCTATACCTCATTGCCTGTATATCTTATTTCCCAGTTGCATGTAAAAACAATTTTTAGCATTTGTTTTTAAAACTTTGAGTTTTGAATTCTCTCCATTCTTCCCCCCCACCCAACCTCATTGAGAAGGCAAGCAATTCAATATAAGTTTAACACGTATAGTTATACAAAACACTTTCATAATGGTCATGTTGGGAAAGACTAACTATATTTCCCTCCATCCTATCCCACTCTGCACTTATTCTATTTTCTCCTTTGACCCTGTCCCTTTTCAAAAGTGTTTGCTTCTGACTACCCCTCCCCCAATCTGCCCTCCCTTCTAGCACCCTCCCTTATCCTCTTCCTTCTTACTTTCCTATAGGGTAAGATACCCCATTGAGTGTGTATGTTATTCCCTCCTTAAGCCAAATCTGATGAGAGTAAGGTTCACTCATCCCTCTCACTTCCCCTTTCTTCCCCTCCATTGTGAAACTTTTTCCTTGCCTCTTTTATGTTAGATAATCTACCCCATTCTATCTCTTTCTCCTTCTCCCAATATATTCCTCTTTCAACCCTTAATTTTACTTTTTAGATATCATCCCTTTATATTCAACTCACCCTGTGCCATCCATCCAGCTATCTATTTATCTATCTATCTATCTATCTTTCCTCCAACTACCCTAATACTAAGAAAGATCTCATAAGTTACAAATATCATCTTTCCATGTAGGAATGTAAACAGTTCAACTTTAGTAAGTCCCTTATGATTTCTCTTTCCTGTTTACTTCTTCATGCTTTTCTTGATTCTTGTATTTGAAAGTCAAATTTCCTATTCAGCTCTGGTCTTTTAATAAAAATTGCTTGAAAGTCCTCTATTTCATGGAAAATCCATTTTCTCCCCTCAGTTTTTTCTGGGTAGATGATTCTTGGTTTTAATCCTAGCTCCTTTGACTTCCACAATATCATATTCCAAGCCCCTTGATGATCTCTTAATGTGAAGCTGCTAGATCTTGTGTTATCCTGATCATATTTCCACAATACTCAAATGGTTTCTTTCTGGCTGCTTGCAATGTTTTCTCCTTGATCTGAGGACTCTGAAACTTGGCTACAATATTCTTAGGAATTTTCTTTTTGGGATCATTTCAGAGGTGATTGGTGGATTCTTAAAATTTCTATTTTGTCTTCTGGTTCTAGAATACCAGGGCAATTTTCCTTGATAATTTCTTGAAAGATGATGCCTAGACTCTTTTTTTTGATCATGGCTTTCAGGTAGTCCAATAATTTTTAAATGATCTCTCCTGGATCTATTTTCCAGGTCAGTGGTTTTTTTCCAATGAAATATTTCATATTGTCTTTTCTTTTTTCTATACTTTTGGTTTTGTTTTAGAATTTTGTGATTTCTCATAAAGTCATTAGTTTCCTTTTGCTCCATTCTAATTTTGAAGGAATTATTTTCTTCAGTGAGCTTTTGGACCTCCTTTTCCATTTGACCAATTCTGCTTTTTAAGGCACTCCTCTCCTCATTGACTTTTTGGACCTCTTTTGCCATTTGGATTATTCCATTTTTTTAAATTTTAACTTTTATTTATTTTAGTTTACATCATTCATTTCCATGAGATTTTGAGTTACAAATTTTCTCCCCATCTTTCCCCCAAACAGCCATCCCACTGTATAACCCCTCCCCCAGTCTATTCTCTCTTATGAGCTCCCCCATCACCCCTCTGACTTTCCAGTAGGGCAGGATGGATCTCCCTACCACAGGGCCTGT
>CM053582.1:185899950-185940023 GCA_028627135.1 Pseudochirops cupreus | reverse complement strand
TGATAAACTAATTACTATTACATTTCTCTTCCCAATTTTTCCTCTACTTCTCTTACTTGTTTTTCAAATTCTTTTTTGAGCTCTTCCATGGCCTGTGACCAATTCATATTTTTCTGGGAGGCTTTTGATGTAGGAGATTTGACTTTGTTGTCTTCTTCTGGTTGTATGTGTTGATCTTTGTCACCAAAGTAGGATTCTATAGTCTGAAGATTTTTTTAAAATGATATTTGCTTATCTTCCCAGCCAAATACTTGACTTTCTAACTCTTTGCCAAGGTAGGACTCTGCTTCCAGTGAGAGTGAGTATACTGTCCCAGGCTTCAGGGGTTTCATATCAACCACTTGATCCCCCATCCCTCCAAAGCTCTGGAAGTAGCTGTCACTGATGCCACCTCCACCCCCCAAAGCTGGGGCCAGACCATAGCTGGACTTAGCTCCTCTTTCACCCAAGTCCCACAGAGTTTTCCCACTGACCTATGCTGTCCTTGGCATTTGTGGGTTGAAAAGACTGGAAATTGCCACAGCTGCCAATGATTCAGTGCCCTGAGGTCTGCTCCACCCCATCTGTGCCTGTGTGGCCCACACTAGACTGTGCTCCGCTCCCAGTCTGGTGTGACATAGCCTTCTTGTTGACCTTCTAGGCTGTCCTGGCCTGGAGATGCGTTTCACTCTGTCATTTTGTGGGCTCTGTAGCTCTGGAACTTTAGAGCCATTGTTTTTTACAGGTGTTTGAGAGGTCTGGGGTAGAGCTCAGGCAATTCCACCTTTTGCTGCCATCCTGGCTCTACCCTGGTACCTTACATTTTCTTTTACTATTTTTCAGTCTTTTGGCTTTTAAATTATTTCTTGTTGTCCTGTAGTTGTTAGCTTCTATTTGGCCCATTCTAATTTTCAGTGAGCTTGTTGTTTGGACAAGGTCTTGTACCTTTTTTGTCCCAAACTGTTAATTCCCTTCTCCCCTCCACCCCCTCATTTTGTTTATAAAACATTTTAATATAGGCAAAAAAACCTGCTTTGTCTCTTCTAGGAAACCTAGTCGAACTTGCGTAGAAGGTATGTTTTCCTTGAGGATTTTTCTTGAGGATTTTTCGGAATCATTCTTTTCTTGTGGGTTTATATCTTCAGCATCCCTATTACTGTAATAGTTTTTAGATTACAGATTCTTTTTGTTAGCTCATTCTTCCAGGTTACCTCCTAACTATGGAATTTGTATTAGGACCAGGCCCTGTGCGTTAATGATAGGAATTTCTGGGCCTGTCTTGTGTCCTCCTAGGTCCTGCTGTTTTCTTGGCATGTTGAGTATTGTGTTATACCAGAATCTCAGGGACTGTTTAGCTCGGGTACTGGAAAGTTTTCAATGTACACTAAAGAGTCTGATCCAGGGTGAAGTCTGTGCACTGTCCCCTAATCTGAACTCTGCAAGGGTAATAAGTGGTACATGCACAACTGACTTACAATTAATTATGCAAAGTAGTGCTATGGAAACACTAATTAGGTTTATACATCTTAGCGCTAAGAATAATTTTATCAAACAAATTCAAACATTAGTGTGTATTAGCTATTAGATGATACAAACATTAAGCCCATTAGAAATAAATTATCAGCCTGATTTTCTAGGGTTTCACAGTAAGTATGTCTCATAATAGTACTAAATGGTAAGTTTCCCTCTCTGTCTAGCTGAAGGTCATGTGTCTTCCTCCAAAGTGGGTGCTTGGCAAGTCAGGAAATCTCTGCTAGGCAATCAGCATTGTCCTCAAGTCAACACAGGGTTTGCTTAGATCTCAAGTGCAAGAGAACATAAGAATCAGTCTCAGTCATGACCCACAGCTGAAAACTAGAGGTTTCCGGTGGATTTCTTATAGTTTTGGCCGCAGGTGTTACCCAGTTTCTGACTGGTGATTTATTACATAAGTTTATGATGAAGAGAAACCATCATACAGAGTTAATGTTATTAGCAAGTATTTGTCAGTTCAACATATTTGGAGGACACCTGCCATTAGTAGCTATTTATCAGATTTGGGGAGCAAACACATCATTGCCAAACTATGCCACTTAAGTCCTTATCTTAATACAGAAAAAACTCTACTTAGGTAACAGCTATTCCATCACAAAATGGAAGTTTAAAACCAAATGGATTTAGTTATATCAAGATGATCAACTTATTCTCACTACAGTAAGTTCCTGTCCTAGGTTTATATCTGAGCAACACACCTATGGGCATGTTCCAGGTGGAGTTTCAGAAGACTCTTGCTGCACTTAGCTACTATCAGCCAGCCCTGCCAATTATCAGTGATAGAACTTTTGACTCCCCTTTGGTCTGGGATTCCTGCTCTGATTATTTTGCTACAGGCTTTAGATTGGGTTGGAGGCTGGAACTGAGACCTGCACAACTGCTACTTCCTTCTGAACTTGTTTCTTGCTAGATGCACAGACTAGGGCTCATGTGCCAATCCGTTTCTCACTCTACTCTGGGTCTGTGACCTGGAACTAAGTAGTGAGTAAGAGTGTGCTGTTAAATGTTTAATGACTGGCTCCCCATAAAATAAATGTGTACATAAAATACTTTAAGCTTAATCTGCATTATTAACATTTTCTCCATTACATTCTTAGGTCTAGACAATAAATAAAACACTAAATCAAGACTTGATTTGTAGCATTTACTGATTTCCAAGATGTAAATATTTACACCGAAAATTTAATGATTGGCTCTTGTGAGCCAGTACAAGTTGGCTTTAGCACATTCCTGGAAGTGAGCAACAGAGTTGCCAATTGGCACCTAGTTCTGCACCCTGCACAAGCTCAGGCCCATTTATGTGTGTTTTGGACCTTTTCTTGCTCTGATGTAGAGTTTCTCCCTGCAATGGAATGTTCCTCAAAGCTATTCCAAGCAAAACTCTCTACCCAGTGACTGCAGACCTCTCTTCCTATCTCCCTTTGCCAACCAAGGTTGGAAAAATGACTCAGTCATTTGTTCCCTTGGATTTCTCAACCAGGGCTTCTCCTCATGTGTTTTCTAGGTCTGTGTTGAGTAGTTATGGGGTAGAATTTGGTTGTGTTTCTGCTTGCTTTCCCACCATCTTCCACACAATCAAAATGGACCCATTATGAAGAAATTCATTAGGCTTCAAATAAAGGTTCCCTAAAGCTGTATAACCTTCAACAAGAGGCTTAACCTCTCTGTATGTATGATGTCAATATTTATATAGTGCGGGAGCTCAAAGGCCTAATGATGAAACATACTCTCTGCCTCCAGAGAAAGAACTGATATTGTTTTAATACAGACTGAAGCATGCTGTTTTTTTCCACTTTCTTTTTTTCTTTCTTTTTCTTTTATTTGAGTCTTCCTATAAAAAATGACTAACATGGAAATGTTTTACATTATTACATCTGTATACCCTATATCTGATTGCCTATTATCTCAAGGAGGGGGGAAAGGAGGGATAGAATTTGGCACTAAAAATTTTAAAAAATATGTAATTGGGGGGAAATAAAATAAGTTTAAAAATTTTCTTGAAGTGTAGGAGCTAATCTACCTGATATTAGGATCATAAATATAGAGTTAGAAGGAAACTTAAATGAGCTAGTCCAAGATCCAGAGAAATGCAGTGACTCCCAAAATCAGCCAAGTATGATGTGGTAGAACTGAGATTTGAATCTATATCATCTGACTTCATATATGGAACTCTGTGCTATATCACTCTGTCTCTCCAAAGTTCCTGGTCTTAGATCTTATTCTAACAATATATGATTCTATATAAAATGAAATAACCAGGGTAATGTGATATGTTTCTAATGGACTCCTATTTATGGATTCATCTAATTTACTTTGAATTGCACTTGTTTATGATAGAGAGTGGTAAAAAGTAGTAGTACTTTATAATAGCAACTTTTCAAAATGTAGCAAATAGAGTTCTGAACCAAGAATCAGGAAGATCAGAGTTAAAATTCGGTCTTAGACACTTACTAGCTATATGACTTTGGCCAAGTCACTTAACTTCTATCTACCTAGGTTTCTTCAGCTGTAAAATGAGTATAATAATAGCACCTGCCTCCAAAGAGCTGTTTGTAAGGATCAGCTGAAATAACGTTTGTAAAGCGCTGAGCACAATGCCTGGTATATAGTAGGTACTTAATAAATGTGTGTTTCCTTTCACAAAATATAGCTGCCTCTGAAGAACTGAAAATCAACATCCCAAAGAGAGGGTGATGGAGAAGCACATGATGGGTGTGAGCAGGCTGTAAGGAAATGTGAAGAATAAGGCTAAAGATGTTATCAATGAAATGTATGTGAGGAAGAGAGGATGAGCTAGTCATGTGGTGAATGTAAGGTCTACTAGGTGCATCGCTATTGTATTCCACTGATACCCTTGCGACATCAAGAAAATGTGAGGAAAGTCTCTGGAAAATTGTGACCAAGAATTGCATGAGAGAGATGGACAGACATGGTTGGGTTCTAATCTGAGGCATTGGAAAGAATATCCAGTCTGACCATTTGGGTTGAGTATTTTCACATGTATGTGATCTCTCTTTTGAGTGTTACACTATTTCTGTATAATACCGGTATTTGATGGTTTATGTTTGTGTGTTGTTGTTATTTTTACTGGAGGAGAAAGTGAGGCTGGTGACTTTGCATAGCCCTGCCTCACTTAAATTCAATTTACTTGCATGTCATGGCACCTCCCATGATGTCATGGTCCTCTTTGAGAATGAAGCTACAAACAGCATCAACTGGACAGTGATTTCATTGGTATAAGGAGGGGAGAATCTTCCTTTGCCAATACAGATCAGTACCTTCTCTGCAGTTAGGGCAGCTAGTTGAGCAGCTGAGTGAAGCAGTGGCTAGAGTGTTAGGCCTTCAGTCAGGAGGACCTGAGTTCAAATCTACCCTTAGACACTTACTAGCTGTGTGACTCTGGGTAAGCCACTCAGCCCTATTTGACATCATTTGTAAAATGAGCTGGAGAAAGTCCTTTGCAAGCACAAATGATCAACCACTTCAGTGTCTCTGTCAAGAAACCCCCAAATTGGGTCATGTAGAGTTGGATATGACTGAAAAGCCTGAACAACAGTAACCTTTTCTGCAATTTATAGTCTTGGAGTTTGCTTAGAGCATTGAAATATTAAGTGCCTTGCCCAAGGTAAAATAGTAGTAAAGAAGAAGTGAGACTTGAACACAGATCTTCCTGACTTCAGGGTCAGCTCTCTAGTCACCATGACATATATATTATTCCCATTTTATAGATGGAGAAACTGAGACTTTAGTGATCAAATGACTTGTCTAAGATCATCATCACTAAGTGACAGAGCTGGGACTAAACCACACGTCACTCTATTGAGCAATGAAACAACAAATATTTGCTAAGGGACTGTTATTTCCCAAGCACTTAATATTGCTAAACTGTCAAAGACAAAAATGAAAGTCTTTGCATCTTATCCTAATACTATCTTAGATTTTTATACTATACATCATACTTGTAGCCCATCCACACCAACACCCTGAAGGTGATCAGCCCCTGGGATGGAGAATCCTTGCCCAAGATCTAACCTGATTACATACATGGTTGCATTCGTTCCTATAATTTTTATGCTTGCAAAGGACTTATTTGCTAAGTGGGGGTGGAAGTCACACATGTAATAGAAAGTTGGAAAAGAAAGCTAATGGGGCAGTTAAGTGGTACACAAGTCCCGGAGACTGGAGGACCTGAGTTCAAATTTAGCCTGAGATACTTACTCTCTGTGTGACCCTGGGCAAGTCACTTAACTCTGATTATCTTTTTTTAAAAATGGGAAAAAAGAAAGCTAATAGAGCTGAAAGGTGAGAGTGGGCAGATTTCTCAAATGCGTCCCTCAGTAACTCGGCACATTGTTTTAAGGCATATACTGCATTAAGGTTTCTCCTACTGTCTCCCCAAACTGTACTGGTTTCCAAATAGAGCAGGCTGACTGCAGCCTGGATTCAAATTTAAAGGTAAGTTACATTTTATGACAAGTTCAAATCCTTCCCAGGACTCCAATAAAGCAGCTGCATAGACAGATTTTCAGGATGTCCTGCTCCAAACTTTATAGATAAGGACAGTGCCTGCCAAGTGATCTGGGGGAAATTCTGATGAAGAGTATGGCCATCTTGATGTAATCAGAAGTTCACTGTCAGCCTATGGCTTCACAATGGCCAAAGGAGATGATGAAGTCTCAGCACTTATGCCAGGAGACACTGGATGGCAGAGGCCTGAAAGAAGGATTCCCTGTCTTCTGGGAATTGCTTATTTATACTTTTGACATGTTTGAAAACTGTGCAAAAAAAAAGTACCATTTAACACATATATTATCTCAGGAAACAACTCAGCACAGTTCTTTAAATATAATAAATGCTTAGTAAATGTTTTGGGAATTGAATTTAATTGAATTAAAGTCTAGACTCCGTCACTTACCATAAGGCATTGTGAATGGGAAAACAATGTTAATCACCTAGGGTAATCCACGTGACCACTCTAAACTTCAGTTTCCTCATCTGTAAAATGGGGTTAATGATAATGCTTGGACTTTCTAATCTATAGGTTATCTGTGAGGATATACAAGCTAATGGATAATAATCAGCTATGAGATAGCTGAAAGAGTCCTGAATCTGCCACTAATTAGCTGAGTAACATAGGCAATTCAAATAATGTTTATGAACTTATTTCCTCATCTATAAAATGGAGAACCCAATTATCTCATTACTTACAGGAAGATTGTAAGGAAAGTGTGGATGGTGTATGAGTGCTATCAGTGCCTACTAAATTTCAGTGCCTCCAGCCAAAGTCATAGTTGCCCCACCCTAGTTATAACTCTACCCTGAAGATTTGAAAATAGAAGTGAAACTATTCTTGTCTTAAAGGATTTATTTTTTTTTGGCAGGGGAAAATATTTGTATTTGAGCTGTCTATATACAGAATAGTCTGCTTTGGGAGGCAGAAGACTTCTCTCACCATCAGAAGACTTCAGGTGAAGGCTGGATGACATCATTACACATGCAATCACGGGGATTTCCTGTTTTGATATGGGTCATTTTGAGTTACCTCTAAGGTCTTATCCAACACCGAGTTTCTGTAATTTTATAAAGAAAGCAGCACTAACAATGAAGTTTCAACCCACTGAAAAAGCAATTTATCCTGCCTACTTTTCAGAACAATTCCAACCCTGTCTTAAACAATCCACATTTTAGGATGTGTGATCTAGGGAATGCTCAGCCCATGTGCCTGGTGGAGATGACCATCTCCTCTTTCTGTAAGTTTACATTTAAAATGTCTATAGAGGTATCGATGGGCCAACACAGAACAATGCATCCACTTGTGCACACATATTCATCCTCCAGTGGTTAATCAGGGTCCCCCAAGGGTGTTTGTGTAAATTTACTGAGGCCAGCACACACATACTTTGTGTAAGGTATATACGCAGCAGTAATATCATTGGCAACAGATTTGTTGGAAGGAATATAGGATCTGGAGTTAAGAGATCTGTGTTCTAATTCCAGATTCAGCTGTACATCTAATGAGCTGGGTCTCAAACTTTTCATTTGCTAAATGAAAAGAATCATGACAGTCTTGTCTACCATAGAGGTCTACTATGAAGATCGAATGAGCGCATAGATGTCAAAACACTTGGCAAAGAATAAAATACAACACAGATGTTATTATTACAGCATCAATAATAATAACTGGCCTTGACTGGATAGGGAAGAAGGTGGGATTTGAAGCCACAGAGGGGAAGTAAGAAGTAGCAGAGAAATGTAGTTAGGGAAAGGTCGGGAGATGGCCACCATCTTATTCAAATTCCATTCCATTAATTCTACAAACCTTAACTACTATATTCTAGACTTGGTGTTAGGTGCTGGGAAAACTGTACAAAACCAAAAATGAAATAGTCCTTGGTGGCAAGGTGCTTACATTCTAGTCGGGAAGACAACAACGTGTACGAATGGAATTACGTAAGTATATACTGAATATGTGCAAAATAAATACATAAAATTTTGGGAACTGTGCTCCAGCAGCTGTGTGTCTTAGGAATGATTTCACATAGAAGGTGGTGCTTCGGCCAAGTGTTGAAGGAAGCCAGGAATCCCAGGAGATAAGAGATGAGAATGGATAGCAGAGGGGAGAACCAGTGCAAAGGGAATGGAGGTAGGAGATACAGAATGTGAGAACTCGAAGTGACTGACTTTTTTGGAGGGGAGAAGGCAGGGCAATTGGGGTTAAGTGACTTGCCCAAGGTCACACAACTCTGTGTGCAAATCTGCCACTTGGCTTTAATGTTCAGATCCTTAATCAATCAGCTCTATTCTTTCCGGGGTCTCTTCTATCCTGCATTACTAGAGAAGTGTGCTTGAAAATGTAGAGCATAGCCATGAAAGGCAGCAGTTCCCTTAAAACTGTACCTTTAAAAATCTGTTAAAAATATTTTCTGAGAAGAGATATGTGTATTTGTGTTTGTGTGTGTATGTGTGTTTGTGTGTGTGTTTATGTGTGTGTGTGTGTGTGTGTGTGTGTGTATAAATGAGACGACCACCACCTCTTCTTGGGCAGCATCCTTCAGGATCTTTAAGCATTAACAATAAAACACTTGTCTGGTTGTTCCCACCGAAAAATTAGAGATAATTTTAATCAAGTGAGGAACATGGAGAGATATTTCATGAAGATTATCATGCTTATAGACTTTCAGGGACATTTCTAGCTCATTACATCCTTGAAAATTTACAAAAAACCCACTTCACAGAAATGCAGAATCGTAGAGTTGAAAGACCTAAGAGACCACGTAGGTCAAACTGTACTCAATTAAGAATTCCTTCTACAATTCTGCTAACAAAGGGTCATCCAGCTTCTGTGTGAAGACCTCCAATAAAAGGGAACTCATTGCTTCCTAAGGCAGCATATTCCACTTTGACATTTCTCTTTCTTTGTCTCTTTGTCTCTATCTCTGTCTTTCTCTCTCTGTCTCTCTCTCTCTCTCTGTCTCTTCACACATATATATATATATATGCATATACACACACATGCATACCAACACATGTACATATACAAACACATATGTTCATATATATATATCTGATTCATATATTGTCTATGAATTAAGAACATAATTTCTAATATTGAAAATACAGAGCCAGCAAGTAGAATGAAATTAGACTGCATCTCCTGACTCCATTTGGTTTTTACTTGACACAAGGTCATGTAGACTTCTAGGTTCCAAAAGAAAAAAGGGGTAGGGAAAAAGGGAAAGAGGGAGAGAGAAACAGACAGAGACAGCAAGACAAAGGGAGAGATACAGAGACAAAAAGAGAGAGACAGAGAGACAGAACTTTACCAGTTGTGTGACCATGGGCAAGTGAGTCATTAAACTTGTTTTCTCATCTGTAAAACAGAGATAATAATCCTTGTAATAACAATCTCACAGGGTTGTTGGGGATGATCAAATAGGAAAATGTATGTAAAGTTCTTTGTAAATCTCAAAATCCTTTATCCATTTCATGATTCAAAAAAGAGAGTTTTTAGAAAATCCGTGGCTCTTTAAATCCTATCCATCCTATCTGGTCTAGTGTAGGTAGCATATTACCTACTTTCTTTCTTTTTTTTTTTTGGAGGGGAGAAGGCAGGGCAATTGGGGTTAAGTGACTTGCCCAAGGTCACACAACTAGTAAGTGTTAAGTGTATACGGTCAGATTTGAACTCAGATCCTCCTTACTCCAGGGCTGGTGCTCTATTCACTGTGCCACCTAACCACCCCTACCTTCTTTCTTACTTGACTTGATAACCTATTTCTTGGCATCCTTTGGATTAAAGTGAATATCACAGTTTCATTCCAAGTTCTAGACCAGATCTAAGGGTCACTTGAGGTGTTACCCCTTTTCATTATTTTGAGTCAAGAAGGTCCAACACCTGTTTACAACAGAAAAGTGGAGCATTTATCTAGTCACATGATATATGTTGCTCCCTTTTCCTGAAACTCATTGTTGTGATTGAACTTGAGTAGGAAAGGGTCCAGTTATCTCACTTTTGAACTCAATTCCAGATATTTAGAGGGCAACAAGATGGTAATCAGTCAACACACATTTATTAGGTACCTACTGTATGCTAAGTACTGTGCTAAGTGCAGATGATAGAAAGAAATGTAAAACAGTCCCTGTTTTTAAGGAACTCCCTATTTAAAGGGGGGGAAATGATATGTAATCATCTATGTAGAAACAAACTATGTAACTGATAAATTGGAAATAATCAAAAGAGGGAGGGTACTAGAATTATGGAGGATCAGGGAAGATTTCTCATAGGAGGTGGGATTTTAATTAGAATTTGAAGAAAGCCAGAGAAACCAGGAGGCAGAAATGTGGAAGGAGAGTGTTATTTACATGGGAGAGAGCCAGTAAAAATACTCAGAGTTGGGAATGGAATGTTTTGCTTGAGGAATAACAATGAGGTCAGTGTCACAGAGCATGCGTGTGTGTGTGTGTGTGTGTGTGTGTGTGTGTGCGGGGAGTGGGTGGTAAAAAGATATGAGATGATTGGAAATGTAAGGATGAGGTCAATAGATAATTTCAATATTATAAAAGATAGTTAAACAGGAAGACACATTCCTCTGCTCCTTGGATTAATCATGTTTCTGTCCTTAGTTTGTTAAGCTGATTCTAATTCTTCTGACTATTACTTGATATAGAGAATAGCCAGATCTCTCAACCAACATCTAGAGAGCCAGAAAACATCTGGGTGGGTGGGTGATGGTGATAGCATCACATTGGCTGATCTAACTTTGGTTGTCTTGTATTACAAAAGAAGGATCAAAAAGACCCTCCAAGTTAAATTACCATACACTTTGATATTCAGGAACTTCAATGCAAAAGTGGGAAAAGATAAGGATAACAAGAAATGTACAGGAAAACATAGTTCAGGAAAAACAAGTCAGAAAGGCTAAAGGCTTGTAGACTGCAGAGAGGCTTCAGGCTTTTGCATCATGAATACTTTCTTTGATAAAATACTTCATTGACACTGAACTTAGTACCAAATAATATTATGAAATTGATTATATTTTAACAGACAGGAAAAGACTTGTTATTGATGTAGGAGTTATCCCTGAGTCAGGTCTCTGTGTATAGTTAGACCACACATTTATCAAGGCAAAGATCAGAATTAATCAAGAGCAAGAATAAAGAATAATAACTAGAAAAGGAAATGAAGTACAAATGAAATGACTTGATCATGAACTATTTATGTAAGTAATTAGTAATGAAAAATGAGAAATGAACAATAGAAATTGCATTTACATCTATTATAACTCTATATTGACATTCAACTGTTGTAAGTCTATTGTTACAAGAAGACCAAAAGGACTAACAAAATTTTAAAAAAAAGGATTTTAGTCAGCAGAGGATAAAGTCAGTTTAATGATGACTTCTTGTCCTCCTATCGTTTTCATTCTTAAATGCTCTTGAGACAACTTTGCATTTAAAGAAGAAAAAGGTGGAGGACAAAAAGAAGAAAAATGAAAAATATCTGTAAAGATTAATAAACAACCCTCAACGTTAAGGATAGTGGAAATACCATGTTGGATCTTAACATCAATCTCCTGGATGTGCCTATAGATAACAAGCAACACCACTAAGAAAGATAAAGATGGGGAAAACAACTGGATTGGATTAAATGTATATAAAGGAGATCTGTGTTGGAGAAGACATGATTGTATAGGTATTGAGGAATCAATATGCTTTTAAAGGTATCTGAAGGAAAGGAAGCTCTTCAAGCATAGAAAAAAATCTTGGCTCTTGTTAATACTCAACAAAGATGATCAAGAAAATATAAATGTTCATGTAAGTTGAGGATGTTTTCAATGATGATATTAGTAAAAGAAAAGCAGGTTTCCACAAGGAATATTCAATAATAAATACCATTTCACAACTGACTGAAAGATGAAGAAAACACAAGATCCTGCCATGTTTATTGTTTGTTGATTATGAAAAAATACTTAATTTTGTGAAAGTGTCACTTTACAAGCTCTTCCAATAAAACATCTCCCCTTCATACATACATACTCTTTGGAAATGCATGGGAAAGAAATAACTATTTATGAAGCTCAAATCATAAATATAAGTCATGAGATAAAAGAGATGTATACTTGCCAAAAGCATTTGCTGGATCTCCTGAATCATAGTTACAGAATCAAAGTAAGAGAGGGATTCAATATGGATGATGAGATTCTTCTGATGTGAATGTAGGTGGATGACATTGCAGAGGTTCACTCAAATCCAATAACCTTGCAGAACCTCCCATAAAATAATCTGTAACCACTCAAAACAGTTTGGTCTCCCTAACCACACAGAAAAGACTAAGTGAATGAAGAATGTCTACTAAGAAATTAACCAATAAGTATTTATTAAGTGCCAACTACATGCCAGGCACTGTGGATGGATACAAGTATGATCTTTATGAATGAATGAAATAATCGATATTCAAAATGAGCTTGCATTCTAAACAGGGGAGATAGCAAAAGCATATGTAATTGTACATGCAACTTATAGAGATCATTCATCAGTATTTAAATGTGGGACAGAAAGTACAATTGGGCAGTGATTTAGGTCTAAAGTTGAACAAGTGGAGTTGAGTGGTGTAATGGGAGTGAGAATGTGAAGATCTTCCCTGCCTCTTGTATTTGCAATCAAACAGGTACTTAGCACCTTATTCCAAGTTCATGATTGTGTCAAGTATTAAGACCCAGACCTTGTGAATCCCACAGTGGGATGGATTTGCTGATGTAAGAGGAAGGGGCTGGAAGGGGAGGAACTAATACCTTATATAAAGAAAAGCCCAAACTAGAAAGCCAGAACATCTGGGAGCAAGCATCAGAGAGGAGGTAAGAATTGAGAAGAGAACTGAGACCTGAACTGAGAACTAAGAAGAACTGAGAAGAGGACTGAGAAGAACTGAGGAATGAGAAGAGAAGAGATTTTTGAGAACAGAACTTGTGGCAACAGAACTTCTGAGAGCTGCTGAGAATTTCTGAGGGCCATCTGGAGCTGCCAAGAACTTCTGAGGAGCAGCTGGAGCTGCTGAGAACTTCTGAGGGCAAGCCAGAACTGCTGGGAATGAGAAATGAGAAATGAGAAGAAAGGAGAACTGAGAGGAAGCATGATTGTGTTGCTGGTACTTTGTCTGTCTGTTTTGATGTTACTTTGTCTCAGACCTTGTTGTTGGGTCTATATTGATTTCTCAGGCAGAAAGTGAATTGATGAGGATGCTAGCAATGTGAATGAATGTTATTGTGGCTTTGTTAAGCTTTGTCTTCCTGGGAACAGAAACTGTGAAGGACTTGAGGTGCACCAGACTCTGTGAGCTTCAATATGGAACAGGAACTGTATAAGAAGTTGGACAAAGAACTGAGAGCCGTCTGCCTTTGAACCCAGGTGGCAGTTGGATAGATTCAGGCAGGAGCTGGGACCATGGAAGCTGAGAGCCTGTCTTGAGTCAAGATGAAAAGACCTGTTCTTGGGTATTTAATGCAAACTGAGAAGGCCATTATTTACTGTGGTCTAGAGGTATAGAATTTTGACCTTCACATTTAGATGATTGAGTTAAGGACTTCTCCAATTAAAAAGAAAGAAGACTTTTTGATTGAAGAGATTAGGACAATATGACCTAAGGGTGGAAAACTTTGACCTTTGTACTTTGTGTCAATTAAGGAAGCTTGCCTCCTTAAGGATAATTGAATTAAGGACTTATTAAATGATTGAGTTCTTACTAAATGAATATTATCTTTTGCTTAAAACTATGTGGCCACTTTAGTGCTAACTTGTTAAGTTATAACATTGTGGATGCTGTACTTTGATTTTCTGTGAATGTTTTGTCTTAGTTTGTCACTGAATAAATAGAAAGTTCACTATACTGTGTAATCAGAACCTTGAAGCTGTTCACAGCAGCAGTCCTCTGGAAAGCTGCTTGTGTTTGGCTTTACAGGTGAGCTGGGTGGACTTAGAGAAACTGCAAAACTTCTTTAATAACTCCATGCAAACAAAGGCCCATTTTTTAATATCAGTGTTACTATATAGCAATGAAAGTTAAATTATAAGTCCACAAAGAATTAATATGAGTATCAAAAGAGAGAAATGGATAGGAGTATGATTGATGAGAGAAGGCTGCAACATATAGCTGATAAGGAACTTTAAAATAGGTATAAACCATGTTATCGGGAAGATGTATGATAGGAAGAAAAGATGGGCTGGACATATGGCAAGTTTGAAGGATGATAGGTGAGCAATGAGTGCTCCAGTGATACCCTTAGGCTATCAAGAGGATATAAGGAAGGTCATTAGCACATTAGATGGACTTCCTATGGCTAACATATGGACATGGACAGTAATCACACAGAACAGGAAACCATGAGTCCACATAATTGAAGCAAAATCTTAAATCAGTGAGATCAGGGATCTATTAAGCATTAAAACATTAGTTAATTCACATGGTCTTCCCAATACCTCCCTTAATGTAATACCATGCACTAGCAGCTTCCGAAAAGAATGTTACTGTGAACAGCTTTTTAAGGTTCTGATTACACAGTATAGTGAACACTCTATTCAAGAACAAATCAAAGGAAAACATTCACAACAAATCAAGATACAGTATTCACAGCATTACAGAAAATCACAATATAGTGTTCACAACAGCTTATCATTAAAATGGCCACATAGTTTTCACCAAAGTGGTCACAGTATTTGGAACAAGGAACAATCATCTGGTATCCCTAAGGAGGTTTGCCTCCTTACTTAATCATTCAATCATCTCAGAATACAAGTCAGTCTTCCTCTCATGGGGCAACTAGGTTGATTTTAATCAGTCACTTATTTAGCAATCAGTTACTAAGTATTGCTAATCACTAAATACAATCATTAGAAAATACACAAACCCTCCATTCCTAGGTCTTTAGTAAATTTCAATTTCATCACAGCATTTGATATCCAAGGAGAGATCTTTTCTTCATCTTGACTCAGGGTGGTTTCTCAGATTCCCTGGATCCCCTTCCATGGTACCAGCTCCTACCTGAATCCACCAGTCTCCTGGATTCAGGGGCAGACAGCTCCCAGGTCCTTGTCCAGTCCTCCAGGCAGTTCATCCTACACACTGAAGTTCACAGAGTCCAGCATATCTCAAAACCTTCACAACTTATGTTCCTGGGAACTCAAGGAACAACCAAGCCACAAACAAAGTCTTAGCATCCCAGTCATGCCTCCCCAGTCCTCCGGCAGTTTGGCTGGCCCTAGGACCCAGAAGAAATCTCAGCCTTCCAGGTGGCAGCAACAACTTCGGCCTTCCAGGCAGCCCTCCTGGCAGCAACTTCAGCCTTCACCAGTTTCTGGTCTCGAGAAAACTCCAACTCAGTTCTCAGTCCAGCAGTAGCAGCCCAGCTTCCAGATTCTGCTGAGAGAAACTCCCTTACTCTCTCTCTCTCTCTCTCTCTCTCTCTCTCTCTCTCTCTCTCTCAGCTGGTTTCAGTCTCCATGTTTCTTCTACCAGAAGCTTGTCAGGAGAAAATTATGACTCTCTCTCTCTGGGGTTTTTCTTATATACACACATAGCATTGGCTTCCTGTTTCAGCTAATCCCTTCCTGTTATGTCAGCAACAAGAGACAGAGTTCACACCTTCTGTTTCTTTCACAGGGGTTTGATTAGTTACTAAGGGATAAGTACCTGCTTACTTGACATAACAAAAAGGGGTCTTCAAATTTAAATGAATTACCATTATACTTACCAATAGGTGACTTGTTTGTTTAGATGCCACAAATAGTCAAAACAACCCTTGCAGTGGTAGAAACAGCAACTAGTGGTTATGGTATCTGTGTCACATACAAAAGAGCCATCACATTGAAGCCCATTTCTGCCATCCCCTTGAGGCTATCAATCAGTGTAGCTATATGTATTCCACTTAGGGCAGGTAGATGGTGCAATAGATAGAACACTGGTCCTGAAGTCAGGAAGACCTGAGTTCAAACCCAGCCCCAGACATGAGCTATGTGACCCTAGTCAGGTCTCTTAACCCTGTTTGTCTCCATTTCCTCATCTGTAGAATGAGCTGGAGAAGGAAATGCCTCTCCAGTATCTTTGCCAAGAAAACCCCAAATGGGGTCATGGAGTCAGACTTGACTAAACAACAGCAACAAATTCCATTACAGATGATAACTAACATAAATATTGCACTTACTATGTGCCAACTACTTTATAATTATGCTCTCATTTGATCTCACAACAACCCTGGGAGGTGGATG
The DNA here is from genome assembly GCA_028627135.1 of Pseudochirops cupreus. Classification (NCBI taxonomy): domain Eukaryota; kingdom Metazoa; phylum Chordata; class Mammalia; order Diprotodontia; family Pseudocheiridae; genus Pseudochirops; species Pseudochirops cupreus. Next base: position 185,923,754 of record CM053582.1, on the reverse strand, counting down.
CTATTATTATCACCATTTTACAAATAAGGAAACTGAGGCATACAAAAGTTAAGTGTGATTTGCCCAGAGTTACAGAACCAGTAAGTCTCTGAGACCAAATATGAACTAAAGTCTTCCTGACTTAGATAAGATGCTCTATCCACTGCACTACCTAGCTGCCCTATTGGCAGCTTTAAGCTGCATGTTTTCATATATATACAGAGTGGTACATGTTCTCTGAAAATATGAACACATAAAAATTTACAACATCAGCATAACAAATATGGACAGAGCACATTATCAAAGTGGTAATCTGGCCATCTGCTTTTCAGCCAGCTAGCATGAGATGGTGATGAACAATTCTTTGAAACAGAGCACAGTTATATACTGTTTTATTTTGATATTTTAATGAATAATGGAACCAGTCTGGACTAGCATGTTTTGCTACTATTCAGACAAATGATGGTGATAATGATGATGAAAAATGATATGTTTTTAGAGTTTGCAAAACACTATACACATTATATCATTTATGCCTTATGACAACCCTGTGAGATAAATATTCCAAATATTTCCCTTTTTTACAGATGCAAAAGTTGAGTGTTGGACAGGTTATTCCCATAGTCATAAAGCTAATAGAAGTGAAAAAAAAACTGCATTTGAATCCATGTCTTCTTAGCTTCTAATCCAGAAATTTATCTCTAGCATCAGGCTGCCATTTTTTCCCATGTAGAATTTGAGTGTTAGCTCTCAGCCTGAAGATAAGTTTTGGGAGGTGTGGGGAATTGGCCTAATACTTGTGGCAGGAGAAATAGCTTCACCATAAACACCAATACTTGGGGAAAAGAAAGCAAGAGTCTGCTGAAGACTAATAAACTTTGCTTGAGGAAAGCAATTCAGTGTTGACAACTGGGAGAAGACAGTCAATCATTTGTATTTTTGAATTTTCCCTGGGGGATGAATTTAATACCTTCCACAAAGCATGCCATGGTACAAGCTTGTCAAACTATGATCATGTTCTAGGCAGGTAAGAGAAAGTGTTTGGAGTAGTGCATTCCTCTAGCACTACTGGGAAAACGATAAATATCTGGATCTCTTTGTGCAATTATCTCATATTCTATAGGTAGTTTGGGGTAGCAGAATGGTAGAAATAATCATTTCCGTCCCCCTTTCCCAGTCAAACCCAACAACCATATTTTTCTTATTTTGAGTATAAATTATGTATTATTACTGCCTGTTTGAATAAATCTATAATCATAACATCACATTGCTATTAGAAGAGATAGTCTTAAAATGAGGCATCACCTCATGTAGTCACAGAACCACAGGGCTACTGTTGGACCTTAGGAAAGTTCCTTTATCCCTCTGGATCTCACTTTTCTCATCTGTAAAATGACAGGTTTGAACTATATGATCTCTAAAGCCCTTTTTAGCACTCAGGTTCTACTTCTACAGTTTGTAAATGTGGAAACAGAGACCCAGACAGCTGAATCATCTGGTTAGTAGCAATGCTAAAACAATTTTTTTTGCAGTGGTTTTCCTTCTTAATTTCAGCTGTGTCGATTTTGTCTGTGCAAATGTTTTTCAATTTAATGTAATTGAAATTTTTCAGTTTTGTCTTTTGTGACCCTCTCTATCTGTTGTTTGGTCAAGAACTCTTTTGCTATCCATTGTTGTAGAATGCAACTGCTTCCATGCTCCTCTACTTTGTATATGATATGACCTTTTATGTCTAAGTCATATATTCATTTGGAGCTTTGGGGTTATTTTGTGTGAGGTACTGGTCTGAACCTAATTTCTGCCAGACTGTTTTCTAGTTTTTCCAGAAGTTATAGTCAAATAATGAATTCTTTCTTCCCCTTGGGTAACCAAACACTATGATAGTTGACAGTTGGTGGGGATGACTGGTCCCTTCCGCACAGGAGCCAATTCCTCAGATGGTGGCTGTAAGGTTTGGGTTGGAAACAGAATCAAGTGGTCTGAGAGGTATTGCCACTCCAAGGGCTCCTGCGCTTAGCTGTTTATTGGTGGTAGTTGATTATTACTAAAATAATCTCAGAATAAAATCTTAGTATTCTATGAAACAAATGTGGTCCTGATATTTTTTTTTATTACTCCTTTCTCTAGTTGCCCCCAGGATATTCGTTCTTTCTGACTCAAGTCAGTATAATGCAACTGCTTGCTCTCTCTTTTCTTGCTTTTCCTTTCTTACAATCTCATTCTGTATACTTTACTTTCAAAGCCATTTTGACATGTTGGAGTGTATTTGGAAGAGTCTGACTAAGATGATGAGGGAGCTTGAAACTATTTTACATGGCAACTGGTTGAGTGAATTAATTATGTTTAACCTGTGCTTGAAAAAACCTATTGGGGTAAAAGATATGCAAGTGTTTGAATGGGTTTCATGAGGAAGAGGAAGGAAAGGTAGAATCAAGCATTTATTACATACCTACAATAAGCAAAGTACTTTTACAAATACTATCTTATTTAATCCTCGTGATAACCTTGGAAGGTAAGTGTTAGATCACACCCCCCCATTTTACAATTGAGGAAACTGAGGTAGACAGAGGTTAAGTGACTTGCCTAGGGTCACACAACCAGGAAAATATCTGAGGCTAGATTTGAACTCAGGTTATCTTGACTCTAGTCCCAGTGCGTTAACCACTGTGACTTATTTTTCCTGGCCCCAGACTAGAAGTTATGGAAGGTACAGAGAGGCAGTTCAACATACGAAAAACATTTGCTAATGGTGAGAGTTGTCCAAAAGTAGAATGGGCTGTATCTGGAGTGCAATTCCCCTTACTGGAGGTCTTCAGGTAGAGTATAATGATGACTTGCTAGGGATATTATAGTTGGAAGCATGGCTCTCTTGGAAATTTATATTCCCTTAATTTTATGCTCTGCCCAGGAAGGGTTTTGTGTGTATGTGTGTGTGAGTCTGTGTGTGTGTATGTGTGTGTGTGTGTGTGTGTGTGTGTGTGTGTGTGTTTGTGTTAAAGGCTGATGCTGTTTTTGCCAGAGATTTTCTTTTCTATAATCATAACATCACATTGCTATTAGAAGAGATAGTCTTAAAATGAGGCATCACCTCATGTAGTCACAGAACCACAGGGCTACTGTTGGACCTTAGGAAAGTTCCTTTATCCCTCTGGATCTCACTTTTCTCATCTTGGTCTGAATTTGAGTCTAGTGAAAGGTGTATGTCAAGAATCAGCTGGATTTCTTGAATCTCTGTTTCTCTCTCTATTCCTCTTTAATATTTTTCCTCCCCTGTAATTTCATCTCACCATAGGTAGCAGCTAATATTTTTATCTGTTGTGAAAGAATCCTTTCTAGATAAGAATGCATCAACCTGAAATGCTAAAAGCAATCAGCACTCCACTTGTGTATGCTTATCACAGTCAAAGACTGCTGCAGTTATTGAAGCAGAAACTTTCCTATACTGGAATGGAATTGAAAAACTTGGCTAGATTCAGATGTCTGAATAAACAACTGGTTTATTTCTCTTTCTAGAGGCAACATCATGAGGAATAGTATGAAGTTGTTCTCATGTGTGGCCATGGGCTAGTAATCTCTTAGCTTCATTTTCCTCATCTGTAACATCACAGAAACTCAGATTGAAAGGGATCTAAGAGTACTTTAATCCAACCCATACCTGAACAAGAATCAAATAAGTGCCTACCATGTGCCAGGGACTGTGCTAAGTGATGGATATACAAAGACAAAAACAGAAACAGTTCCTAACTTCAAGAAGCTTACATCATCTCTAGGGAAACAACAAATAAATGCAAGTACAAAGTATAAGCAAAGTAAATAAAATATAAATTTATGTTTGTTGGCGATCTGGAGGAGTAGAGGGATAGCTTCTGTTAGCATTCACTCAGTGTGTTTGAAGAAATCCTGTGAGGGAGGCATTTGATCTTCCAAGGCTACTTATTCCTCTGGCATACCTCTAACATCTAGAAGGTTTTTTTGACAGCAAGCTTAAAATTTATTATTTGTAATTTCCAATCATTGTTTCCAGTTCTGCCTTCTGGTGTTCAACAACACCTCCTCCTCTGAAAAGATCTTCAAATACTTGAAGATAGCTATTATGTCTCCCATTGAGATATGTCTCTTCTCCCCCTTTCAATGATCCTTGTGTGTATGAATTTGTAGCTCTTTACTTCCTATGATTACCTTCCTCTAGATACCTCACTTATCAACCTCAGGATCATAGATTTGGCACTGGAAGGGATCATAAAGCTTATTTAGTCCAATCTCCCCTTTCCAGTTTTAAAGATGACAAACTGAAAACCAGAGAGACTAAGTTATATATTCAGGGTCACACAGGTAGTAAGTAGCAGGGCTGGGATTTTTTTATCCTGCATATGATTACAAATTCACAACTCTTTTCCACCACTTTGATACTATGGAGGTAAGAAATAACTGTCTTCCTGAGTGTTGGGGAAGTGCTTTGTGATCCTTAATGTGCTATAGAAATTTGAATGATCATTATTTTTATTTTTATTACTGTTATCATCTTTATTCACCTTATCTGTAGTAAAGTTGATAGGGCAGCTAGATTACACAGTGAATAGAGCACTAGGGTTGGAATCAGGAAGACTCATCTTCATGAGTTGAAATATAGTCTCAGACATTTACTAGCTGTGTGACATCAGTTAAGTCACTTAACATCATTTGCCTTGGTTTTCTAATCTGTAAAATGAGCTGGAGAAGTAAAAGGCATCCCACTCCAGTATCTCTGCCAAGATGGGTTCACAAAGAGTTGGACATGACTGAAATGACTCAACAACAATAATAAGGTTGGTGTGTAGCCCTGGGAATCCTTATCCCAGCTCCCAGTCTCACTGGCAAATTGGGCCCCCAGTAGTTAGTAGTCACATATTTCCCCACTCCCAACCTCTAGGAGTACCTTTAAGGGAAGTGGAGTTCTTCTAATGTGCTTAGCTTGAATTCTCATTTTGGTGAGTTCTTCACAATATAAATCACAAGTTATGGTTAATATGTCCCCTACATCATTGATTGCTCCATTATCAGTGGCACATTATCAACTGACCAACTGACATCAATTGGCTTTTACAAAGGTATATTTACTGAGAAGATATAGCAAGAACATGTTCCCCCCAACTAGGATCGCACACTCTTCCCTCTACCACTTCTGTCCCTGAGGAAGTGGGCTCAGATTTAACATGCATTTTACAAAGCATTTACCCCATCAAATTCACTTCTGGATGTCTTATGGCCACTGGACTAGTGGCTCCTTTGTTGAAGGACTCAGTGTCTCAGTTACCTGATTGATTCACTGCTGGATTGAATCCCACAATTGACTCATCAGGACTTTGCTAGACCTTTACTTGGTGAGTTTGTCTACAAACTCTATGAGTTCCTTGAGGATGGGGACTATCTTTGCCTTTCTTTGTATGCCCAGCATTTAGCACAATAAGTACTTAATGATAAGCGCTTAATAAATATTTATCAACAGACTTCTGGAAGCTTGCTCTCCTAATAATAGCTAACAATGCTATAGCACTTACTATGTGTTAAGAACTGTCCTGTGTGCTTTACAATTACTTTCTCATTTGATCCTCACAACTGCTCTGGGAGGTAGGTGCTATTAATAACCCCCTTTTATAGATAAGAAAATTAAATGATTTGTCCAGGGTCACATGGCTAGTAAGTGTGTGGAGCCAGATATAAACTCAGGTCTTCCTGACTCAAGGCCTGGCACTCTATCCACTGAGCCATCTTCAATATTCCTTAACCTAAGAGCAAGAAGGAATGGAGACAAGAGAAACAGAAGCTACAGCAGAGCCTTATGTTTGAGAAGCCTGAAAGGGGAGAGTAAGCCACTGGTGTTCTCCCTGCTCAAAGGCTTGCACTTCTTACTGCCTCTCTTACTACCAGGAAAGAGATCCATTGATTGGGCTAGTTGGTATCTTTTAAATTCACGTCTAGTTCAAACTGAGCAGCTAACCATCAGGTTGTTGCCTCTTTCCACCTCATCTCTCCCTCTGTTTTACTTGACCTCCAGACAGAGTTGCCTCCCTTCTCCTTCCTCTTCTTGTTTGCCCCATTTGGACTTGGATTTGATTCACCTGGGCTTGGGCCTTTCCTCTTAAAGAGAGGCATCTTTTTTATGTTCAACTTAGAATCAGGTGAGGGCTCTTTCACTCAGGACTGTTTAATACATGAGACAGTGACTTGTCTCCAGGACTACATTTCACGGCCTTCACTGTCCTCGACTAAAAGCTGCTGGATGTGACTAAATAAAATGAGTAAGGCTGTCAGCATTGGAGAATGAGAGCTACTGAGGCCAAGGGAAGGAGCACAGTCAGCCTTTGGTGAGGAGAGTAGACTGACAAGGCAGCAGAGCCTGGGGACAAAAGTAGGGAGAGTAGATGATCTAGTCTATATGGTGAGGACCAGGCCTAGGGAAATAGGGGGACCTAGGACTATTCCAAGGGGATACAGTTGGGCAAACAACACGGGTAAAATAGAGTTAAAATGAACATTAACATGAATGGGGGAAAAAATTCACAAATAATCCTCAAGGGAAAAGAACATTCTCAATTCCATGCCTTGGTAACTATTTAGGTGTTTATGTACTAACTGTGTATTATAAGCTTCAATTTATTTCAATTTTTAAATTTTAATTTAAATTATTAATTTATTTCTTTTTATTTAATTGTTCTTGCCTGACTGGGATCTTTTTATTTAGTTATCCCTGCACAATGCTTGGTACATAATAATGCTTGTTCCCTTCCTTCCTTCCCTGACTTCCCGGAGTTGATCGTCCTCTCTCCTTTTCCAGATCAGAGTGCCTCAAAGTATTGATTAAATAAGATAATGTGTGAAGTTCTTTTTCCTGGAGCTTCGGGTTACTGTCACAGCAGCCGCAGAAGCATAGACTCACGAAAGAACAGTTCCGTGGTGTCTCCCACTCAGTCGTTATCCCTCTTCACTCCTTTCCTTTCTAATCTTTAATTTTCTTCTTTCTGCTACCTCCACTCCTCCCCACTCGCAATGAGCCAGGGAAGTTTGGGTAGTGCTTAGCTAAGTGGCAGTGAGAGTAAGTGGGGAGGGCGAAGCTCATTATAAAATCCTCCTGAGGCCAGGAGGGAGCAAGACAGAGTTGTGAGGCTGGTGGTTTGGGCAAGACCCAGAAAAGCCAGAGGCAAGGACAGAATAAAAGCTAAAACCAGGGCCAGGGAGGTGGGGCAAGGAGAAAAAGGTAGGAGCCCAGGTTCCCGGGTGGGTGCCAAATCACTTGCTGTTGCTGCTGTGCGGTCCATGCTGCGGCGGACGCAGGAGCCGGAGCAACGGAAGGTTGGGGAAGCAGAGGTTCTAATGCTGGAGAATGGCTCTCTCCACAATTGCTGTGAATTGGCTGGATCCGGCGGCTCTTTTGGCTGGGAGGAGGAGGAGGCGGCTGGGGACTGGTCGCAGCCATCCCAGGACGCTCGGCCCTTTTGGGTGGCCCCGGCGCTGTCCAGCGTGCTGATCATCACCACCGTTGTAGACCTCGTGGGCAATTCACTGGTAATCCTGTCGGTGTTAAGGAACCGCAAACTCCGAAATACAGGTAGGGGAGGTGGGTGGAGCTGTGGGCATCTCACTCTCCCTCATTCCATCCACTCGCCTGTTCCACCAGTCTACACTCTAACCCCACTCTTTAATCTGGTTCAGAAAAATGTCCCCTCGCCCATAGGTATTGATTAATATCCCACTCACTCAAGATATTGATTAAATTTAAATTTACATCTTTGAGACACGACTTTTGTTTTCCCCAAGTTTTACCCAGAATCTAAAAGCTGGGCTCAGGGCTTTGCTGTGATCAAGTCTGGGAAGTCTGACCCCTTCTATTGATTCATCTCGATTCAACAACCAAATTGAAAAGTTTTATTCATTCACTTTCCGAGGTTACAACCCTCAGGATGTTTTTTTGCCAAGAAATTTGTTCCATAACTGACTCTCACTTAATGCAATTCTAGGGAGTTCTAACTGCTAAAAAGTTTCTGAGGTTTTCCCTTGTGCTTTGTATAAACTGAGTCTCTTTTGATTGCCACTTGACCTAGTAGCAAATAAGAAAACTTTGTTAGTCACAGAAATTGAATAACTATGCCTGGAACATATAAATAGATTGTCTCTTTGGGGGTTAGAGGACTGCTGGAAATATTTAAAGACAAAGGAATAATTCCCCTTCATATTTATGAGCTTACAGTTCTGAAGTTTTCTCATAGTCTAAACTTTCAGACTTTCTGTGCACAAGTTTTAGAAGGAAGAAAACTGTGTAGAGGACACACCCTGGACAACTGTCCTGATTGGTTATTAAGTTTATGTCATGGTACTTAGCATCATAAATTTACAGTTAGGAGGTCTCTCTCTGAGGCCCAGGGAGATTAGGTGCATTGTCTAAAGCCACATGTGTAGTAAGAAGTAGATACAGGATTTGAACCTCTGATTCTGAATTTTTTCACTTGTACCACACTGTCAAGAGAGCTGAAATAGCTTTTCTTTGCAGCTTTCCTCAGGGTATAAGTCAAACATAAAAGTTATTAAAATGGAAAAAACCCAGTAACAGCAAACAGCTTACACAGTTTAGAAATGTTGCTCAAGGGATCTATCCCATAAGGGAGACTATTTTTTAAAGTAAATGCTCTTTTCTTTGACAAGTTGGATCCGGGATTTTCATATAGAAGACTTATTGGGAGATTTGATGTCAAGTCCTAATATGTGTACATATCCACACAATCAGCCAAGAAGCATTTATTAAGCAGTTATTAAGATCTAGGTATTATGTACCAGATCATCTTGAAAGTATTCTTCTTAATAGGAAGTCTTTTTAAAAAAAACCCCTCTTATGTATATAATTTAATATTACCTCAATGATTTAAAAGTTCTCTTAAGTTCTTGTGGTTATAATAGTTTTTTTAATGATGTATGTTTACATTTTGTTCAAAGTACCATAATAAGTCCCAAAAGAAAATAATATTCAAGATTTTTGCAGGAAGATTATAGCTATTTCTTTTTTTAAAAGTTGTAAACCAGAACCAAGACATTAAGACTTGAAGAAAAAACTTTATATAATAATAAGTCACAGTTGTAGAACACTTTATAGTTAACAAAGTGACTTTCTCACAACAACCAGGTGAGGTAGATGTCGTTATTGTTGCTGCATTCTATCTGACTCTTCATGACTCCATTTGGAGTTTTCTTGGCAAAGATACTGGAGTGGTTTGCCAGTTTGTTCTGAGGCAAAGGAACTGAGGCAGACCAGGGTCACACAGCTGGAAAGTATCTGAGGCTGGATCTGAACTCATGAAGATGAGTCTTCCTGAGTCCAAACCCAGCACTCTTTCCACTGCACCGTCTAGCTGGCCAAGACAGATAGTGCAGGTATTATCATTCGCATTTTGCAGATGAGGCGACTGAGGCTCAGAGAGATACAATGACTTCCCTTAAAGTCATGTAGCTTATACATTATAGAACCTGGTTTGGAACCTAGATTTTCTCCCCCCCCCCCCCCCCCTTCTTAATAGTATTTTTTTCCCAATTACATGTTAAGATAGTTTTCAACATTCACTTTTAGAAGATTTTGAGTTCTAAATTTTTCTACCTTCCTTGCCTCCTCCTTTCCAAGAGAGAAAACAAGCTAATATAGATTATATGTATAGAATCACATTTCCACATTAGTCATGTTGTGAAAGAAGAATCAGAACAAAGGAGGAAAACAACAAAATAGGAAAAAGAAAAAGAAAAAATAATACGCTTGGTCTGCATTCAGACTCCACTGTTCTTTCTCTGGATGTGGATAGCATTTTCCATTATGAGTCTTTTGGAATTGTCTTGGATCATTGCACTGCTGAGAAGGGCTAAGTCTATCAAAGTTGGTCATCATACAGAGTTGCTGTTACTGTGTAAAATGTTCTCCTGGTTATGCTCAATTCACTCAGCATTGATTTATGTAAGTCTTTCCAGAAACTGGATTTTCTTGCTTCACACCCAATGTTCTTTTCATTATACTACAGTCACTATTTTTAAAGCTTGTAATTAGGAAAGAAAATAAACAATAAGAAAACCATTTTTAATCATCTTTATCTGGATTCTTTTCATGCCAAAGAAAATTTAAGTCATTATCTAAGTTGAAAAGGAGAGCAGCTTCCTTCCTTTTTCTTTTTATACTCGCTCCTTATGTTTAGTCCAGGAGAAAAAAGTTCTCTTGTGGTTGATTGCTGGCATGCCTCTGTCTGCTCTAACGCATCTTTTAAAAAAATTTTCTCCCTCCATTAGAAGGGCATAAAGAAACGTGTTTCTGCTGCATCTGAGTTGTGAGTTTGCCTGGTTAGTTGTGTGTTTAGTGAGATCTCCCATACTCCCAGCTATTCCCCTTCTGTTTGTGGGAAACAATCCTGCAGAATAATAGCACATATTTATATAATGCAAATCACAACCTCTATCAATTTCTTAATCTGTAAAATGGGAATAATAATAGCAGTCGCCTCCCAGAATTGTTATGAAGAAAATATGAAGTAATATTTGTGAAGCACTTTACAAATCGTAAATCACTAATAAATACTATTTTTATTACTTCTATAAGGTTTGCAAAGCACTTCACATATGTCAGCTTGTTTGAGGATCTAAACAATCCTTTGAGGTTTTCTTATTATTCCCATTTAAAAAAGAAAACACAGAGATGTTAAATGATTTGCGCGGAATTGCATGACTAGTAAGTATCTGAGACAGATTTGAATTTTCGTCTTCCTGATCCTGTGTCTGAGGCTCTACCATTACCTTTCTTTGTTTCACACCCTTTCACACCCTTGTTTCAGACTCCTTTGAGTTCCTTGCATTTAGGGTGCTCCTAGTGTTTGTTATGATAGAGTAGTACAAATGTAATTGAATTGCTGGCACCTCATTTATTCTAATTCTTTTCTTCTCTTGAATCTGATACATAGAGAGCAGCAGAACAATAGTTCTCCAAGTTGTATTTATTTCTGAAATGCTAGTGGCTGTCCCTGGTCTTGTGATTTACTTGATTCTAAGCTAACTATTGTGTCTAAATGGTTGTATTCATGAAAATCGTTTGATATTGACCTTTGACAAAATTATTCCCCTGAACGAGCCATTAGTGAACTCCCTAAGAAAAAATCTCCAGGGCCAGAGGGGTTCACAAGTGAATTCTACAAAACATTCAAGGAACAATTAATTCTTATACTGTATAGATTATTTGGTAAAATAGGTGGAGACCTGCCAGACTCTTTTTTTGACACTAATATTGTGCTGACACCTACACAAGGAAGAGCTAAAACAGAGAAAGAAAAGTATAGACCAATTTTCCTAATGAATATTGATGCAAAAATTTCGAGCAAAACATTACCAAGGTCATAGCTATCACAAGATATCACAAGAATTATGTACTATGACTAGGTGGGATTTATACCAGCAATGTAGGATTGGTTCAATATTAGGAAAACTATCAATATAATTGACCATATCAATAATAAAACCAACAGAAATCATATGATTATCTCAATAGATGTTTTAAAAAAAGCTTTTGAAAAATAAAGCACCTATTCCTATTAAAAATGCAAGAGAGCATGGGAATAAAGAGAGCATTCCTTAAAATGATAAGCAGTGTCTATTTAAAATCATTAAGTATTATCTAAAATGTGGATAAGCTAGAAGCCTTCCCAACAAGATCAGGGGTGAAGCAAGGATGCCATTATCACCACTATTATTCCATCTTGTACTAGAAATGTTAGCTATAGCAATGAGAGAAGAAAAAGAAAATGAAGGAATTAGAGTGGGCAATGAGGAAACAAAACTATAACTCTTTGCAGATGCTATGATGGTATATTTAGAGAACCCTAGAGAATTAACTAAAAAACTACTTAAATTATCGACAACTTTAGCAAAGTTGCAGGACACAAAATAAACCCACATGAATCATCAGCATTTCTTTATGTGACCCACAAAGCCTAGCAGCAAGAGATAGAGAAATTCTATTTAAAATTATTGTAAGCAATATAAAATACTTGAGAGTCTACCTGCCAAGACAAACTCAGGAACTATATGAAAACAATTATAAAACACCTTTCACACAAATAAATTCAGATCTAAACAATTGGAAAAATATCAATTGCTCATGGGTATGACTAGCCAGTATAATAAAAAGGATAAATTTACCTAAATTAATCTATTTATTCAGTGCCATACTGATCGAACTACCAAAAATTATTCTATAGAGCTAGAGGAAATAATAACCAAATTCATCTGGAAGAACTAAAGGTCGAGAATATCAAGGAAATTAACGAACAAATATAAAGGAAGGTAGGCTAGCCATACCAGATGACTTAAACTGTACTGTAAAGCAGTAATCATCAAAACTATCTGGTACTGGCTTGGAAATAGAGTGGTGGATCAGTGGAGTGGATTAGGTACATAAGACATAACAGTCAATTACCATAGTAACCTAGTGTTTGATAAACCCAAAGACCCCAGACTTTGGGATAAGAACTCACCATTTGATAAAAACTGCTGGGAAAACTGGAAAATCATAGAGAACAAACTAGGTATAGACCAACATCTCACACAGTAAACCAAGAAAAGGTCAAAATGGGGACATGATTTAGAAGTCAAGAGTGACACAATAAGCAAATTAGAAGAGCCAGATTTCCATCTACCTTTCAGATCTATAGAGAGGGGAAGAATTCATGACCAAACCAGGGATAGCATTATGATCCAGCAGTGCCACTACTGGGTTTATATCCCAAAGAGATCATAAAAAAGGGGAAAAGAGCTCCATGTGCAAAAATATAGCAGCCCTTTTGTGGTGAAAAATATTGGAAATTGAGGTGATACCCATCAATTGGTAATTCCCTCTACTGATGAACATGTGCTCTGTAAATGATAGTCTTGCAATGTTGCCTGAGGCACAGAGAAGTTATTGATCAGGGTTATACAGCCAGTATATTCAGGACCTGTGCTCAGAGGGTCTCCATTGAAGGAGCAAGGGAAAAGTCAGAGATTTGCCTAGCACTGTTAGCCATTTCCTTATCATCTTTGGTCTAGGTTTTCAGGACTACCTGCTTATTAAAGACTAATTTGTTCCCTGTTTTAGCCTCTAAGGCTGATACGGGCCTCTGGAAGGACCAGACTTGTTCTGTACTCTGTCATTCTCCTTGTGGACACAGTCCCTTCTTTTTATGGCCATTATCACCCTGGAAATGTTTTACTCATCATTTAGTATTATTTCAATTCCTTTCTCTGGATAAGTCCCTTACTACCTGTTTCTCCTATATTTGTGTGTACCTTTGAACAGCTTTGGGTGAATTGAACAAGTTTCTTCGGTTTTCTATTACAAAAAAAAAAAAACCCAACATTTTATTCATGACTTTTGCCTTCATGTCATAATATTTTTTGAGGGAGGAGGAACATCTTTCCACGTGGAATCCTCCTTTGTGGCAGAGAAAGGCTATTAAGTAGAAACTTCATATTATGACTACATCTGACAATGGATAAAACATTTTTCCCTGGGAGCCCCCCACCTTTTTGCCATGAAGCAGAAGATATGTTTCATTATCTGTTCTCTTGGACATTTACTTTTTTTTTTTTTGCTTTTTGTAGCGGGGGAAGGCAGGGCAATTGGGGTTAAGTGATTTGCCCAAGGTCACTCGATTAGTAAGTGTTAAGTGTCTGAGGCTGGATTTGAATTCAGGTCCTCCTGGCTCCAGGTCCCATCCTCTATTCACGGCACCACCTAGCCACCCCAAGGACATTTACTTTTAAAATTTTATTTGTTAGTTTCTCAAGTACTTAGAGTTTAGCTTCCTTTTAGTGATAGTTTCATTTACATTGTTGCTTTTATGTATGTTCTTTCAGTTCTGTTTATTTCATTCTGTATCAGTTGATATTAATCTAATGTTCCTCTAAATTCTTTGCATTCATAAATTATTACTATACAATATTCTATTGCACTCTTATGCCATAGTTTTTCCAACCATTAACCAAGTGATGGGTACCCAGTTTGCTTCCATTCTTCTGCTACCGCAAAGAAGACTACTCAAACTACTTTGTTCTAAAAAGGAACCTTATTTCTGTCTTTGATTTCTTCAGGTAAATGTGCAGAAGTGGATAAAAAAGACCAAAGGATGTGGAAAGTTTAGTCACCTTTCTTGTATAATTTCAAATTTATGTCTAGAATGGTCGGACCAATTTACAGTTCCACTGACAGGGTATAAATGTGTCAGCCTATACTCAACCCTGTTGACATTTCCAGTTCACTTTCTAATTGTCATTTTTGCCAATTTGCAGGGCGTGGGTTGAAATACCAGAGTCATTTTTATTTTCATTTCTTCTTACTTCTTACTGTTTTGGTGTGTGGTGAAACATCTATATGATTCATCAGTTTTCTTGCTCTCTTTATGTAGATCCTGTCACTTTGCTACTTTTGAAGTTTTTTGAAGGGAAGAGGAACCCAGTCTTCTGTCTTTGTCATTCCTCACAGCACCTAAAACATTGCTTAATCATTAGAAGTCAGTGTGTATAAACAAGGTTTGATGTAAGGAAATATTTCCTGGCAACTCCACACTCCTTTAGGTTGTATTGGGTTTATCCCTCCCTTCAAACAGAAGCTCCTTAACCATTTATTAGTGGTATCATCAGTCATGCATAGAATGAGGGTCATACAACTGACCCCTTCTATTACCATTGACCTTTCTCCTTCCTCTTGGAATTTGAGCTCCAGGTATTACCCCCCCTATATTCTCTGCATACCTAAGTTATGGTGGGGATTCGTTCTTAGTCAGGTATAGCTTGATCTAGATGACCTCCAAAGTTTTTTCCAATTGTTAGTTTCTTTGATTTTGTAAAGTTGAAACCATATTTGGATCCATGTTTAAGAGACCTGAGTTCTTGTCCCAGTTCTGCCACTAATTTACAGGTATCTGGATCTGAGTGTCCTCATCTGGAAAAATATCAGTGTACCGGAATCTCTCAAATTACTTTCTGTTTACTTAGCATGGATTTTAAATGTACTTCTTTGTATGCATGTTATTCCCCCCCTCTCCCTAATCCCCCAGAGAATGTAAGCTACTTGAAGGTAGATACTATTTTTACTTTTGTCTTTGCCTCCCTAACACCTAGCACAATGCCTGATGCATAATAAAACTTAATAAATGTTTGTTAAAATTCAGGGAGTTGGACTAGACAATAGTAACAATATTTGTTGTTCTGTCATGCCTGATACTTCATAAACCCTTTTGGGGTTTTCTTGGCAAAGATTCTAGAGTGGTTTGCCATTTCCTTATCCTGCTTATTTTACAGATGAGGAAACTGAGGCAAACAGAGTTAAGTGACTTGCCCAGGGTCATACAGGCAAGTGTCTAAGGCCAGATTTGAACTCAGGAAGATGAGTCTTCCTGACTCCAGGTCTGGCACTTTATAACTTATCTGTGCTACTGTGCTAGATGCTCAGTAAAAATATTTAGGACTTTAAAGGTGACAATAGGACCATATCTAGGACCTTAAAGGTGACAAAGTGCTTTTCTCACACCTCTATGTCAGAATTCCAGGCTCTTTTAAATTTCCTATTGGATCTGATGAAAGCATCTCAAATTTAACACATCTAAAAGAAAACTTATTTCTTTCTCCCCAAACCAACTCATTCTCTTTACAAACTCTCCTATTTCTTTTGATACCACTAATCCTCAGCCTCCCAGGTTCATAACTTTATTGTTATCTTTGACTACTTCTAGTTGAGGTCCTCATCACTTCTTGCCTAAAGTTTCCTAAATGGTCTCCCTTCCTCAGGTCCCTCCACACCCCAGTCCACCTCCAAAATCTCCAAGATGATTTTCTTTCTTTGTAGGGTACATATTCTTTAATTCTTCATCAGTGGCCCACATCCCAGTAAAACTGTCTTGGCAGAGGGGCTAAACCAGGTTGAGGGTGTCAAACCCTTTGATGAGTTATGGAGATGTCTTCCCAAAGCATATGAAGACTTTCCCCAGTGGAATGGGTGGTTGAAAGCAGTTTGTTCCAATGGCCAGTAAAGCAGTTGAAGCAGGCACTGTGAAGTGCTTAAAGTTTGGTCAGCCATCAGACACCAAGACAATCCACTGCATCCTAGGCCATTGCTAATTTTCCTGACTTTTGTCTTGCCACTGGACTTTGATGACTCTGGAAAGAGAGAGTAAGACTGACGACTTTGTGTAACTCTGCCTGCCTTAAGCCTAATTCATATTCAAGTCAAGACATCACCCGTAATGTCATTGATCCTTTTAGAAAATGAAGGATGGACAATAATATTATTCCTTATAGTCTTACCAACCTGACTTTCTTACAGTTTATAATGAAAGACATTCCATCTCCTTTGTCTGTGCCTTTATACTTTTTGCTCCCAATTCCTGAAATTCACTCTCTCCTCAGCACAATCTCTCAGAATCCCTAGTTTCTTCCAAGGCTCAGCTGAAAAACTACCTTCTATGTGAGACCTTTTCTTTTTTTCATTGACTTGTTTATTTACTTTTAGTTTACAAGATTCAGTTCCACAATCCCTTGAGTTTCAAATTTTCTCCCCTCCCCTCCCTTCATGGTGGCGTGCAGTCATGTATAGGATCTGCACATACTTTCACATTGTACAGTAGTCTGGTTGTATAGAAGGGTTGTAACCAATGGAGTGAACAACGGGAAAAAAGAAAGAAAACCAAACATGGAAAAGAACTATAGCATGTAGATTGCTTCAGTCTCCATTTAAACTCTGTTCTTTCTAGATCTTTCTCTGAATGTAGGTATCTCCTCCATCCTAAGACTTGTAGAGTTTTCTTATAGCTGTGCATTGCTGAGAAGAGTCTAGTTTATCAAGGTTAGTCATCACACATATGATGTGTCTGTGATTGTGTACAAATTTTTCCTGGTTCTGCTCTTCTGTGAGACCGTTTCTTATGTTCCTAGTTACTAATGTCTTCCCTCTCAAAATACCTTGTGTCTAATTTGTAAATTTCTATATATGTATGAGGTATTACCTTCGTTTTATCTGGACATTTTATTTGCTGAAAGAGGTAAGATGAAGATTTTTTTTTTTGGTGAAAAGTTCAGGAAAAGTGCTCAAGGAGAGACACAAATAATTCTGAGAGGACTTGAGAAAAAGTAGTCCCTCAGAAACAAACATACTTATTGATAGTAAGGATGACTATGTAAGGGATAATTTATAGTGAAGTTTCCCCATTCTGAAAAATCAAATCTAGAATGGCTTCAGTATTCACTAGGCCTAGGGTTAGGTCGCCTGACTTTCAAGCAATCTGGGGCTTAGAGCAATGGAGACCCTCCCCAGAGCCAACTCAGCAGAAGATATGCCAAATAAGGTTAAGACTGCTTTCATTGGACACCCACGTGTTCCCCGGTCCTTTGTCTCAGAGAGATTCCTGCGCTTAGGTTGTGAGACAACCCCCCTATCAATAAGAGTGAAGGGGGGGGGGGTTGGGTTTCTGCATTGGAAGATTATATAACCATGGACTGTCTTCTACCTGTTGCTCTCTCCCTGCAGATGCCATGTTGGGCAATGGGGGCAGAGTCCTTTCTCATGAGAAAGAATAAAGACCTTTTCTGATCTTAGATTCAGACTCTGAACTCTTTCATCTCACACAACTACAATGCATTGTTTCCCAGTGGTTAATTTATATATCACCCATTTTAGGACTTTGATTCAGATTTTTCTGGATACTACGAATGGTCAACAAGTACTATTTGGGGAATTATGTGACAATCATATATTTGTGTCATATTGAGCAGAAATATGGATTTTAGGTTTTTTCAACCTGGGATAAACATGGGTTATTACACATAAGGAGGCCTTGATTTGAGGCAGAGGAGACAAGAAAAGTTTAGAAACCAAGAAATTAACAGAAGGCAGAAGGCAATGGAACTAAGAATCTAACACTTGCAGAGAAGCAGAACAGAGAGAAGGAAGAGAGTAAAAGAAGATTCTTCAGGGTGACTCTAGAAGAGTTCAGTTGGTTAGAAATAGACTCTGAAGTTGACACTGGGAAGTCTATCTGACCGGTGAATAAAAAAGCACTATTGTTTGTGAAGAAAGGAGACTGTTCTGGAAGAAAAGAAGACAGGGCTATGTGATTTGAAAAGCCATCTGTGCTTGTCTGCCTTGCTCTTTAGCACCACCCACAGCTTCAGAGAGGAGTAACTCCTCAGAATCTTGCCCATATGTCCCATCATTGCCCTCTACATTTTGAAAGTGGAAAAGACTTCAAAGCCCAGTAAACAGACATAGTTTAAGGCAATTAAACCTGAAAGCAAAGGAGACTGCAAAAGGCAAGCTGAGTTGTGGCAGAGAAGAAAGAGCCTGAGGGGGACGGACCTCAGACCCTGAAAGGCATCTTGGAGCATAAGCCTCTGTCCAATCAGGTTGTGCATACCTTTAAAAGACTCTGAAGTTCCCTCTGCACACACCTGCCAAATCTGCTCTTTACCCAACTTTCCCTCCCCAGGCCTATCCAGTGATAGATACTGTAATATACTCAGTGCTCATTTCTTTTTACCTAAACATTTCCCAAATCTTGATTTTTGCCTCAAATGCAAAGAGGTTAAGCTTACCTAGAGATAAACAGATAAGGTTAGCTAGAGAGAAATATAAATTTAAATTAGGGTAGAGAGCCATATCTCTGTCTAAACATTAAGAATTTTCCTAATTGGGGATTCTCTGCTATTGTATTATAACCATAACTTTTTATCTGATATAAATTTCATAAAGCAACTTAGGTGGGAACCATGTGGATGTGAGGGACCATTATATTTTCCCTCACTCACAAGTGGCCTGTCTTCTACATTTTGCCATTCCTTATTATCACATCAAAATTCTACTTCATGTTTCCAGAGGGCCAGATGCCTCATGGACTTTCCAAGCCTTCCTAGCCTTTGGGTGGTTGTTATCTGTTGGAGTTCAAATTCATTAGCCTTGGACTTCATTCCCTAAGGTTTTCTAAGCTTTCCAACTTCTCACTTCAATTGTGAATACTTTATTATCTTCCCTCCCAGCAAAAATTAACTAATTTTAAATCCTGTAATTATGTCTTTAGCTGGATAATCAGAAAAGCTTGTAATCCTCTTTAATTCTTCTTATGCAACACCCAGTAGAAAAGGGTCATAAAAGCTTTGATGTTTCTTGCCTTTGTTCTTAGATACCTGGCTCACTATTTAGACTTAATGCTGAAATATGCCTATTCAGAAAAAAGTGGGTGCTCTACTGGACCTTTTGGCTAGTCTGAATGAATATTTGTTAAAGGTGTGAAAAAAACAGAAAAATTGAAGTTAGAAAGGAAGTGATCCATAGATGATGCTTAAGCTTGTCACAGCTTCAGGCTTATTCAGGCAAGATGAGTGGAAGTGAAAACAATCCACAGCAAACCTAGAGGTGTGGGGACTGGCCAACTTAGGTCATCAGGATTTGCAGGATTTACTGGAAACCTGGATGCAAGTTGGCAACTGGCTCTGAGCTTGAAAGAACCTGAATTTAAATCCTGGCTTTCCTGCTTATGAAGTGTGCCTATGAACATCAAGGGTACAGTAGACTTTTTGCACAAAACTTAGTCTAGGTCTTTGTAATCTAATTCTGTTAACAGAAGCTGTGGTTTCCAGAAATCATTTCTGGGCTATGTGAAATTCTGCATGAAAGTATATTGTGAAAAAGTTCTGGGTATGAACTTTGTTACTAAGGAAAAATTACCAGAGAAGACATTCAGTTTGCTTCTAGATAAAGTAACACCAACTAACATTTAACAATGCTTTACAGTTTGGAAAGCACTTTATCTCACATGATCCTTGAAACTAGCCTTTTTTGTTATTGTTGTTCAGTCGTTCAGTCCAAGTTCATGTCCACTGTTTCCACGACACTATCTATCCATCTCATCTTCTACCATCCCCTTTTACTTTTGCCTTCAATCTTTCTTAACATCAGGATCTTCTCCAATGAGTCCTGTCTTCTCATTACATGACCAAAGAATTTAAGTTTCAGCTTCAGGATTTGACTGTTCTAATTTTTTTAAGTATTGACTGATTTGATCACGTTGCTGCCCAAGAGACTCAAAAGTTTTCTCCAGCATCACATTTTAAAAACATTAATGCTGCAGTGCTCAGCTTTCCTCATAGTCCAACTCTCACAGCAATATATTGCTACTGGAAAAACCATAGTTTTAACTATCCAGATCTTTGTTGGCAAGGTGATGTCTCTTTTTTGTTTAGTATGCTGTCCAGATACACATAACTTTCCTTCCAAGGAGTAAGCCTTGTTTATTTTCATGGCAATTGCCATCTGCAGTGATCTTTGAGACTAAGAATATAAAATCTGATACTGCTTCCATTTCTTCTCCCTCTATTTGCCAGGAAGTGATGAGACCAGTTGCCAAGATCTTAGGGTTTTGGGGTTTTTTACGTTAAATTTCAAGCCAGCTTTTACACTCTCCTCATTTATTCTCATCAAGAGGCTTCTTAATTCCTCTTCAGTTTCTGCCATCAGAATCTGTATATCTGAGATTGTTGATATTTCTCACAGCAACCTTAATTCCAGCTTTTGATTCATCCAGCCTGGCATTTTGCATGATACACTCTTTGTGGAAGTTAAACAAATAAGGTGACAATACATACCCTTGTCATACTCTTTTTTTTCAATCTTAAAACAATCAGTTGTTTCATGTTTAATTCTAACTGTTGCTTTTCTTGACCTACATATAGATTCCTCAGGAGATATTCTCATCTCTTTGAAGACTTGCCACATTTTGTTGTTATTCACACAAATGCTTTTGTGTAGTCAATGAAGCAAAAGTAGATGTTTTTTCTGCAATTCCCTTGCTTTCTCCATAATCCAGCAAGTGTTGACAATTTGGTCTTTGGTTTCCCTGCCTCTTTGAAAACCAGCCTACTTTTCTGGTAATTTTCAGTTTACATATTGCTGAAGCCTAGATGGTAGAATCTTAAGCATAACCTTGCTGGTATGTGAATGAGTGCAATTGTTTGGTAATTTGATCCACCCTATGAGGTAGGTGTTATTATTACATTAATATTATAGATGCATTAAATGATGTTAGAGGTGAAATGACTTGCTCAATGTTATACAATTAATTAATATGTGAGGTCAGATTTGAACTGAATCCAAATCCGGTGTTCTATCCATTATGCCAAGTTGCCTCTATGATTATATATTTGTTAAACTAACGATTAATCCATAAAAAAAACTTCTTTTATTGTATAATAAATGAAAATTTTAATTTTCTGAATTGAAACTTAATTGAAATTAAATTTTATTCTTTCAATTGATAAGCATTTATTTTCTCTTCCTTTTCACTACCCTTGCAAAATCAGGTGAACAAAAACCTTGAAACAAAAAGGAAGAATGAATCAAAGCAATTTCCAAAATGTGCAAAAATGTGTTTCATTCTGTTTGTTTAGTCCATCACCTCTCTGTCAGGAGGTGGGACCATTCTTCATCACTGGTCCTATGGAATCATTGGGCTCATCAGAATTTATAAGTCTTTCAAAGTTTTTCATGTTATTAAGTGCTTATTCTTTGGCACAGTGGATAGAGCACTGAGCTTGGAATTGGGAGACTCATCCTCGAGTTCAAATCTGACCTCAGATACTTACTAACTGTGTGACCCTGGGCAAGTACTTTAACCTTGCTTGCCTCAGTTTCCTCCTCTGGAAAATGAGCTGGAGAAGGAAATGGAAAGCCATTCCAGAATCTTTGCTAAGAATACCTCAAATGGGGCAACAATGTGACAGAAATAAGTCAGCAAAAACAACGTATGGTGGGCACAATGATGATGATAACCATAAGGATCAATAGAATTGTAGATTTAGTGCTGGATCTGCCCTTAGCTGTTACGTACTCTAACCCCTTCATTTAAAAGACTGGGATCCAAAGAGATTATTTTACTTTACTTTCCCGAGGTCACATAAGGAATAAGTAGCAGTTAGATTTTGAACCTATGTTTTCTGATATCAAATTCACCCAGTACTCTTTTTATGCACATTATCTTATTTCATCTTCACAATGTCTGTGAAGAAGGTAGTGCCAAGATTGCTACCCACCCCCATTTTAGAGACGAAGAAACTGAGGCTTTGAAAGATTAAGTGAATTGACAAAGGCCACACAAATAATTTAAAAATGGCAGACCCAGAACTCCAGTAAGAGTCTTCTGGCTCCAAGTTCAGTATTCTTTATCATATAATCTCAAAGATTAGTGAGTGTAAGGAAGTGAGGAATTTAATAGGCTAGTTGATTGGACTAATAGTTCCCAAGTCTTTTATCTCATGCCCTGGTCAATCAAAAAACATCTGTGCAGTTGTTGGCTTACTTGCCCAGAGAAATGTGCACTGGAAGGGCTTGAGGGTTTGAGGGTAAAATGGGAATACTTAGAATGGATTTTTTAAAAATTAAAATTAAAAAAACTAAATCTCATGCACAGAAGGTTGGCTTGAATTAGTGAAAATTCTATTTATATACAATTTTGTTAATGAAATATTTCCTGTTTGAGGTTCTCAGACATTCTGATTTAATGGTTCGGGAAGAATGATTTATAATGATCATATCAATTGTTTTATGTAAATAGCTGCTCTTAAACTGCTTGAGTGAATTTTCTTTAAACATAACATCTATAATTTTGTTTATACAGGCTCCAATACATCTAAGGTTGGGAGAATCTCTTTCTCTAAGGTTATCAAACTTGAGTTCTTACTGGGTGTGTTCCTACCATTGTTTTCCATGACTGTCTGGCGTCCCAGTTCCACTAAATCAATTAGCATAAGATAGTTTTTACAAAAGGATATTTCCTTTGAAGATACAGGAAGAACAGAAAAGGACAAACATTTCCTCCCCAGCATTTTAGGGCTATACTCCCCCTATATTACCTCAGTTTCTGGGGAAAATTGGCTCAGACTTACTACAATTCCAACATAGTATTGGTCTCACCAAGTTCACTTCCAAACAATGACATTGCTGCCAGATGCATCCCCATCTCCACTACTGGCTCGTCTTAACTAAGCTGGTCTTGAAGGATGCTCTCTGGGTCATGAATTCTGGGCCAGCTACAAAATACAGCATCAACTTGACTCTTACACCTTGGGTGACTTGCTTTCCTGATGTGACAAAACAAACAAGGTTATTACTCTCAGCTTTCTTTGTGTAAAATGAAAAAAGATAAATGATAATAATAGCTAACATTTATAATATATATATGTGTATATATATATATATATATATGTATATACATACTATGTGCCAGCTATTGTGGTAATCACTTTATAATTATCATCTCATTTGATCCTTACAATAACCCTGGGAGGTGAAAACTAGAATAATTCCCATTTTACAGATGAAGAACCTAAGGCAGGAAGAGGTTAACTGACTTGTCCAGGGTCACATAGCTAGTAAATAACTGGAGTCAGATTTGAACTAAGGTGTTCCCAAATCCAGGCCTGGTGCCCTATCCATGATACCATCTGGCTGCCTCTGATTCACATAAAGAACCAAAGCCCATATTTGTAGGTGCATAATATTGGCTTTGGGCAGGTGGCAGGGATAGAAAGAAAGGGGGGAGGAAATGGGAGGAGAGATGGATGGATGGAGAGGCAGAGAGAAAGAGAGGGATGGAGGGATGGAGAGACAGAGAGAAAGAGAGGGATGGAGGGATGGAGAGACAGAAAGAGAGAGGGAGGGAGGGATGGAGAGGCAGAGAGAAAGAGGGATGGAGGGATGGAGAGACAGAGAGAAAGAGAGGGATGGAGGGATGGAGAGACAGAGAGAAAGAGAGGGA
>CM053582.1:185864207-185899450 GCA_028627135.1 Pseudochirops cupreus | reverse complement strand
GCTATTAGGAGGCCACAGTCTCTGCAGCCCCCACCAGCTTTGGCTCACTGAAAACACACTTCAGGACCACCACCCAAGACTGTGATCCTGATCCAGGCAGCTCAAGGCAAGAGCACTTAGCCTCTGAATGATCACTTGGTCCCCCTGAAATCTGCAGGCCGCGAGCTCTGAAGCAGCCATGTGGTGGCAGTTGCAGGGCCACTGCTTCAGACTACTTCTAGCTCTGGAGGTGGTCAGCTGGACCCTCTCCCCAAAATTTAGCCAAGTTCCACTGACCTTTTCCCTTCGTCCTTGGCTCTTATGGGTTGGTAATTCTGGAAACCGCCACAGCTGCCAGTGATCTGCTCTCCTGAAAGCTCCAGCCACAGCTTATCCTGCATGGCCTGGGATCTGCTCCCAGCGTGCTGCCATGAGCCCTTATCATCCATCTCCCCTGGGCTGCCTTCAGTGGGAGCCTTGTATCTCTGTCATTTTATGTGTTCTGGAGCTCTAAAATTTGTTTAGAGTCATATTTTATAGGTATTTGTAGTGGTTATGGTGGGAACCACAGAGTTCTCCTGCTTCTGTGCCACCATCTTGACTCTGCCCCATTGAGGGTGAACACTTTAAATAGGGAAAAACAGCTTAATTTTATAATTAGCAGAAGCAAAATGAAAGTAGAGCCAATGGAATAATTAACTGTTCTCTGAGGTCTTTTCTTCAACTAACATTTTTAGAAGATATGTTTAATTTTGTTTTTAAAGAAGTCCAGGGTGAAGTATCTTAATAATATGGCAAAAGAATTTTTCAGATTTAGTCTAATGGTTGAAATGTGTGAAAAATTCAACATGAACTGGGTCAGAATTTCAACCTGTATGTTACCTATTAACAAAGCTCATATATGGAGCAGTTAGATGGCACAGTGAACAGAATGCAAGACCCGGAGTCAGGAAGACCAAGTTGAAATCTTGCCTTAGACACTTAACTGTGTGACCCTAGGCAAATAACCTTTCTGGGCCTCAGTTTCCTCACCTGCAAAATGGGAATAATAATCACATCTACCTTGCAGAATTGTTGCATCTTTTTGTTATTTGAATGGGGAAGGCAGGGCAATTGGGGTTAAGTGACTTGCCCAAGGTCACACAGGTAGTAAATGTCAAGTGTTTGAGGTCAGATTTGAACTCAGGTCCTACTGATTCTAGGGCTGGTGCTCTATTCACCGCACTATCTAGCTGCTCCAAGTTGTTGCATCTTTGTAACTAAGAGTTAGAGAGTTGCCTGGAGCACAGAGACATCAGGTGGTTTCTCTGGGCTCACACAGCCTGTATGTGTTAGATGTAATACTTGAACCCAGCTCTTCCTGGTTCTGAGGCCTGTTCTTAATTAATTAAAATTAATTAATTTATTATGGGTTAATTATAATCATGGGTGAATTGGTTAACCCATTGCTTGATTTTATACATACATATACATATGCATATAGATATACATATATCTTTGCAAAGAGAGAGTTTGCAGTGAAATAGAAATCTGGTTCTGACAAGCGTTTGGTAGCAGTTTTTTTTCTAACAGTGATTCAATTAGAGGCTTTTGTGACTGGCATATTCTGACTCTGACCAACTGCAGAGCTCCACCAGCAATTACATATTTATACACTTGGCTGGACTCTCAGCCCACTAGTCTTGGTGACTTTTCCTATTGAACACCCCGGGGTCTTCTATTGTTCGGTGGGGCATGAAGGCTTCTATTCTAATTAGTGTTGAGTGACTTTGTGGGAGAGTAACCCTTTTGTTCCTTTCCTGCCTTCCCCAGGTGTTGAATTCTTGTTGATGGAAGAAGTCGGCAGTTTTCCTTCTCATCCCTCCATAAGAAGGGCACTGCATGACTCCAGTCATTCTCACTGCTCTTGAGAAAGCAAATTTCAGCACTCCTATGGAGAAGGAAAAATTATACATGAAGGTGGAGCTGCATACATCCATTCTGCACTAAGAATAGAAAAACCAATTACCAAAAGAGAGGCTACTTACACGGCATTCTTTAAGGAGTGGCCTATGCCCCTAAATGCCCTGGCAAAGGGTACATGGTTAGAGACTTTGAATCTTCCAGGGAAGCCATATCTATGGTAGAAAAAGCCCCAGCTTTGGCTTCAGAAATCTGGGTTTGAGCCTCTTCTGTCATTTTTTATCTATGACCTGTGAAAAAGTCACTTACAAGCTATCGTATAAACCCCAGATCTCAGGTTCTCTAGATAAAAGAAAATTAAGCCTTTGTTTTCTCACCTATAAAGCAGATTACTCTATTAACTACCAATAAGAGTTGTAAGAAGTATTTCCAGATCCTGCACTTGACTGCATGACGCCATGGGGGGGGGGGAAGGAAAGGGAGGGAAGTGAAAATTTGAAACTCAAGGGACTGTGGAACTGAATCTTGTAAACTAAAAGGAAACAAACAAATTAATAAAGACAAAAAATTTTTTAAAAACTTGCAAGAATCAAATGAGATAAGAATATGAAGGCACTTAGAGGAGCTCATGCAGAAGCAAGCAATATGTGCTATGGAAGCAATGTACAAAGGAAGACAATGTGCCTGATGGTTCTAGCAACGCAGGCAAAAAGAACAACAACAAAAAGAAACTGTATGCTATGGAATTTTGACCAAGTTTGGCCTCTTTCATGACCCTTCCTTCTTTGCAGAGATATGGGAGCATTGCATGCTCCATCAGACTCAGTTAGTGGGGTGGCTAGTTTCGCTGACTTGCCTTTTTTCCCATTAAAAAAAAAAAGACTTTGATGAATGATGGTTCAGTGAGTAGGGATGGAGAGGGGCCTATAGTTGGAAATGAAGGTGTTTTGAAAACAAAAGATAGCAATGATTTTTAATAGGTGAGCATTACAGATGAATGGATGAGCATTTATTAAGTACAGCTATGTTTCAAGCACTATAATTGATGAGGACAGATATTCTCTTGGTTCTCTGTCTTTGGTGGTTATTTTTCCTCCCTCCCCCACCGCGCCCTCCCTGATCTGAAAATACGAGAGATCAAAGCCTGAAAAACTTTGTCTCCTTGTCTTACTGGAGCCACTGCTCTCCTTCCTTGGTCTCTTCTCTTTTCTCTCCCTTTCCTCACTCTAGTATCCTTTAATTACCAAGCCCATTTCCTGGCTGAAATTTGGTGTCTCCAGCATGCATGACCTCCATCTGGCATTGCCCTTCTAAGTCAGCAGTGAGGAAAGGAAGATCTCAACAATGGTTAGACCCATAGTAGGAGAGGGATAGGGGCCTCTTTCCTCTTTGAGGAAGAAACTCCAGAGAGAGAGATAGAGAGAGAGAGAGAGAGACAGACAGACAGACAGACAGAGACAAAGACAGAGACAGAGACAGAGAAACAGAGACAGAGAGAGAGAGAGACAGAGAGAGAGAGAGAGAGAGAGAGAGAGAGAAGGAGGGAGGGAGGGAGGGAGGGAGGAAGGGAGAGGGAAAGGGAAAGGAGAGAGGGAGAGAGAGAGGGAGAAAGAGAGGGAGAAGGAGAGGGAGTTGTTGAGAGCACTGAGAAGTTAAAGATTTTCCCTGTCCCACATGGCCAGAATATATCAGAGCAGGATCTGAACTTGGGTCTTTTGGCGGGGAGTGGGGAGGGGAAGTCACCTCATGGTACTCCTTAAAGAAGGTCATGTTAGTGGCCACCTCTTTCACCAGCTCAAGAAACAAATCCTGCTTTTCACATTTTTTCCCTCTAGGGAATAACCTCCAATAAGGCTATTCTTCCCCATAACCCAGTGTCACCCTGGAGGCAGCCAGGTGAAAAGAGAAACATGGCTGTTCACTCCAGTTGTATAAGCTGGGAATCACCAACTATAATTCTTTGAGTAATGTGGAGGACCACCAGTCCTTACAATCTCCAGGCATACAGATTCAGTTCCAGACCACAGCAATATAGCAAACATTGCAATAAAATAAGTCACACAAAATTTTTGATTTCTCAGTGCATATAAAAATTATGTTTACATTATACAGTAGTCTATTAACTGTGCAATAGTATTATGTCTAAAAAAAACGCAATGTACATACCATAATTTTAAAATTCAAATTCAGTCATTTTCAGTCATGTCCAACTCTTTATGACCCCATTTGGGGTTTTCTTGGCAAAGATACTAGAGTATTTTGCCATTTGCTTCCCAGCCCATTTTATAGATGAGGAAACTGAGGCAAACAGGGTTAAGCAACTTGCCCAAGGTCACAAAGCTAGAAAATATCTGAGGCCAGATTTGAACTCAGGAAGATGAGTCTTCCTGACTCTAGGCCTGGCACTCTATCTACCGTGCCACCTACCTGGCTTAATTTTATTTTTTTTTTTGAGGGGGGAAGGCAAGGCAATTGGGGTTAAGTGACTTGCCCAAGGTCACACAGCTAGTAAATGTGCCAAGTGTCTGAGGTCAGATTTGAACGCAGGTCCTCCTGACTCCAGCGCTGGTGCTCTAGTCACTGTGCCACCTAACTGCCCCTCCTAATTACTTTATTGCTAAAAAAAAATCCTAACCATCATCTGAACTTTCAGCAAGTAGTAATCTTTTGGATGGTGGAGGATCTTACCTCTGAGCTGATGGTGGCTGACTTATCAGGGTTGTGGTTGCTGAAGGTTGGAGTAGCTGTGACAATTTCTTAAAATAAGACAACAATGAAGTTTGCTGCATCGATTGATTTTTCCTTTTATGAAAGATTTCTCAGTAGCATGTGATGCTGTGCGATAGAATTTTATCTACCACAGAACTTCGTTCAAAATCAGAGTCAGTCCTCTCAAATCCTGTTGCTGCTTTACCAACTAAGTTCATGTATTATTCTTTTTTTTTAAATGTTCATCTTTTAATATGCCTTTTTATTTTTGCTTTTTGGAGGGGCAATTGAGGTTAAGTGACTTGCCCAAAGTCACATGGCTAGTAAGTGTGTCAAGTGTCTGAGGTCGGATTTGAACTCAGGTCCTCCTGACTCCAAAGCCAGTGCTCTATTCACTGCGCCACCTAGCCTCCCCGTTCATGTATTATTCTTCAATATTGTTGTGTCTCAGAGAATAGGGAGACCTCAGGAAAAGGAGAGAGATGGGGAACAGCTGGTCAGGAGAGCAGTCAGAACATATATAACATTTCTTGTTCAAGGTTGCCATCTTATATGGGAGTGATTTGTGGTGTTCCCAAATAATTACAATAGTAGCATCAAAGATTGGTGATCACAAGTCAGCATAAAACTTAATAATAATGAAAAAGTTTAGAATGTTATGAGAATGACCAAAATGCAACACAGAGACACGATGTGAGCACATGCTGTTGGAAAAATAGGCAATAATTGATAAACTTGTTTGATGCAGGGTTTCCACAAACTTCCAATTTGCTTAAAACCCCCCACAATATCTGTGAAGTGCAATAAAACAAGGTACCTGTACCGTGCCACTGCAGTCTAAGGCTCTCCAGGACTTTTCCATCTATACCCTATTAAGACATCCTCAAGATGCCTGGGCATTGTTGTCTATCCTGGTGATGTACCCTAAGGACTTCTGGGTATATATATATATATATATATACACACACAAATATACATACATACATGCATACGTGCATACACACATATACCTATACACACATGTAAAAATGTATGTGTATACACACTAATTGTAAATAGTATATTGTGTATAGTATATACATATATGTATATATTATATATATATATATATATAATAATGTATTGTACATTTCTACATATACATACATACACTAAGTGTGTGTGGGTGTATGGGGTGTCCAGGGAGGTCTAGCAATTTTGGGGAGAGGACTTGCTGAGTCATTTTTAGGGTTGCTCATCTACCTTTGGTGTCCACCTGTCACTCAACTCACATCTGTGTGGCTCTAAGAAACTGGAGCATGAGCAGGGGCCACACTCCAATAAAATCATCTCAGCAGGCAGGTAAACCAGGTTGAGAGCAGCCAACAGGCCTGAAACCCACTGGTAAGTGAGGGAGATTTAGGTGACTTCTGCCATGCCCAAGTCATACATACATCTGTTAACTCCAGATCAATGGAGCCCTTGAGAGGAAGCCGAGTTTAATGAATGGCTCATTGCACTTAAAGTCTTAAAGGCCTGAGTTTGAACCCTGCCTCAGACACTTTTTAGCTATGTGACCTTGGGCAAGTCCCAGTCTTCTATGAGCTCCAGTTCCCATACCTAAAATAAAGAGTTTAGAACAGTGTGATGCTACAATCCTTCCTAGGAATTCAGTTCTGTGACTACCAAACTGTTCCTGAAACCGGCAATTCATCCCTCATCTTTCATGCATCTGCTCAAATCATTTCCCAGCTCTGGAAAGTGCTCGCCATTCAGTCTGCCTCTCCTAAGCCTTGTCTTCTTTTTGGTTTCAATTTGTGCCACTGCTCCCAATGGCCAGCTCTCTCTCCTGCCTCAGTTTCCCTTGTACTATTCTTATGTCTCCACATGTACCCCACTCCCACCACACACAAGTCACCATTGCCTTTGAACAGTCTGATGCCTTTCTGGAAGGGACTCAATGTAGTAGAACCATCACTAGATTTGGAATTAGAAAGTGGCAGGCCCAGGATTTACGCTCAAGGCCAGTCTTCATATCTAGGACCTTAGGCAGTCCTACGGTGCTATGAGGAAGAAGGTCACCCAGCTCCTGACACAGAGGTGATAGACTCAAAATGCAAAATGAGAAATGCATTTTCAGACATAGCCGTTGTGGAAATATGTTTTGTTTCCCTATGTGTATGTGTTACAAGGGGTTTTGTTTGTTTGTTTGATTAAGGGGGAGGGTGGTAGAAGACATAGTGGGAAGGAGAGAAAATAAATGCTTATTTGTTGAAAAATATTATTTAAAAAACCCCTCCTGACTCTTAATCCAATGCTCTATCCATTATAAAAATTGCTTCTCACTGGGAAAACCCTTTCTTTTTTTAAAATTGATTTGTTTATTTACTTTTAGTTGACAAGATTCAGTTCCACAAAGCCCTTGAATTTCAAGTTTTCTCCCCTCTCTCCACCCCCCCCTGCCCATGGTGGCGTGCAATCAAGTATAGGATCCGCAAATACTTTCACATTGGACATTAGTCTGGTTGTATAGAAGGGTTGTAACCAATGGAGTGAACACTGGGAAAAAGAAAGAAAACCAAACATGGAAAAGAACGATAGCGTGTATTGCTTCAGTCTCTATTTAAACTCTGTTCTTTCTAGATATTTCTCTGAATGTAGATATCTTCTTCCATCCTGAAACTTTTAAAGTTGTCTTATAACTGTGCATTGCTGAGAAGAGTCCAGTTTATCAGAACTGGTCATCACACATACGATGTGTCTGTGATTGTATACAAATTTGTCCTGGTTCTGCTCTTCTCACTTAGCATCCATTTGTATAAGCCTGTCCAGGTAAATATGAAGTCCATATGCTCCTCATTTCTTATAGCACAATAGTATTCCATTCATATACCACAACTTGTTTAGCCATTCTCCAGTTGATGGGCATCCCCTTAATTTCCAGTAATTACCACCACAAAGAGAGCTGCAATAAATATTTTTGTACATATGGGTCTTCCTCCCACTTCTAGGATCTCTTTGGGATACAACCCCAGAAGTGGTATAACTGGGTCAAAGGGTATGTAATTATTTATAGCCCATTGGGCATAGTTCCAGATTGCTCTCCAGAATGGCTGAATCAATTCCCAACTCCACCAACAATGCATTAGTGTTCCAATTTTTCCACATCCTCTCCAGCATTTGTCATTTTCCTGTTTTGTCATCTTAGCCAATCTGACTGGTGAGAAGTGATACCTCAAAGTTGTTTTGATTTGCATTTCTCAAATCAATAAGTGATTTAGAGCATTTTTTCATATGCTTATAGATATCTTTAATTTCTACCTCTGAAAATTGCCTGTTCATATCCTTTGACCATTTATCAATTGGGGAATGACTTGTATTCATATAGATTTGACTCAATTCCCTGTATATTTTAGACATGAGGCCTTTATCAGAGACACTGGTTGTAAAAATTCTTTCCCAATTTGGGAAAACCCTTTCAAGCTCCAAATCTATAATCCTCTGATTCTGTGTTGTCATCTCCTCTTTTACTAGAGCAATTTGTCAATCAATTAACAAATATTTCTATTTGGCAGACGTCATACTATGTTCATGTTCAGTCATTTTAGTCATTCCCAACTCTTCATGACCCTATTTGGGATTTTCTTGGCAGAGATGCTGAGTGGTTTGCTACTTCCTTCTCTAGTTTATTTTATAGCTGAAGAAACTGAGGCAAAGAGGGTTAAGTGACTTGCCCAGGGTCACACAGCTAGGCAATGTCAGAAGCCAGATTTGAACACAGGTCTTCCTCTCTCCAGACTCAGCACTCTATCCACACCCCAACTAGTTATCCACCATACTATACAAAACAGAATCAAGAACAAAGCATGAAGCAATCCCTATTCTTGATGAGTTTTTATTTTAATGGAAGAGATAATGTGTACAAATCTATATAATATATATATAGCATAAGTATAAAGTTAATAAATACAAACATATAAAGTAGTTAAAGAGAAGTTAGTTTGAGAGAGGGCACTAGAAGTTGAGGAGACCAGGAAAGACTTGATGTAGGATATGGTACTTAACTTGCAAGAGAGGGAAAGACCCTATGAGGTAGACATAGGAAGAGAGAGCATTCCAGTCAGGGAATGACCAGTGCACAGAGAATGGAGATGAGTATCCTGTATGAGTAACAGAGGGGAGGCCAACGTGGTATCACCACAGAGTGCAGGAAGGGAAGTAGTATTTAATGCAGTGGTTCTCAACCTTCCTAATGCCGCGACCCTTTACAGTTCCTCATGTTGTGGTGACCCCCAACTATAAAATTATTTTCATTGCTACTTCATAACTGTAATTTTGCTACTGTTATGAATTGTAATGTAAATATCTGATATGCAGGATGTATTTTCATTGAACATAACCCACAGGTTGAGAACCGCTGATCTAATGAGTCTGGAAAGATAGGTTGGGGTCAGGTTGGGTAGGAATTTAAAAGTTAAATACTGCAGAGGACTTTCTTTCTAATTCATTCTAGAGGTAATAGGGATAACTAGAAATGGTTGAGTAGGGGAAGCACATGGATACATATTTTTTAAGAATAATGACTTTGGTAGCAGAGTGTAGTTGGACTGGAATGGGGAGAGGCTTGAGACAGAAAGAATAATTAGAAGGCTATTGCAAGAAGGGATTGAACTAATAATAATAGCTAGTATTTATATAGTATATTAAGGTCTGCCAGGTGTTTTACGAATGTCTCATTTGGGCTATAACTGCTATTGAAGTTGAGGAAACCAAGGTAAACATAGATTAAGAGACTTGGTCATGGTCGAACAGTTAGCTAATAATTGTCTGAGGCTGAATTTGAACTCGGGTCTTCCTGACTCCAGATAAAATAATCTATCCATCTGATAGAGTGAAGGTAGAAATGACAAGATTTTATAATTGATTGGATATGTGGGGTAGGGAGTGGGAGATACTAAGGATGATGCCGAAAATGACAAAGCTAAGACACTGGAAAAATGGTAACGTCTTCAACAGAAAAAAGAAGCTTGGAAGAGGAGCAGGTTTAAGCGGAAAGATGAGTTCTAGACAGTGTTTGAGATGTCTCTGGGACAGTCACTTTGAGAAATACAATAGTTAATTAATGATGTAGGACAAAAGCTTGGAACAAAGGTCTGAGGCTGTCATATACAGATCTGGAAGTCATCTGCACTGAGATATTAGATTATGTTTCTTTAGAACTATGGACCAGGACTGATCATACAGGTTAATAGGATAAATAGTGGCCTGTTGGTGAGATTTTCAAAGGTCTTTTCAATCCCAGTGCCCCCAAATATCTACTCCATCCTATTGAAATTGTCTGAAATCCATTCCCAGCAATGAATTTATCTGAGTTCTCTTACTATTAAAATGAAAATATTCCTGGGATGAGTAGCCCTTCAAATTAATTCTCACTAGGGCATTAGTGACCCATTGGAGGAAAAAATGTTGTACTAACCAGAGAGACTGAGGCATTAGAGAGGAAGGAGATTGGAAGGCAAGGTCTTTAAAAGGGGACAAATGTTTGCAGAATAGAGAGAAGAGGGGTACCAAAAACAGTTTTTATCTGCTTCATAGTCTATCTATAGCTGTTGTTTCTCATCCCCAATTAGCTAGAGGACAAGACCTGCTAAAGTCTGTTCAGGCTAGTCTTACCCTTAGCTTGCATTAGACACTTAATGAAAAGTCTAATTGTTTCTGTACATTTTTCTCTAACCTTTAAGTTTCCTTACAAGTAGATTTCTTTTTCTAAAACAACATTTTCCTCTTCTGTTGCAGCAAAATTCCTCTTAATATCTTGATCCCTATGAAAGCACTTGGTAGCCCAAGGAAATGCATAAAAATGTAGCAATTCTATTTTCTTAATGGTCAAAGTCAGGGTTAAAAGTACACATTAAATAGAATTGTTCCATCTAATCCAAGAGCTCTCACATCTTACAGAATTAGTTCCTCAAATCCAATTCCAATTTAAATCTGTTCGGTTTTTTTTTTCTTGTGCCATATTGATTGAATGTACCCTCTGAGCTAAATGATACTGGTACAATGTATTTCTTGGGTGAGCACAATAATCAAAATTACTAGCAATTCTTAACACTTTTATTTCTGTGTAGTGGTTACAAGATAGAGAAATGTAATGGACAGTATAAAGTTCATAAGATTATAAGAAAGAAAATAAACATTTGTTAAGCCCCTACTATGTGTTGGATTTTACAAATATCTAATTTGATCGTCACAACAACGCTGTGAGGAAGGTGCTATCATGATTCCCATTTTACAGTTGAGAAAACTGAGGCAAATGTAAGTTAAGTGACTTGCCCAGGGTCACACAGCTGGTAAATACTTGAGTCCAGATATGAACTCCAATCTTCCCGATTCCAAGATCAACACTCTTTCCATGAACCACCTAGCTATCCCATAAGATTTAAATCTAAAGGCGACTTTGGCTCCAAAGTCCTTAACAGTTGCCCTATGTAACTAAGAACCTAGGTTTGCTTTCACCTCTAACTACTTGTATAACCTTAGGCAAGTCACTTAGTCTCCCTACACCTCAATTTCCTCATGTAAAAGGAGAGATTTGATTGGGTATTCCTATTGTGGGAAGAATAGTGACTCTGGAATCAGAGAATCTGGGTTCAAAATCTACCTGACACAACCTATGTGACTTTGGACAAGTCATTTAATTTCTCTGAGACTCAACTTGCTTTTTAATAAAATGAGGTACTAGATGGATTCTGGGGTCCCTTCCAGATCTAGATCTATAATTCTAAAATAAGGATATTAAAAGAAACTTCAGAGACCATCTAGCTCAACCTGTACTTGATTTAGAATCCTCTCTGCAACACACCCAACAAGTGGTCAGTCAGTCTCTGCTCAATAACCTCAGGAAGAACCCACTACCTCCCCCAAGGTAATTAATAGAGACTTGCACATGGTAATATAACCAGTTAAATGGTCAGGTCTTTTTAACTCCAAGTCTACTATTCTTTCCACTAAGCCATGTTGTTCATCAACGACTTCAGTTTTTAACACGTCCTCATATGGCAGAATCTTCACCATCCTGGTTGCCCTTCTCCAGATATTCTCCAGTGTATCAATGTCCTTCCCAAAATTTGGCTTCAAGAATTGAGTACAGCACTCCAGAAGTGGTCTGACCAGGGAAGGGTACAGTGGGATAATTAACTCTTTCTCCCTGGAAGATACGTCTCTTTTAATTAAGTCTACAATCTCATTAGCTTTCTTGGCATATCACACTATTGATACACATTAAGCTTACAGTGCACTAAAACCCTTAGACATTTTTCAGATAGCTTGCTATCTAATCATGCCTCTCCCATCTTACGTTAGGTTCAAAAAACTGAACTTCACAAGTATAAGACTTTACCCTTATCCACAATAGATTTTATCTTACTTGATTCAGTCCAGTGCTCTAGCCTTTTAAGGTGTTTTTGAAACCTCTCATTTAGCATATTAAGTATTTGTGTATTCTGCAAATTTCATAAGCATGCCAGTCACATCTTTATCCAGGTCATTGCTTAAAAGATTGAACAGCACAGGGCCAAGCCTCTAGAGACTTCCTTCTAGGTTGACATTGAATAATTAATGACTACCCTTTAGTTTTAGTCATTCAACTAATAAGCTAAGTGTACTATCATCTAACCCAGGCATTCTTAATCTAGAACCCATGCATACATTTCAGGGGGTCCATTAACTTTAATGGGAAAAATTACATTTTCGTTTTCTCTAACCTCTAACTGAAAATTTGCATTTCCTTCCATTATGAATATAGGCAACAGAACATTATAATGAGAAAGGGGTTTACCAGACTGCCAAAGGGGTCTAGGATTCAAAAAAGTTAAGAACCTCTTATCTAGCCTGAATCCCTCTATCTTCTCACAAGAATAATGTAACATATTTTGTTAAATGCTTTGTTAAAATCTAGGGAAGCTATTTTTATAGCCTTAGCCTGATCTACCAGCTTATCAACCCTACAAAAAAGGAAATAAAGTTAGTCTGATATATTCTCAATAAAACTATGCTCACTTTTTGAAACAACTGCTTCTTTTTTAAAATGCTCACTAACCATCTTTTTGAGAATAAATGATAAAATGTGTCCAGGAATGGCAATTAAGCTCTTTGGCCTATTGTTGGTAGATACTGCTCTCTTGCCATTTTTAAAAAAAAAATCGGGACATTTGCCCTTTTCATGTAATACCTCTCCCATTTTCCATGATATTTTAGAGTTCAGTGACAGTGGCCTAGAAATTATTCTTTCAGTACCCAAGGATGTAGTTCATTTGAGTCAGATGATTTGAATTCATCAAGGAGAGCTCAGTACTCTCATATTTAACCCATGCTGGTCTGGTTGGGTAACATGGAATTTTGATGCAATCGTGGCTCCATTATCACCATGGTTCAAGCCCCCAGTCCTGTGGCAATCACCTCTAGCACTGGAAACTGAGGACAAACAACACAGAACACCCCAAGCCCTTTTCTCAGTGCCATGGTAAACTAGAGGGAGCAAGGGAAGGAGGCTTCTTCCACTCTCCCTGATTTGGTTCGTAATGTCCATCCTGGAAATAGCAGATAGGAGCTGTCCAAAAGAGTGTAGCAGAGAGAATGGCAGAAATAATTGCAACTGAAAAAAAGGTGAATGGATCAGTGTTGCTGATTGTAAAGACAAAGGCAAAAAATAAAAAAAAAAAGACGTAGGCACTAATAAAAGGAGGTCACACCCAAGAGGATTCTGGGAAGATGGCAGAGTAGGCCAGGAAATTCCAAGCTTTCAAGATTTTCCCCAAAAGAGTTAAAATAGCACCTTAGAGTGAACAAAGTGTAAGTGAAGATAAATAAAAACAATGGCATAACTGGGGTCCTCCTGGGACAATTTGAGAAGATCGGAAGAGAAATCCCAGGATGAGGTTTGGTCCCTGTGAAGAGTAAACACCTCCAGGCCAAGTTCTGTTTTAATAACAAACGATAAGCCCTGAGGTTAGTTGGTTTGAGAGGCTGCCTCCACCCCAATCACCCAGACTTTTACCCCTAGAATAGTGAGGGGAGTTGGCTGTCTGAGCCCGGGAAGATGGAGGGAACCTCTGCTGACCAGGAACGCCAGACCCAGCTGTGCTATGAAGAGCTGCAGGGGTGAGAAGGAACCAGCGCACACCCGTGAGTGCAGAAGCAGTTGGGTGGAAGCCCTGGCTGTGGGCACTTACAGGAGGCTAGAGGTTTGACTTTGGTTTCAAGCTAGAGGGAAGAACTGAACATCTGGAGTAAGAGGCACCATTTCCCACATCCCAGGGCTAGAGGTGACTACAAGTAAATAAGCCATCACCACAAAAAAAAAATGCACAGGCAAAGGAGAAAGAATCCAACTATATAGAAACCTATGATGGGAATAGAAATGACCAAGGTTCATCTTCAGAGGAGGATATGGAAGTAAAGAAACCCCCAAAGACTAGTGTCAAATGGAGACCTGCCCAAAAAGAATTCATAGAAGATCTTAAAGAAGACTTCAAAAGTCAAATGACAGAGATGGAGGAAAAACTAAAAAAGAAAATAAGAATAATCCAAGAAAAACAAGAAGAATATGAAGGAAAGTCAATCAATTAGAAAAGGAGATGAGGAATCTTTTCCATTTTTGTCTTTTTGGAGGGAGAAGGCAGGGCAGTTGGGGTTAAGTGACTTGCCCAAGGTCACACAACTCGTAAGTGTTAAGTGTCTGAGGTCAGATTTGGACTCAGGTCCTCCTGACTCCAGGACTACGGCTCTATTCATTGCACCACCTAGATGCCCCAGAGATCAGGAATCTTAAGGAAGAAAATGACACCTTGAAAATTAGAATTTGGGGGGCAGCTGGGTGGCACAGTGAATAGAGTACCGGCCCTGGAGTCAGGAGGACCTGAGTCCAAATCTGACCTCAGACACTTAACACTTACTAGCCATGTGACTTTGGGCAAGGCACTTTACCCCAACTGCCCTCCAAAAAGAAAAAAAAAGGAAAAAGAAAAAAAAGAAAATTAGAACTGGGCAAAATGAAGCCAGTGAATTTAAAAGAGATCAAGAAATGATTAAATAAAATAATATGTGAATAATGAAAAATTAGAAGTGAAACATCTTATCAAAGAAACAACATATTTGGAGAAAACATCAAGAAGAGAACATTTAAACATAATTGGACTAACTGACATTTATGATAAAAAAAAAGGAATCTTGATACAATAATACAAGAAATAATCAAATAAAATTGTCCTAGGAAAAAATCCACTGATTATCACTTAAAAGGGATCCTATGAGGAAAACTCATAGGAATATCACAGTTGAATTCTGAAACCCTCAGTTCAAGGAAAAACGTTAAAAGCATCAAGATTAAAACAGATTAAATACGATGGTGCCACAATCAGAATTACACAAGAACTAGCAGCAGAGGCATTAAAGAATTGCAGGTCTTAGAACACAACATGTTGAAGAGCAAAAGAACTGGGGCTCTGGCTAAAAACTCATACCCTGCAAAGTTAAGTATTATCCTGAAATTTTTAAAATGGACATTTGATAAACCCTCACACTTTCAAGACTTTGTTAAGAAAAAATCCTGAACTTAATCAAGATTCAACATATAAGAACCGAGAGAAATATAAGGCATGTTACAAAGACTAATTATAAGGGATGCATAAGGACAGACTGTTTTCTTTTTGTATACGTAAAATGAATGTCTAATATTTTTATCAATAATTGGGTAGTTTACAATAAAGATTGGAGGAAACCTGAGAATGACAAAATTTTAAAAATAAAAGCATTTAGGAACAGCTTAAAAGCGTAATTATTTGAAGTGCAAAAGGAAGAATTGATACAGAGGAATTAAATGGGGGAGGAAGGTTGGTAATTCTGTTAACCTACTTTCATCAGGAATGGGTTTAAGAGGGAAATATATATTATATATATGTATTTATTTAATATATAATATTAACTATAATTAATTATTAATTAAATGTATTTTATAATATAATATTAAATATATATATATATATTTAAAAGAGTATAAAAGTCTTCTAAATTCAGAAGAAATAAACCAGTAAGGGCATAGGGAAGGGGGAGAAGATAAAGGAGGGATCTTTAGAGGGGAGGGTAAGGGAATAGGTAAAATAAGAGTATTAAAAGGGTGTTTGCATTTATGGGAATGGGAGGATATGGGAGGGATCCTTGGAGGGGGGTAGGCAAGTCATAGGAGGGCAAGGTAGTTGGTAGAAGTAAAGTAGAAGAGGCAGGAGGGATAGAAAACAAGAGACATGCACACACATAAAAACAAAGATCAGGAGTACAATAGGTTTAGGAAAGTATATGTCTATCTATGTCTATGTCTATAGCTATAGAGAAACACATCTAAACTTTATTATGGTCTTCTGGGGTGACTTTGGGGGGAAGGAATAAAAAGCACAAAGTAAAAAGTACACAGCCTAGAACAAAAGAAAACTCACAAGGAAGCAAAGAAAAGACGGACAATTCTCAATGTAAGTATTATTGTATAGGCTTTCTTGAAATGAAAATCGAACGTCACCTATTTTGAATCCTTTCTTATGTTCCGTGATGCACAAAAAATGCTTTTCTTCTTTCTCACTTTGTATTTAAGTTCCAATATTTAAGTTTATGATATGTTTTTATTTCTTTTCTCTATTCTGTATTTGTGTTCTGGTATTTGAGTTTAAAATAACATTTTGAAAAATAGAAAACAAAAAGGAGGTTACACCCATCCATGTGGCAGTGGACACAGGCCTCCATGTTACCCAAACTGGGCATGCCCAGACAATTCTGGATTATACATATTATCTCCTTACTTATCTTGTGAATCAACTCCCTACAGGTACCTCGATCTTTCTATTTTCTGCCATCTAGTTCCAAATGTCCAGCATATAATTGGTAGTATGGGACTGGGGCTAGATAAGGAAATGTGGGAATCACTTGCAGATAGATTTGCTAATTGAATCCATGAGATCTAATAAGACCACCAAATGAGAAGGTAAATAGAGAAAAGAGGGCCCAGGACCCACTGTGATTGGGTATGACATGCATGACGAGTCAGCAAAACAGAAACACAAGAATAAATGAACTTTATGTCTATATAGATAATTCTGGGGTAAGTCATGGAACCAATGGCCTTCACATATCATCAATTTCCTCAAGCAGTGAGAGCTATTGATAATCCTCTGAATTCGGTAATATTCTCAGTATTTTATAGGACTTGGAAAGCAAGTTTCTGCCCACTCAGAATCCAGATTAGATAGACAGGGTCATTATCTGCAAAGTTACCTCCTATTTGCCTATTTTGAACTTTTTCTAACCTATCATTTATTTCAGAGCAACCATCTTCCCCTTCCTTGGGTCCTCTGACTCTTCCATCCTGCTTGAATATTTCTGGGTTTGACACTTGAGATCAATTAATTCTTTTAATGTATTAATTAAAATGCCCCAATACACTGCAAGGTTCACCTGAATTATTAACCTTGAGTAGGAAATGTAATGAAGTTTGTAACTAACAAATCAATTCAGTTTGCAGATCTCTGCATTCTAAGTCTTTTGGGGAAATGAACTTGAACATGTTGTGCTTAATTAGAGTATAAATATTTGGGTTTAATAGCACTAGCAAGGAAGCTAATGGAAAAGAAGAAGCTGTCTCTTTTATGGATCTAATAGAGGAACACTCCATTGATCTAGAACAATAACCCTAAATATCGTGTTTTACTATCTGACCAAGAGAAAAGATTTTTTCCCAATCAAATTATGTTTATTCATTGCTTTATAGAAAAGTCTAGTGAGAGAGTTGACATTTTAATTACTGAATTGTGAAAATGAGATTTCCAATTATTGGAACATTTCATTTTTCCTTGATAGTCTGTCCCCATTAGCAGAGCTAAATCACTCATGGTGGACAAATTAACCATGGGTAGCAGAAGTTTAACTGCTAATGAATTTTTAGCCTTTCTCTAGAAAACCCTGAAAATGCAATCACCCCAGCAGCATCAAAATGAAATTACACACATATTCACCAATATCTCAAAAGGACAGCATTCCAACACCTATCTGCATTACAAATCTCCCAGAATCTTCAGAAGAAAAAAGGCTTTCTAGAGATTATCTAGTCCACTGAAGGAAATAAACATAGGTAGGGAAACATAAACTTGATTTTGGCTTTTGTAAAACCAAAGGTAAACAAAACTTGAGATTATGAAAACAGAGCACAACGCCAGGCCATTTGAGCTAGCAATGAGAAAACAGGGCAATGAAAAATGCAAATATAGGGGTGGCCAGGTGGTGCAGTGAATAGAGCACTGGCCCTGGAGTCAGGAGGACCTGAGTACAAATCTGGCCTCAGACACTTAACACTTACTAGCCATGTGACCTTGGGCAAGTCCCTTAACCCCAATTGCCCAGCCTTCCCCCCTCCACAATGCAAAAAAACAACAACAAAAAATGCAAATGGAGACATAACAGAAGGAATACATTCAGGAGTCAGAGGACCTGGATTCAAATCCCACCTCTGATGCTCATCACCTACGTGACCTTGAGCAAATCACTTAACTTCCCTGGGCTTTAATTTCATTATTTGTAAAGTGAAATGGGCTGGACTAGATCTTCTCTTGAGTTATTTCCTTGCTAGTGCTAGGATCCTATGATCCTACAGTAGATATGTGCGGTCTCTCACTGTAAATCTCTCAATAAGGCTGAATGTCATCTAATATCTGAGAAGGGTTTGTGATCCGTGATGTCACAACATCCTCATTCCTGTACTTAATAAAGAGGTGATTTTCATCTAGAAACTGCATATTCCACAGTGCAACTGGCCTAGCATGTCAAAATATTGGAAGAAGTACCTCTTGGTCGTGGCACTGCCATCCTGCTCTGTCCGGTGCCATAAGCCAACAGCCAGTGCTTTAGGGAATGAATGAAGCGCTCCTTGTAGGGACTGACCATGCCTGTTGAGTTGTCTCCTTGTACCTCAGGGTAGACAGATGATAGGGTGAGCAGGTCATCTTCATAGCAGAACTGACCAGTGTTATGCACATCAATAAAGGTGCTCTCAGGAATGACTTGGAGGACATGAATGGTCTGCTGCTGTACTGAAAGAATGGCTATGTTCTTATATAAGTTCTTATATATGTTCTCATATAAATATAGCCCATGATTATGGGGCAAGATCACTTCATCACATTTGAACATGCAGATGCCAACCTACAAATCTACAAGTACAAATTGGGAGGCAGCTACCAAGAAGATAGGGAGAATATATAGCTTTAGGCATACAGCTAAGATAAAAACACTTTCTATGACAAAATCTATAAGAACTAGCAGCAGGTAAACCCATTGGCTGATAATTAGAGTTGGGTACTTGCTTCTGCTCAAAGTGAGATATTGAGGAACTTGGTTCACATATTTCATGAACATTCCAACTGTGTGCTTATGCAGACACCTTTTTCTCCCATAGCATTGGGAAATCTCACCCTTTTGGTCATTTATTTGGGTTTTTGTCTCTCCCTTAGAGCCTGCTAGGTTGGTGCTAGAATGGAGGAGCAATGTACGTATCTGTGCTTCTCCAGTTACCTGAGATCCTTCATAGTCCCAGATTTGTAGCATCTACAATTTTGATAAACATACTATTTATACACCACTCTTCCAAATTCCCCTATTATTGTTCCACCACCCTTCCAGTCACCCAAGTTTACATCGTAATATCATCTTTGACTACTCACTCTCCCTCATCCCACAAATCCCTATCATTTGCCAAGTCTTGTGGCTTCTACCTCCAAAGCCTCACTCTAATATTCATCTCTTTCTTTTTATTCATACAATCATGACCTTAGTTCAATCCCTCATCATCTCTCATCTGATTGCTTTGCTCCCCACCCCTCCATACAGTGGTCAAAGTGATTTCTCAAAGCACTGACTAGGTCACTCCCCTACTCAAATGCCAGTATTTCCCAGTTCACTCTAGGATCAATTTTTTTTTATCTTTATCTCATGCTTTTAAATTTTAAATTTT
Source organism: Pseudochirops cupreus (assembly GCA_028627135.1). Lineage (NCBI taxonomy): Eukaryota > Metazoa > Chordata > Mammalia > Diprotodontia > Pseudocheiridae > Pseudochirops > Pseudochirops cupreus. Next base: position 185,879,835 of record CM053582.1, on the reverse strand, counting down.
GTTATTTTATGCACATTTTACAATGTATATGCTTATTAGTACACATAAACAGATCAATGTATAAATAAGTAATGACACACAAATTAGGAGATAGCACATGCTTAAAAATATTACCAATAAGGATGTGTGATTAAAATAATTGGAGATCACTACTATAAACCTCCAGTTTATAACTGAAAGACTTTAAAGAGGAGAAGGGCAGATAAGCAGATAATACATAGTATTGACCTCAAATAATTCAGCCCCCCCAAACCTCCTCATCTCATTTCTCCCATGAATCTATACCCAATACTGCTTTTCTATCACCGTTCATTGCTTTGCTAACACTGGCTGAACAATGAGACCGAATGAATTCATTTCAGTAATAGATACTTTCAAATGATTGGGCAAGACTGACTTGCTTTAAGTGTCTTGTAAAAGCAGGGAGTGCAAGGTTGGAGTTGAACAATTCCTCTTGCAGAGGAAGAAGTAGAGTTAGAGGTTATTGGTTCCAAAAGAAATAGTGAGTTTGACAGGAATCTGATCAAAGGTTAATGCGCCTTGAGATCTCTGCAAAGTCCTACTCCTGTGTTTCATGCTGTCATGAAGGCACTTCGAGCATCCTGGAGGCTAGAAAGTATCTGAGGCCAGATCTGAACTCTGGAAAATGAGTCTTCCTGGCCCCATGCCAAGCACTCTATCCACGGTATTACCTAGCTGCCCATTGATTTTTTTTTTTGCCTTTTTCCTAAATTAAAGATGAGAAGAAAACCAATGCCTTTTTTCTCTTCCATTTCCCATCTTACACCTCTGACAGCTTGCATAGGTCAAGATTGTAAATGTGGATGACCAGAAGGATGGTGATGTTCTTAACAAGAAAACTTTTGTGGGCCTAGGTTGAAAAGGAAAAAAGTGACGACTTTACCTCCAACTTCTGTTTGCTTTTTAATATATATGTGATCTGCCTCTCTTTCTGTTTGTTGGAGAAAGTAATAATAAGTTGCATTATTATTACCCTAATTTTATTTTTTGTCTCATCATGACCCTTTTCTATGGGAGATGACATTAATTAATTCTGGTTTCATGTGTCATATACTTCAATTTCTAATTCAGTTCTATAAATCAAACAAAAATATTTGCAACTAATATTGGAATACTCACCTGGAGTGATAAAGGGGGTCACGAGTCTAACTAAGGCAGCTTCTTTTGTATATTTAATAATAATAATAGCAAGCATTTTTATAGTACTTTAAAGTTTCAAAACACTTTCCAAACATTATTTCATTTCATCCTCACAACAACTCTGGCAGGTAGGTGTAACCAACATTTGATGGTGCTCCACTTTAGAATTTTGAGTCAAGATATTCTGGGCATTTCTCTGCAGGAGGAGATGTCTTTCTCATTTGGTAACAGAGACAGAGGTAGCCAGGTAGTAGAGTAGATGGAGTCAGGAAGATCTGAGTTCAAATCCGAGTCTGATACTTACTATCTCTGTGACCCTGGGCAAATCACTTAACCTCTCTTTGCCTCACTCTTGTAAAATGGGAATAGTTTCAGGCATGGTGGATAGCTGATGAAAATGCAACTAACAAGCCGCTGCATGATCCAGGGGTGAGGTGATGAAGGCCTGCCTCGGGCAGTGAAGTGTCAGACGGGAAACGGGAGATGTTAGTGAAGGCAGAAATGAAAGCCTGAAGTGTTTTTCCACTTCGTTTTTGTCAGCTTCCAGTTAGAGTCTCATTTCTGCAAGAAGTCTTTCCTGGTCCTCCTTAATCTCATTTTTTTCCTTTGAGACTAACACATTTTATACTAGACACAGCCTGCTTATGCATAATTATTTGTATGTTGTGCCTCCCATAAGACTGTGAGCTCCTAGAGGCACACTCTTAGGGACTTTGTTTTTTGCCTATCACCTTTGCTTAGCACAGTACCTGGTATATACTAAGTTCTTAATAAATGTGAGTTGATCGACTGACATGCAAACAGTGGTGGGAGGATGAGAAGGTGGTAAGCACTGAGATAGGAGAGAGGAAGTTTGCTTAAAAAAATAAGAGGGAATAGTGAATAGTGGACGAGCCCTGGAGTCAGGAGGACCTGAGTTCAAATTTGACCTCTGACATTTGACACTTACTAACTGTGTGACCTTGGGCAAGGCACTTAACCCCAATTGCCCTGCCTCCTCCCCTCAAAAAAAAAAGAATAACAGGGAAGTTAGAAAGTCAGTTTTAAGGAGCATCTTGTCCAAAAGATGGGAAAACTAAGCTTAGGTAGGCTGTGACTTGCTCAAGGTCATGTACTGAGTTAATAGCAATGTTGGGACTATAACCGAGGTCTTCTGACTCCAAATATGGCATATATATGTCTATATACCTCTCTCATGGAGTACTATCCTCCCTACTTTTAATGAAGAATCAAAGAACAGGATAAGGAAGCAGACTAAGGAAGAGGTAATTGGACAGAAGAAATAGAAAGGCTAGAGGTAATAGGGAAGGAATTAAGTTAAGGGAAATGAATTTGAGAAAGAAAATGTATAGTATTATGTCTTCTTCCTTTTTGGACATGAGGATAGGAAATCCTGGGGTAGACAGTAGCCGACAGTAGGCATAATTTTCCCCTTGTGGGCAATCATTCCAATTAATTTGCTTTTGTAATGGTCTCTGGTACCTCTCCTTCATTATTCAGTTTTTTTCTACAAATAAAATTATTTTGTATAACTCTCAAAGCAATTCGGCACTTCACTGGATTCATGATATCAGCAATGTATGTATTTTGTTGCTATGGATCATAAAACACACACACACACACACACACACATACACACACACACGCCTTCTCATCCTGTGTGATTTCTTTCCATGTTCTTCAAACATACTGGGCAGATTGTGTTGGCTAACTTTATGTCCCTGTTTAAAAAAACAAACAACAAACTCCAATGTGACACAGTCAGACCTGGACACCAATTTGATTAAGGAGGAGATGATGCTATTTTCAATTTTTATCGCTATATCTGGTCAGGAGAAATAACCATGCAAGTTTCTAGAGCTTTACACTTTGCAAGATGCTTTCCTTACAACCATGGGAGAGAGGTAGCAAAAACCCTCTATCCAAAAACTGGATCTCTCTGAGACTCAGTTTCTTCTTTTAAAAATAAGTGCCTCATCTGTGGTCATATAGCTAATAAAAACTGAAGACCATGTGTGTTTCTCAGATACTAGAAAAATTTCTGAGCTCTTTGGTTATAGGAGCTAAAATGTTAGGTCCTCTTCTTTTTTTCCTTTAAAGCTGTTCAGTTTGTAAGGTGTCATCTTTTCCAAGTCACATCCCAACTTGAAGCAAATTTAACAAAATGCAAAGCTTAAAATGCATTTTAATTGTCATTTTTTCCTCTTTATGACTTTTTCTTTTTCTTTTTTCTTTTTGCGACTTTTTAAGTTACAGACTTTTCAGGGAAATTTTATTACAACAAATGACATCCTAGGCATTATTTTAAGAGTAAATACATGACACTAATATCTATACTTCATATGAATTTTTAGTTCATAAAAGTCACTCTTCAATACCCCAAAATGCTCACAATCTCAAAATCATAGAATAAAAAAAATTTTAAATTGGAAGAGACTTCAGTGACCATTTACTCTAACTCATACCCAGAAAAGAATCTGCACTCTGACATATCAGATAAGTAGTTACTCAGCCTTTGCTTGAAATTCTCTAATGAAGAAGAAACCACTATGACCCAAAGCAGTCAAATTAGATCTCTGAGGATATTCTAAAGAATGTGCTATAAACTCTGTAAGCAAACAAGAGGGTTGGACTATTAGGGGTGGGGGAACTGTGGCCTCAAGGCCATGTGTGGCCCTCTAGGTCCTCAAGTGCAGTCCTTTGATTCCAAACTGTTTGGGACATACTTGAGGACCTAGAGAGCCACATGTGGTCTGGAGACCACAGGTTCCCTGCCTCTGTGCTAGATCATCTCAACTCTAAGACTCCTCTTTTATTTTCCATCCTTTTTCCACTATAGAGATAGCTTGGCTTAGTAGATAGAGAACTGTCTTTGGATTCAGGAAGACCTGGTTTCATGTCCGGTCTCTGACACATTCTTGCTATATGACTCTGGGCAAGTCACAGCCTCTCAGAATTCTTTATGAATCTCTAAGTTGCAAAGAAGGGGCCAACCTCCATGGTGAAAAGGAGTTTCCTTATCCAGGATCAAGCAAAGAAGTCCTCTCTTTGGCATCTAAAGTCATTTATAATCTGATCTCCTCTTACCTTTCCAGTCTTCTTGTCCCTCACTTCTCACCAAGCACTCCACAATCCTGTAACACTGTTCTCCTTGCATTCCTCACTTAAGACAATTCATCTGACAGTGATCAGAGAAAGTCTCACCACCCCTTTTTTGTTTTCAGTGCAATAGAGTTAGTTGCTCAGGACAAGAAGGCATTGTTGGGTTGTGATGTTTATATAGAGATTCACTACAATATTAAAATAGGATTGCCTAGCTGCAGTGAAGACCCTGTTGAGATTAAAGAATAAATTTTCAATCAGCCCAATCAATATGGTTTTGTAATTTTCCCTAAGTCACTTCAGCAGCACACGAATAGGTAGGAGACTGTGGAAGTAATAAAGGGTTGGGTTCTGGCAGCTAGTTATTGACAATAGGAGAAGGGGATGAGAAATCTGAGAATTGAAGAAAACACAAAGTTAAACTGGTTCATTGATCAGTCAAGGATGGAAGAATGTACGCAGAGCATATGTGACGGTCTAGAAAGGGACCTAAGAAGGCATAGGGAAAAATAAAACAATAAAAGTTTATCATCCGATAAAGACATTTATGGGGATGGGAAGATTAAGGGTATGACAATCTCTGTCTTTCTAAAGTAGAATTGAAGAAAAAGTAAGGCATTTTACATGAGTTGGAGTAGAAAAAGAGATTGTAAACCAATCTCATGAATTCATTGAAGAAGACTAGAAATTGTCCTAATTAGCAAATAAAGGCTGCTAGGATCCAGAGGATCCTGACAACGTTAGGATCTCTCCCCCAAATTCCAAACTGAGATTTGAGGTGTTTTTTCATTCCTGTGCCATTTAGATTTCTGAATCACAGAGCTAGAAGAAGACTTTGTGGTCGCGTAATGTCAGGTGTATGAATCCCACCAAGAGCATCTTTAACAGGTGGTTACAGAGAATATTTATCAAATGTTTACTATGTGCCAGGCACCATGTTAAGCACTGGAAATATAAATATGAAAAAAAAAACAATTCCTGCCCTTAAGAATCTAATGGGGGAAGACAACTTATAAAAGAGAACTAACTAAAGCAGAGTATATGGTGCTGTACTTCGAAAATCCTACAGATTCAAATAAAAAATACTCAAAACAATTAACCATCTTGGCAAAGTATCAGGATATAGAATAAAGCAAACCCACACAAATCATTAGTACTTCCATATGTTACCAGCAAAACTCTTCAAGAAGAGATACTATGTAATATTTTATTGAAAATAAACATAGACAATGGAAAATACCTGGCAGTATATCTGCCAAGACAAAGCCAGGAACAATATGAACATAATTATAAAACATTTTTATAAATAAATAATATTTTTTATAAAATAAGATTTAAATAATTGGAGAAATATTAATTGTTCAGGGGTGGGCTGAGACAATATAATAAAAATAATATTTCTAACTAAAGTAATCTACTTATTCAGTACCATCCCAATTAAACTTTTTGATAGTTTTTTTATTGAGCTAGAAAAAATAATGATAAAATTAATTTAGAAGAACAAAATGTCAGGAATAGCAAAGGAATTAATGGACAAAAACCACAAAGGAGATCTATTAGTGCCAGATCTTAAACTGTATTGTTAAGGCCATAATTATCTAAACTATCTGGTATTGCCTAAGAAATAGAATGGTGGATCAGTGGAACTGAGTAAATATATGATACACAGTAGTAAATGATTATGGTAACCTTACATTTAATAAATGCAAAGATATAACTTTTTGGGATAAGAACTCATTATTTGTAAGAATTACTGGGAAAACTGGAAAGCAATCTGACAGAAACTAGGTATGAACCAATATCTTATTCTGTTTACCAAGATAAGGTGAAAATAGATACATGGCCTAGACTTAAAGGAAGATAGCATAAGTAAATTAGAGAAGCATGGAACATATTACCTCTTAGATTTATGAATAGGAGAATAATTTATGAATAAACAAGAGATAGAGAGCATTGAGGGATGTAAAATGGATAATTTGGATTACATTAAATTTAATAGGCTTTGTACAAATAAAGCCATTATCGCCAAGATTAGAAGGAAAGCAGAAAATTGGGGGTGAGGGTAGGGGACAGATTTTATTGCCATTTTCTCAGATAAAGGTCTCATATCTCAAATATATAGAGAACTGAGTTAAAATTACAAGAATATAAATCATTCCTCAATTGATAAATGGTCAAAGGATATGAACAGGCAATTTGTGGAAGAAGAAACCGAAGCTATATGTAATCTTATGAAAACAATGCCCTAAACCATTACTGATTAGAGAAACAAAAATTTAAATAACTCTGAGCTACCATCTCATAAGTATCAGATTGACTAAAATGACAGAAGGGGAGAATGACTAAGGCTGGAGGGGATGTGAAAAACTGGGAGACTAGTATGCTGTTGGTGGCATACTGATCCAACAATTTTGGAAAGCGATTTGAGATTGTGCCCAAAGAGTTATGATACTGTGTATACTCTTTGACCCAACAATACCACTATCAGGTCTGTTCCCCAAGGTGATCAGGAATAAAGGTAATTTATATATGTTCTATAAGATTTATAGCATCTCTAATGCGGTGGAAAGAATTGGAAAGTGAGGCAATGCCCATCAACTGGGGAACAAATGAATAAGTTAAGCATATGATTATGATGGGATACTACTATGCTATAAGAAATGATGATCAGGCTGGTTTTAGAAAAACATAGAAAGACATGTATAAAATAATGCAGAGTGAAATCAGCAGAACCAAGAGAACATTGTATACAGTAACAGCAATGTTGTCTGAAGAGTAACTGAATGATTAAGCTACTCTGGGTAACATGATCATTCAAATTGACTCTGAAAGATTTGTGAAAAAAAGATGCTTTCCACTTCCAGAGAAAGAATTGATATACGAGAGCATGTCTTGTATAGCTCCACATTTGTATATCAGATATATACAGCTCTAATGTGGGGTTGGGAGGGAGGGAGAGAGACAACCTGGAACTCAAAACATGACAAAAAATATAGGGAACTGAAGGGGAGGAGAGGAAGGTGCTTGCAGAGTTTGGGAGCAGGGCCATGATGGAGAAATCCAGAGGACATCCAGGTGAGTAACGAAGAGATGGCTGACCCGGGTACCCTCCTTAAATGGAGGCTCTGGAAGGAGTTCCCCACTCTCTGAGATTCAGAGGGAAGGATCCTAGGGGCAGAGGGCAATGACTTAAGTCCCAGAGGGATAGGATCTTGCAGAATGGAAAGGTTCCTGGGGTATGATGAAGAATTCCAGAGGAGGGCAGCCAGGTGGGACATGAAGAACATTTTGGGGATGAATGTCCTACAAATAGGAAGTGAGAGAAAAAAAATGTGTATTTGTATGTTAAATCTAAAGACAGTTTGAAATGTGTTTGCTACTTCCTTTTCCCTTTGGTCTTTCAAAACCAGCTGCAGAAATAATAAGCGTAATTAGTTTTTCTTCTAACTAAAGGGGCTGTGAGGTGCCTATTTAGCCATTCACATTACTTCCCCCAAAACAAGAGATTAAGTAGTTTGTTTACTTTCTCTTCAAATGGAATTAATGATGGTTCATAATCTTCAAGAGGAAAAGTAATTAGTCCATGATGTATTGACAGCCTATTAAGAAGCTTTTGTTTGAAATGGGGCTAAACCCATTTTCTAGGCAACAGAGAAGTGACTTCAATAGCAGTCTGGATGTTGAGACTGAAGTACAGTCCCTAAGAAAAAACTTGGGGAGTTCTTGGAATTGGGGAGTTTTTTGACTTTGGGCAAAAGCTCTTAGGCTAACCTGTCACCAGTCAGGAAGAAGAGAAGACCAGAGCTAGACATTACACAATACTTCACCTTAGGTTCACATTCCACCTGTTAATAAATTATTTCCCTTGAACAATTCAATTAGTAGCATAGATCTATCATAATACTGGACTTGGGATCAAGAAGATCAAGAAGAGTTTAAAATCCTGCCTGCTATACTTACTACGTGACCCTGGGCAAATCTGAGGCAGCTAGGGAGCACAGAGCATTGGACCTGGATTCAGGAAGACCTGAGAATACAACCTCAGACACTTACTGCATGTGTGATACTGGGCAAGTCATTTAATCTGTCTGCCTTGGTTTGTTCATATGTAAAATGGGGATACTTATTAGCACCTATCTCCACTGATAGTGGGAGGATAAAAATGAGATAATAATGAGCTATGGATAATAATATCTACCCCACATAGCTGTAAGGATCAAATAAGATAATGTATAGAAAGCACTTGGTAAACTTGAAGTTCTATATGCATATTTTTTCTTAATCATTTCAATAGAACAGAGGCATCAAATGTGGGGTCACATTCCTTAGTATAGCTGGAACCAAATTAAAATGTAATTGGGAAATATTTAACATAATAAATAAAATACAGTAGAATATAGAAAATGTTAATATGTGGTTTTGTAAGTCAATATATACCTGATAATTTGTGATTCCCATTACTGTTTGAATTCAATAACCTATTGCACTAGATGCGAATGTGGTTAAGGAAGGTCCACATATGGTAGAATTGGCTATAGCTTATGTGGTATGATATCAAGGATATGGCACACCTCATTCTACCCACCACCAACCCATCCCTGCTCACTAATGTGTATAATTCCTATCATTGAGAATAAAGACTTTGGAATGAACAATGGAAGAGACCTGGATTCTAGTCTCTGCTTTGTTATTAACACCTTAAGAAAACTGATACCCAGAGAGGTATGACAATTTGCTCACCTATAAAATTTGAGTCAAGGAGTATTTGGTTTGTATCCAATAATATTTAGGGCTTCTTCTAGTCTAATGTCTTGGATTCTATGGTTTAACTTGAGATAAATTTTAAAAGACCAATTCCCATAGAAAAGCTAAAGTAATGTACCAGCTGCTTCGGCTTACTTCTTTAGTTTATATTCACACTCCAGGACTGAGTCCCCAAAGAGCAATAGCTAAGTTTTAGAATCATTTATTAAGCTCCTACTAAGGACCAGGCATGGCACTTAGCGCTGGGGAGGTAAAAGAAGGAAAAAAACAGAACTCCAAGCGTATCTTGAGGAGCTCACAGTATAAATGGGATGTTGTCATGAAAAGACATTGATCTTCATTGGAAGAAGACCTTCTTGAAGTCCTTACATCAGGGAAATCACAGGTCCGGTTTTTATCCCTCTCTGTGAGTCTGAATTTTTAAGTCACTTACCCATGAGCTACTACCAGCATGTTTCCACTTAAGCCAGTAGACTCAATTAGTTCTTAACAAAGGCTTTCATTCAAGTGTCATTGTAAGAACAGTAGGTACAAACTATTCTACCCCTCAACCTTTCTCACAAACACATGTAGCATCCTTGGGAAAAGTGAGTTCAAATTGAGAGTATAATGGTAGTGGTATATGTGTGGCAAAGGCAATTCACTATTTCTAGTGCTACAGGACCTGGAAGTCCTTTCTTTCATTAGAATCCTTGGAAAGATTCCCTTAGATGCTATGTCTCTGCTGGTTGAGTCACTCAGACAGATTCCCAGGATCTGAGCCTTTCCACAGTCTTAATCTACTGCCAGGACCTGTGTTTCTTGAAGTTGATTTCTCTCTCTGGAAACTACCTGTATGCATCATCATTGCCATCATAAAACAACAAGCATTTATTAAGTGCCTCCTACCACTCCATGCCACTAGCTCCCCTTCAAAGTTATATATATGGCTATTTGTAAAGCCAGGCATGAGCAGCTCTCCTGAAGTCTGCTGCTGTGAATAGCTTTAAGGTTCTGATCACATAGTATAGTGAACTCTCTACTTATTCAGCAATAAACTAAAGCAAAACATTCCCAGAAACCAAAGTACAACATTCACAATGACATAACATTAACAACTTATTACTAAAGTGGTCACATAGTCTTAAACAAAAGATATCATTCTATAAGTCACAATGTGAATCAATCAATATAAAGTACTCATCTAAAGTCTTCTTTCATCTTGACTAGAAACTGACTTCCAATCATCCTTAATTCAATCATCTTTAAAGAGCAATCATCCTTTAGAGGTAAAAAGTAGAGTACAAAGGTCTCCCATCTCTAGGTCATATTGTCTTAATCTCTTAGTCAGCACTAAGTATCCAAGTAGAGGTTCTTTCATCTTGGCTCGAGGCTGACTCCCAAACTCCATGGCTCCTCTTCCATGCTCCCAGCTATAGCCTGAATTCACCCAACTGTCACCTGGATTAACAGGTAGGCACCTCCTAGTCCCTGGTCTAGCTCCCAGTCCAGTTCCCAGTCCAGCTTCCAGTTCAGTTCCATACATCAAGCCTAGCAGAGTTACAACAATACTCACACACATTGCCAGCACTATCATCAATTCACTTTCTGCCTGTGAAATCAACATGGACCAACAGACATGGACTCTGTCTGAGAAATTAACACAAACCATCAATTAAGTCCCAGAACCTCTGAAAACATTTGTAAAATCCTTCTTCTGGACTTCTGTAAACAGACAAAAGGAAAATCTCTTTCTGAACCAGCTTCTGAACCAGCAGTAAGGTCCCAGGGCTTCTGTAACAACAGCAACATCCTGTCAGCAGACAGGTCTGACAAAGTAACATCAACACAGACAGAACAGACAAATAGAGTGCCGGCACCACAGCCATCCTTCCCCCCAGTTCTGCTTGGTCCCAGATTGTGCTCCTACTTTTATATGGTCTTTTGGAAAGTTCCTCCCACTGTGGGCTCCACAGGTTCTGTTTCTAACCAGGACTTGATATAATCACAGGCAGAGGCTCAAAGATACTTGAAGAACTAAAACAAGGACCTAAGTACTCCTTTGCTTGCCATTATACTAATGTGCAGAGAGGAAAGAAAAATCTCCTCCTCACTTCCCCCTAACCTTCACTCCCAAGTCCTTACAGAAATCCCTGACTTACAATATCTGCAAGTCTTTAATTCAAACTCTGAATTCTATACAGGGCTTAGCTATTAAAGTCTTTGGAGGTGTGGCTCATCTGTTTGTTCACTCAATTGTGTTGTTCCTTTCTTGATTCAGTCTTAGAGGTATCTCTTCTCCCCACCCCCAAATCCCCAACAAAACTCCCCCATTAAGAGATCAGGATGTGGCTGCATCTCCCTGATCATTTTGCAGTTCATTAACTCCTTGTGATTACATTCTGGGTATTCTGTGGCTAAATTGACTGAGGGTCTTCCCTTATCCAATGACTAAGATTCATCCTAAGATTTAAATGATGAATAGGAAAAAACTCTTTTGATAATCTGGAAGTTGTGCTTGTGAATGCAGTCAGACTACCCTGAATCATCAAGGATAAGATCAGAATTAGTAATGAGCAAGAAGAAATAGAAAATGAGAAAAAGATATGGCATGTAGTTAAAACAATTTAATCCTGAACTACTTAAATAAGCAGCTGGCCATCAAAAATAAAAATGATTTCTTAAATGTTATAACAATAGAAATCATCCTATTTAAAAACCTTCTGATGAAAAACATCAGGTGAGATATTAAAAAGGAGATATGTGCTCAGAATAGAGATGGCATGACGCAGTAGATGAGCTGGCCTTGAATCCAGAAAGATTTGAGTTCAAGTCTTACCCCTGATGTAACTCTCTTAGACCAAGGGTAGGGAACGTGTAGGCTCAAGGCCACATGTGACCTCCTAGGGTATGGCCTTTTGACTGAGCCCAAGTTTTACTTGGACTTTCACTTTTATTAAGGGGATTTATTCTGTGAAGCTTGGATTCAGGCAAAGGGCCATACTTGAGGACTTAGAGGGCCACATATGGTGATGAGGCTGCAAGTAAACTATAAGATGCAGAAATCAGTCAACAAGCATTTATTAAGCTCTTACTAAGTACCAGGCATGGCACTTATCACTGGGGATGTAAAGAAAGGCAAAAAATAGAGCTTCAAGGGACTCTTGGGCTCCCAGAGTAATGGGGGTGATGTCATGAAAAGACATTGATCTTCATTGGAAGAAGACCTTGAGGTCCTTACACCAAGGAAATCACAGACTCCCTTTTTATCCCCCTCTATGTTTGTAAAAGGTGTTCACCACTGTGATGAAGGGAATTTAGAACAGAGTTCAAATCAAAGAGAGATTTGTTGTGCATCGAGGGGTCCTTGAGATGCTTTGGTTTGCAGATGACACTATGCTAGTTACATTAAGTCCCAGTTCATTCAATGTATGACAGAGCCTCATCACTCGGAAGAGTTTGGTCTAACCAGTCACACAGGAAAGAATAAGCGGGTAAAGAACATCTATTGCTTAGGTTATGACATGAATTTTGATGGACAACCTCTAAGACTCATTCATCACTATATATATCTGCGACAAAGAGTATAGGTAGATCAAAAAAGGTATATGTGGGAGGGGGAGTATAGTGGAATAGGAGAAGAGTGGGCTAAATTGCCTTCAGGAAATTGCTGAGCTCCTTTATTGACTGACTCCTGAGTTTCCCAGAAGAGCAAAGGCCTATTTTTTTAAACACCAATTATAGTGGTAGCTGTCATACAGTGGTACTAATAGAATATCAGTATTTAAAAGATCTCTCTCCATCTCTCTCTCTCTCTCTCTCTCTCTCTCTCTCTCTCTCTCTCTCGCTCTCGCTCTCAACCTGTGATAATATGTATATACATACTTACATATGCATGCACATATTTACATATGTCCCCAAGTATCCAAGATATTAAAAATTTATGACACACAGAGGACACTGGTGAGATGAGTGGCGAGTGTGAGCAAGATGTAACATATAACCAATGAGGAACTCTGAAAAACAAGGGCAAAAGATGTCCTCCAGGAATTGCAGGATAAGAAGTGGAGATGGGCTGGTCACATGATGAGAGCAAAGGATGATAGGCAGACAGACATCCAGAACGTTCCACTGGTACTCTTGGGATATCAGGAGAAATCTAAGAAGTCCTGCTAGCACATTAGGTGGACATGGATAAGAGTCCCCATGATGGACAGGCACAGACAGGCTGCAATTTGCACCAATGTAGGGAACACCCAAATCAGTGAAATTGTAGCTTCATTTGGCCATTATGTATTTTCTCATTTGATCCTCACAGCAATCCAATGAAGTAGACTCTACTTGATTTCATTTTAAAGAATGGGGACACTTCTTTTCTCAAGGTATTGTTGTGAAGAAAGCATTTTGCAAACCTCTTTGTATGGGAAAGGTCTATACTTAGAATTTTGCTAATGTGTAGAACTCCTGGTGTGAAAGATCCATGTAATGATGGAACAACTCAACCTTAACTTATAAGCTTAGAGAGTTACCTGGAGCAGATTGCACCTGAAGCTACAAGTCTCTATTATGTACAGCTTGCTTTTAAATGTATAAGTTCAGCCTCTAACTTTAAAAGTTCTGCATGTCTGTGATCCTTTTTGGCCTTCTTTCCATTCTCTTTTCTGCATTTTAAAAAATAAACCTCAATAACCTTCTTTTCTTTCTTTCTTTCTTTCTTCCTACCTTTCATTTTTTTCTTCACAATCTCTAATCCCTCTCTTCCTGAATATTATTTCTTATTGGGAAAAAGAAAAACAAATCTCTTATAACAAATAAACATCATCAAGTAAAACAAAGTCCCATTTTGACCATGCCTAAAAATATGTCTTGTTCTGCATCCTGAGTCTATCACCTTTCTGTCAGGAATGGGAAGTGCTTCATCAAGTGAAGGTCCAAGATGATTGTGAAATATCTGTTCACCAGTTCCACAAAGGGCTTTTATCTTGGGTGGGGAGGTGTGTAGAAGAGGGAATACAATGGCTATAATGAACTATTTGACTGTTTTTGTTTCCTGTATTTGTTCATGTCCACCTATGAGTCTTTTACATCTTGAGAAATTTCTGTGATGGAGAAAATAAATAGCTGTCCTATACTTGTATATTAAAGGTACACCCATTTTGTACACTGAGCACTTTTGCATGAAAGGATCCTGTTACCTACTTTTAAGGAGATCCTAGACTTGTTCCACCTCAGGTTTGTAGGCAGCTGGGTGATATGATGGATAGAGTGAGGCACTTGGGTTCAAGATTTGATTTCAAGTTCTGCCTCAAACGTTTACTAGCTGTTATGACCCTAGTCAAGCCACTTAACCTCTATTTGCCTCAGTTTTCTCTGCAGTAAAGTTGGGAAAATAAAAGCACCTACCTCATAGGGTTATTGTAAGAGTCAGATGAGTTAATATATGTAACATGTTTTGCAAATCTTAAAGTTTGCCGTAGCTATATTGCGAACTTAAAGTTCACAAAATGAAGTTTGCCAAAGAGCTCTATAAATGCTATCATTATCATCGTCATTATTATTAAAGTCATAGACATTCCCCTGTAGTTTTACTCTAGGGTGAGGATAGAATTAAAAGGAGAATCTAATCCTTCTAAGGAACAGGAGGCAGGCACTCCAGAACAGATGTGGTTTGGTATAAGCCACAAGGCTAGATTCCAATTATTGGAGGGGACATGATCCATCAGATACATTGGGATATAGAAAATAGGTCTGAACCTACAGAAGGAAAAGGCAAAGACTCTCTCTTTTCCCCATTGTCCCTTTACCTGGGCTCACATTCTGCTTCTGATGCTTACCACTACCTCTATGACCTTGGACAAGTCATGTAACCACTTAGGACCTCAGTTTCTTCATCTGTTCAAGAGGGGGTTGGGCTGATCAAGAAGAGGACCATAGACTTCTCCAAGACCAAAGGGGTACGTGGGAGAAAACAAAACAAAAAACCTTGTTAAAGTAAATAAGTAAGCCACTCTGGTACCTCTTGTAGGAACATTTCCATGTGAGTCCCAGTTCCTCACTGGGAAACAAAAGCTTTTTCTGCAGCTTAAGAGAATTCAGATATTGGTTAACTAGATAGAGACAGTATATTTGGGAGCAAGAGACCAGTCCCTGGGACCACCTTCTATAGTCGGCTGCCAAGGCTTCTTGGAAATTAGACCAGTTGTTAAGAAATGTTAAGAAGTCCCCTGAACTTGTCTTTTTGAGTTGCCGTATTTTCCTAAACACTGCCGTATTTTCCAGGGTATGCAAGAAGCCCTGAATGTGACGAGGACAAAGCCCATTCTGAGTTGACATAATGTGTTGTTTGCATCCCAAGCTGTACTTCCTGTGTGTTCTCGGGAGTCAAGACAGGCACCAGAGGGTCTGCACTAGGCTTGTGCATCTAGGACCCTTGTAGATGAGAAGACCCTCCTATCTTCATGGTCTAGCAGTTCCCAAGGGAAAAGAATTTGGGTTTTTGCAGTCACCTTCCTCTTCCCTTTCAGGAAGGGTTTGATTCTTTTCCCACCTTTACTGAGCCTTTCCCCTCTCCTGCCATGTCCCTTTAGTTGGAGACTTGTGTTTCCTCCTCCTTCCTTTGTTC
>CM053582.1:185824231-185863707 GCA_028627135.1 Pseudochirops cupreus | reverse complement strand
AGGCAAAAAGGGAATGGGTCAACCTTATTCTCATTGAATTTGGCTTAGGGAGGGAATGATATGCACTCTAAAATGGGTATCTTGCCCTGCAGGAGAGTAGGGGAGAAGGGGATGAGAGGGGGAATGATGGAGGGGAGGGTTGTTAGAAGCACACACTTCTGTAAAGGGACAGGGACAAAGTAGAGAATAAAACAAGGGGAGGGTGGGATAGAAAGGATGGAAATATCATAGTCAGACTGTCAAGTTTCCACTGGCTGTTCTTTGACCAGGATATGTATGCAGTATATTTATGAAGTTTTTTTTCTTTTAGAATGAGATATGTACCAAGAAGATATAGCACCAACATGTAAGTTACAAACACTTCTCTCCATCTCTATACTATCTCTGTCTCTTAGACATAAAGCAGTTTCTAGAATGGGTTTGCTTCTACTTTTGGCACAGCCACTGCGTGAATTACTATAGCTCTCTTGGCTGCCTTTGAAACAAGACCGACTATAAAATCCTCTGTGTAGTTTTTAAATCCCTTCATAAGATGACCCCTCGTACTCTTCCTGTCGTCTTATGTCTTGCTCCCCCAAACTCTTTGATGCGGTAATACTGGTCTCCTTGCTGTTCCTCACACAAGATACCCCAACTCCTGCCTGCATTTTCACTGGCTGTCCCCCATACCTGGAATTCTAAACCTCTTCCTCTCTGCCTTCTGGCTTCCCTGGATTCCTCCAGATCCCAATTAAATCCTCACCTTCTGCATAAAGGTGTTCCTGATCCCTCTTGATGATCTTGCCTTCTCTCTGATCGCCTCCAATTTAACCTGCCATACCTTGTTTGTCCATAGCTCTTTGTGTGTTGTCTTCTCCATTAGATCATAAATGCTTTGAGACAAGGCAGTATTGTTTTTGTTTTTTCCCCTTTATTTTTATCCCTACTACTTACAGTAAGCACTTAATAAATGCTTATTGACTTAACTGGGTCAAATCAGTCAAATGGGATTTTACTACTCATTATCTGGTTTGGTCATAAAATCCAATGGGGACTCCAGCTCTTAAATCTCTGGTAGTTTACCATTTGTTCTGACCTTTTGAAGCTCAGAAGATCATAGTCATCTCTAATCCTTCTTAGCCTAGAAGCAGAAAGAATAAACACAAAGACAGAAACAGTAGCCAGTGACGGAGTGCTCAGACCCCAGCTTAGGATCAACCCAGCCCAAAAACCCTATTTCTGGCAATAACTTATGAGTGGGCCCCAGTGAGGCAAACTATCTCTCTTTGTTACAAGAACAAGTTGACCTCTGTAGAATTTCCTTTGTATGAACAGGACTATCTTGTACCAGCACGACTATCAGTGTACCGATTACTGATTCCCACAGTTACCATGCATAATCTAGACATCAAGCCATAGACATATGTTTGTGGTTACTTGGTGGTGGTCATGCTGGTGAGTATATGAAGGTCTGAGGCCTCTGCCTGCTTGTATATAGCATCTCCTGCTTCCGGATACAACTGCAAGTCTAGAATCATCTTCAACCTTCTAGTTCTGAGGCTCACTCTGGATTCCTATACCTCTTCTTCCTAAAGTAATTGCTACTTCCAAACACTAAATGAGATGTCTTCACTCAACAAACCTCATGAGGGAGAGACTTTTTCCTCCTGTGCTCCCCAGACAAACTCAACTTCCAAAATATTGACCCAATCACAAGCGTCTTTTCCAGGACAACAACCATGTCATTCTTCCTCTCCACCCAAACCCCTCGATTCTTAATTTCTTGAAGAGTGGAGTTTTCCTCTCCTCATCCTTGTATTCCCAGCATCGAATCCATAGATAAATGAAATAATAATTATAAAGCACTTAGCACAGTGCCTGGCACATTTGTTGTTGTTTTTCAGTCATGTCTGATTCTTTGTGACCCCATTTGGGGTTTTCCTGCCAAAGATACTGGAGTGACTTAACATTTCCTTCTCCAGCTCATTTTATAGATGAAGAAACTGAGGCAAACAAGGTAAAGTGACTCACCTGAGGTCATACATCAGATTTGAACTCAGGAAGATGAGTCTTCCTGACTCTAGGCCAGGCACTTTATCCATCATTCCACCTAACTCAAATATTATTATTTTTTTTCAAGTACACACATTTATTTAGACTCCCATTAACTACAGCCATGGTTGCCAAGATATTTACAATTAGAGACAGGGGCAGTGAGTCTATACAGAGGGGAGGAATCATCCAGTCTTGGGGCCCAGATGTGCCATTAGATAAGGGGAACCCTGACAAGGGCATGGATCACCTGAGTAAAACAGGAGGGGGAGAGGGAGCCTTGCAGCACCTGGGACACGTCCTTGCCTTGAGTGGGAAGAACAAGGCATGGCAGAGCCTGCCTGAACAACAGCACAAGGAGGGATCCTGCTTTCGGAATGTGACATGATTCCCAGGGAGAAAACCTGAGGCCACTGAGTTGATCACAGGGTGCACAGCACAGTAACTCAAATATTATTATTATTATTATTAATATTAACACAGAAGAAACTAGGTAGACAGTGGATCTAGTACTAGGCCTGGACTTAGGAATACCTGAATTCAAATTCAGCCTCACACACTTACTAGCTGAGGAACCTTAGGTAAGTCACTTTACCTCCATCTGTCTCAGTTACATTAACTGTAAAAAAACATGGCTCCAAATAGCACCCACCTCACAGGTTTTTGTAAGGACCAAAAAGACACTATTTATAAAGTGCTTTGCACGGTGGCCTGCACATAGTCGATGGTCAATAAATACTTCTTACCTTTCTTCCTCCCCCATCCCCCCAACCCCATCAGTGTTTATTGATGTAGATGGAATTCTACCTTAGGTTATCATCTCCAATTAAAGGACCCCGATTTCATAACAGATCCAGACCTGCCTTCACACCAGAGATGGACCTTGGGAGGGAAGAGAGGAGAGACATGATTTAGTGTGACTTTTACAGAAGCACATATTTTCTGTTTTTTTCCTTTTTTAAAATTTTAGACAAATACTAAAACAAATACATAATAAGAAAAGAAAAAGAAGCATTGTAAATTTAAATATTAAACTTAAATATAAAATAAGAAAAAACAAGTCACGCACAGCAGAACATAGGAGAGGATTCAAAATATATAGCATTAATTTATCATTTCAAGAAAGCCTACTTATAAAATACTGTGCATTATGTTGAAAGCTGCCCATCTTTTCTTTGCTTCCTTGTAGGGTTTCTTTTGTTCTCTGCTGTGCACTAGCACACATTTTCAGTGACAAAAAATTCCACTTCCAAGGCGTGCTGATATCTGTGTTGTGATGTTTGTTCTCTGATCTGCTAAATCAAATCGCATGTATTCCAGTTAAAGCTCAAAGGGGGAGGGAGGGAAGAAAGGCATATGGCAGGAATCCACAGGAGGCACAATTTTTTATTGCATTGTGGGTGGGGAAATTTTTTCAAACCTTGTCTAGGGCACACAAACTTCTTGTCCTGGGGCTGCTTCAAGCTGCTCTTACTTTCTCCTCTTCTCTGGAAGAAATACAGAACAATGTCCCCAGGAGCTGTCAGGAAGAAAACCACTACATATAACAGCAATCACTCTATATAACTTAGAAATAAAAATACTCTTGGAAGGCAAACTCAAAGGCTGTAAAGATTTGCCAGCCGTATTGTTGTTGGTCATTCTTTCTTCTCAAAGAAAACCAATGACATCATAAGGGTGATGTCTTGACTTTTGAGTAAATTGGATACCAGTGGAATAGAGCTGCACAGTCACCAGCCTTACTCTCTCCTCCAGAGTCACAAAGTCCAGTGGCAAGCAAAGGTCAAGATCAGCAGCAATGGCCTCTGCTAGTCATGTATGTTCATGTGAAAGGCTGGGATTTCAGAAAGGCTAGGGAAAGGCAAATGACCTTCACCCTTGAGTTAGTTTTATAAACTTTTGCCTTCTGCTCCCACTCATTGGCACGGGAAAACAAGGTTTGGAAATGAGTAATTAGATCAATTCTAGATTTTGAGAGTCCTGTGCAGTTTTGATGAAAGAGTTGTTATTTATCCTTATCCTTTTTTGAAAAAAAAGACCAATGACATTATGGGGTGATGTCTTGACTCATGCGTAACTGGATTTATGGTAAAGTTGCACAAAGTCCTTGAGTCATCCAAGTCCAGTGGCAAGACAAAAGTCAGGGCTACTGGGGGATGCAGCGGATGACCTTGGCATCTTCCATGTCTAACCGAGCTCTGAGTGCTCCACAGCACTTGCTGCAGCCACCTTCCTAGACATTAGAACAAATTGTTCTCATCTTCCCATTCCACCCAGGGAAGTCTTTGCATGCTTAAGGTAGACACTGCTCTAACTCACAGACAGTTTTGAGGCCTGTAGACTGCCCTTAATTTGGTTGTGCATGCTACAGCTTCTTGGAGCCACAGGTGAGAGTTCAGTGTCAGGTAGATACCAAAGGTGGATGAGCAGCCCTCACACCAGAGGTGCTAGTCCTCCTTGAACACCCCCATCTACCCTATCGCATTCAGTAGAGTAGCAAGGAAGAGATGATATATCATGTTAGCAGGGAGTTAGCTGAAGAGGAGCAGTGTGATGGTATCACTAGAAGACGTTAATGGTTCCACAGCATCAGAAGCAAAGCTGCCTTTCCATATGCGTGCCCTGATCACATATGTTCATTATATGAGTGCCTGTAAGGACATGCCTCCTGTATGTTTCTGTTATTTCCACTGATAATGTATGTATTTGTAGGAATATGTATCCTTAGTTCATAGGGGAATTATTTTATTACAACTTTTCTCACTATTCTATTTCATTAAATGATTTTCATTTAGATTATGTCCTTTGGTTAATTAGTAGAGGTAAGCACATGGAATTTTTGTTTTTTTTACAGAATAAATCATTTTATTAAGGAGATTTATTCTGTGAAGTTTGGATTCCATCAAAGGGCTACACTTGAGGACTTAGAGGGGCCACACGCAGTATCAAGGCCTCAGGTTCCCCACCCCTGATATAGATTAACACTTAATTGTAATCTCTACCTTATCATTCCCTAAGAGGCAATGGTGGCCTAGTGGACTGAGACCTGGTCTTGTAAACTAGGAAGACCTGGGGTCAAATCCTGTCCTCCCCACATCTATAGGAATGACCATGGGAAACCCATAGCAGTCCAAGCAACTAAGACTAGAAGTTTCAGAGAAGATGCCCACTTATACCTTCTCTGTCCCCATTCTTACCATTCCAAAGTATTATCTAGTATTAGTCATCTCAGCCAGATGTAAGCTCCTTGAGGACAGGGACCACGTCATATATTTTTTCTGTATTCCCCATAGCACCTCATATACTTCTAAATTCGTAGAAGTCACTCAGGAAATATTGTTGATTGTCGTGCTAATTGACCATTTGTCTAAATGTCTGAACAGATCAGAGTTTGTGGACAAGTGTGTGTATAGATATAGACAAGTAATTGCTCAAAATATAACTCTTTCCAGATGCTATATAGATCTAATCTACAAGAGAAAAGAAAGGTATCAAAGACTGGATGGATTGAAAGGCAAATGTCCTAGGTGGAAATTGGTTTCTGTGGAAATGTAGAAAAGTGGAGGAAATCACTGATACTGGCTAATAAGAGTGCAGATGAGTACAACCTTAGCATCAAAAATACCCATAAAGTCTATAAATTGGCAGTTCAAGAGGAAAAAAAGAAGTAGACATGCTGTATGTGTCTGCTGGGGAAAATACTTTGATGTCAGATAACATTAATTTTTCTAATAGTATCTAATTTTCCCCTGTGGCCAATTTCAGAGAAAATGAAGTTGGGTTTCTGTTTACAAATACAGTAAGAATTGAGTAGCTTATTATTAAAAGGATGAATTCTCATCTAGCAAAGTAAAAGGATTCTAGATGTCAAGATAGGAATTGAGGCTTCTGAAGAATTCTGAGCATGTACCTGGTATACAAATCTGTTGGCTTCTGACTTTGATCACAAAAGATTTTAGAAGGGGGAAAAGAGTCTTAGTAGGTATTCGAGGCTCTTCAGTACAGACACTGTTTGGGGCACTCCACATCGGCTGTGACCTCCTTTAGCCTTATTTTCCCCATTGGGGCTCACGAAGGCACTCTTTTTTTATTTTGATTTTGTTGTTTTTCTCTCACTCTTCCTATTCTCAGACTGTGAAGTTCAATGTTGGAGCAATCAGCAAACATTTACTGACTATCTCCTATGTCCTGGGTGCTGGTAATTATAACCTGGACCATCCTGGAGCTAAACTGTAAAATCAGTGACATTTATCCTTGACATTACTTCTCTTCCCATTTTCATTTTCCTTCTCTCATCTCTTGGCACTGCCCACTTGTAGGGTCTCAGAGTTCTCATGCTAACCCCTGGCTGCCTTCCCTCCCTCTAATACATTGCATATTTCAAACCCATTCCTCTCTCTCTGGGCAAGGCTCTATGCTCTGGAGCTCTCTTTATTCTCTGTCAGTGGGTTGGCTGGAACCCAAAGATAAGGAGATAAGCCAGCTAGGGAAGGGAAGACAGAGAAAGCAAATGAGAAGGTCAAAACAGAGAGTGCTAAGAGAAAATCTGGTCAAGAACACGGAGTGGTGGGGGCATCTAGTTTCAGGTAATAGACTGAGGTCCAGCATCAGGTAGACACAGTAAGATTTATTGGGGGATTTTCCCAGAAGGTGGGAGGAACTATGATGCCAGAGTTATCTAGAGAAAGATGGAAGGTTAAGGTATGAGTAGATAAGTATTAAGGTTGAAGGAAGATAAAGATTGAAGCAGAGATGTGATTTGTAGCAAGATCAACAAGAAAAAGACCAAGTCCCAGAGGAATTGTCTCCCAGGGCAGAATACCAAGATGGACCTCGTTCCTTAATTCTAGCAAACTAGTACCGAACTTGTTCACTGAGAACAAGCCCCTGGGACCCTATCCTCACTGTCCCATGCCTCAGGTCCAAAGGAGAACCATGATCAAGGGTGACTAGATCCTTATCCAACTGATCTATGTAGTTTTGCATCAATATATCTCCTCTGCCTAGGAGACATATTGGTTTCAGAATCTGAGGCAAAGCTAAACCTGAAGTGACCTTTAGGTCACTTTTATTAGGTTGAACAAAACATGTCTGTGCCTGAATCTGGTCAATGGAAAGCCTTCATTTTTCCCTGTGCGTTACATAACACCTAATTATTGAACCAACCAGCAGTTAGGTAGTACAGTAGATAGAGTGCTAGACCTGGAGTCAGGAACACTCATATTCTTGAATTGAAATCTGTCTCAGACACTGTGTGACCATGGGTAAATCAGTTAACCCTCTTTTCCTCAGTTTCCTCATCTACAAAATGAGCTGGAGAAGGAAATGGCAAACCACTCTAATATCTTTGCCAAGAAAACTCCAAATGGGGTCGTGAAGAGTTGTACGTGACTAAAATGACTGAACAACAATAAAATTGAACCAATGGGTAATATACTGGCTGCTCAAAAATCTAATTGCTACTCCTGTTCCTAGAAAATAGAAAATGAACTCAATATCCCATGAAAATTATTACCTTAGAAAGATTTCTATACATATTAGACTCACAATTTAGGAACTTCCTGTGCAGCTAGCTAGGAATTGGATGGGGACCTTCCTTTGCTGTTAAAAAAAAATTCTTGAGAAGGGAGAGCTTAGGTTTCTATTATTTAATAATGTTCTTTTTGCTACTATGTTATGACCCTTGTTGCCCCAGGAGTCCTGAAACTCAGACTTTACATCATCAACGTGGTGCTAGCTGGAGGAATGCCAGAGAAGGGAGTCAAGTCAGTCAATTATCCTTTCACCATTAAAATCTGCCTATTTTTTCTACCATTTTCCCAAGGCCTTATACTCATTGACTCATTAATAGTCAATATTTACCTTCATATGTTATATCTCACAGGGTTTTATATATATATGCACATATGCATATATACATATTTAAAATTTTATTTCTGAACTTAACACCAAAATAAAAAAGACATTTCCATAAACATGGTAGAATGTAAAAATAGGATTTTATATCAGTGGTTCTCAACCTTCCTAATGCTGCGACCCTTTAATACTCATATGTGGGCATATCTGTACGTGGGCAGACCTGCCTGGAGACGGATAGAGGAGCAGTGTCTTGGTTCCTAAGACCATCGGAAATATGTGTTTTCCAATGGTCTTAGGTGACCCCTGTGATCCCTGTGAAAGGGTCATTCGACCCCCCAAAGGGGTTGTAACCCACAGGTTGAGAACCGCTGATTTTATATGAAACTATTTCATACATAAACTCTATTATGTACAGCTTGCTTTTCTTTTTAAGTATATAATAAATTTAATATGTAACTTTCAATGCCATTCTGCTTGTCTGTAATTCTTTCTGTCCTTCTTCTTGTTTTCTTCCATGCAGTTTAAAACAATACTTCAGTGACCCTCTTTTCTTCTTCTGGCTGCCCTATCTCTAAAACTCCCTCTGCCCCCACCCCAACTTCTCTTCCCAAATTCAAAGAAAAAATGGGATAAAAAGCCCTTGTACAAAATATTCATAGTCGAGCAAAACACACACCTACACTAACCATGATCAAAAATGCATGTCTCATTCTTTAGCTTGAGTCCATCCCTTCTCTTCCAAGAGGTGGGTAGAATCCTTCATCTGGAATCCTTGCTGGTCCATACATTGATCAGAGTTCTTAAAGTGTTTCACATTATTGCCATTGTGCATGTTGTTCTCTTGGCTCTATCATAGATGCATAAAAATAGGAAACATTGGCATTTTGGGGCACCATGGGAAGCTAGTAGGGAAGTCTTTCTATTTTTTAAACATACCATAGAGCAGTTTATCAAATGATCAGACCAGTCCTAAGTAAAGTAGCTCCCTGGGAAATGCTGCCCCTACCAGTTGCTAAGTCAGAGAAGTGTTGTTTCTTATTGTAGTAGTTTCTATTGGTTGCTCTTGGCCACATCTGAAGCTTTTGGTCCCAGTATTCAGAGAATCATAGGATATTGGAGTTGGAAGAGAGCTGAGACAGTGTTACAGAGCAGATAGTACACTGGACTTGAAGTCAGGAAAACTTCAATTTAAATCTCATCTTAGATGCTTACTACCTATACACCTTTGGTAAACCACTTATATTAGCAAGCACCCTAGCACACCCAGGAAGGCCTGCTAGCACAGGTTCTTTGATCTTTTGTAAAGGAAAGACAGCTTCAAATCTTACTTTAATTACAGATAAATAGAAAGAAGTGAGTATCCAAGAAAGATGTCAATAGACAGGAATCCAACTGTCTAAACAGAATAATACAACCACCTACATACACCACCAGACCAGGAGAGCACCAATATCTAAGCAGTGGGGGGGGGGGTGGGGGGGGTGGAGGGACTCTTAACAAACAGCTACTCAGAGTCTTGTCCCGGGAATCAAAAGATCCTTAACCTAACAGTATATATATAGTTTTCAACTAATAGGCTCAGAGCCAAGAAGGCACCACAACCCTCATGACTCAGTGCCTAATTAGCTTAGTACCAAAAGGTGTGAAAGCTTTCCTAAAAGCAAGCCTCCCCTAAGCAAACTCCTCCTTAGGCAAGCTCCTCCCTCAATGGCATCTATGTGACTCAGAAAATATCACAGCTGTGATTGAAATACCTGTGTGCCTGGGAATATGGTTTTTGTTCCAAGGGGAAAGGGGACCCATGTGATCACATAGGTCTATTAAAGGACAGGGAAGATCTTCCTATTGAAATAAAATGACACCACTTAATCTCTTTGAGACTGAGATGAGTTTCTTCTGTAATAGGGATAATCCTCCTCACTGGGATATTATGCGGATAAAGCAAGGTAATGTATGCAAAGTGCAGTGCAAACCTTAAAATGCTGAATAAACATGAGCCATTATTCTTAACTTAGATCCATCTAGTCCAATCTCCTACCTATACAGAAATTAGGCCTACTATATCCACGTTGGTCATCTTTTTTTTTGGTTTGGTCATCTTTGGTGGAACAATTAGTGACAGGAACTTGGTATATAGCAGACTATTCATATGTTGTTGATCTTCATTTGTTTCAGTCATATTGGACTCTTTGTGATGCTATTTGGGTTTTCCTGGCAAAAATACTGGAATGGTTTGCCATTTGCTTCTCTAGCTCATTTGAGGGACCTGAGGCAAACAGGGTTAAGTGACTTGCCCAAGGTCACACAGCTAGTAAGTGTCTGAGGCTATATTTGAATTCAGAAAGGTGAGTCTTTCCAGCACTCTATCCACTGTACCACCTAGCAGTCCCATCCCTTTATTGGGTACCTCTATTTTTAGGAAGTTCTTCCTTATATCTAACCTAAAATGCTCCTCTATAACTCCCACTCAGTACTTCTAGCTCTTTCCTCTGGGGCTACTCAAAATACATTTTTTTGTGCTGTGAGAGCTCTTGAGAGGCAGAAATCTCTTTTGCCTGGAGAAAAATGTCTACTCACTTCTCAGTGAGTAGGGCATTTTCTATCTGGTAATTATGGATTTTCCCCCAAGCCCTAATGCAGTCAAAGGCAGATAAGGATAAAAACATTTTATCCTGAGGAAAAGTGAGCCCCCCAAAACAACTCAGAAAATGGGATCTGAAAGCAGTGAACAAACCCTCCAAAGAAACAATTTGTCACGGTGCTATGCCAGTACAACGAAATACTGGGAGGTTTTCTTCTAGCAGTTATGGAGGGCATAGGAGACTTTGAAGCAAGTTGCCAAGAGCATGCCATGTTTTTATATCTGCCAGTGACAAGTAATATCCTACATGCACAAAATGCATTTCAGTCTTTGTCCTAGAGAAATTGGTGAAAGTAAAAGCAGGAAACTCCTTAACTTGTCAGAGAGAATGAAGGTCTTCTTGAAAGAAGAAAGATATGTTTGAGAGAGAAAACAAGAGGAAAAAGAATCCAAAGAGGTGAGAGTGAAGGGGCAAGGGCATGAAATCGGAGAGTTGGGTGTATGCAACAGAGACAAGTAAGGGAAGGAGGATCACTGGACATTTGGAAATTAGCATGGCACTTTTCTTGTTAGTGGAGCTGAAACCTCTGAAAAAGAAGCAGCTACTTGTTTTCCTATGAATGGTGAAGTGGCTACATGGGTGCTGCTAAGTGAGAGAAATGATTATTAAATAACTAATCACTGGGGAAATTTGGGGTTTTTTACCTTTTTATTTCCTCATTCTCTACTGAGTCAAGTCAGTGTCTGAAGGACATTGTTGGTGATGAAACTAAATTAATTTTCTCCTCAACCTTGTTCAGACCCCACCCAAGTGATGAAGGCCATTGTGTTCTACTCAGACTTGGGTGGGGGGGAATAGAATCTTTGTCTAGACTGCTGGAAGCTAGGGGTGATCTGGGATCAAGAATGATCAAAACAAAGTCTCTTCTTCCCCAGCCCCTCATTAGAATGGGTCCACCTCTCATTATAATATTCATTCTTCTCATTGTTAACCAGAGTTGATTGCCGCCCTCAAGAACACCCACTTTTCCAAGGGCATATAAACATTGAGTGGGTTCCATGAGAGGTCTTTGACATTCAAGAGTGCCACTGACCCCTTTTATTAATTTTCACTAGCATAATAAATAAAATGATTAATTACCCAGAAATTATGTCTCTCAAATTTCTTATACATCACACTGAATGAGGTTCTCTAATAACAGAGAAAGAAGAGATAGATAATAAAAATCAGTGATTCTCTGCTACATACAGGGTGTTTAAGCCCCTATTTATTGACATAGCATAGCCAAGTCTCTTGACTGCTTGGGGCATATGTCTCTAGGGGAGAACGGGTAGTACAATGTAAATATTTCTGGATTTGGAATCAAGGGACCTGGGTTCAGATTCCACCTCTGTCACTTACTTTGCACAACCTTGATCAAGGCACAACTTTCTGAGCTTCCAATTCTTCATCTGCAAAATGAGGGGGTCAATAAAAACTTATTAAGGGTCTATTATGTGCTAGGCACTGTACTGCATGCTGCAGATACAAAGAGAGGCAAAAAAAAAAAAGGTCCCTGCCCTCAAGCAAGTCACAATCTAATGGGGGAGACAACATGCAAACAACTATATACACACAAGCTATATGTGATAAATAGGAAATAATCAATAGAGGGGAAGGCATTAAATTAAGAGGGACTGGGAAAGGCTTTCTATAGAAGGCGGGATTTTAGGTTGAAGGAAACCAGAGAAGTCAGAAAGTGGAGATGAGGAGAAAGAGCATTCCAGGCAAGGGGAACAGTCAGAGAAAATGCCCAGAGCCAAGAGATAGAGAGTCCTTGGATTTCAAAAGTTGGTGTTTGTTAATGATTCAATTCACAATTAAAAAAAGAAATTTGTTTTAAAATAGTAGTTCACAGTTGCTTATACAACCTCTTTTCTTGTTGTCTTGTTTACTGTTACAAATACATAAATATATGGATAGGTGGACATCCATATATTTATGCATCTATATTTATATAACTATATGTCTACAAAAACAAAGGATATATAACAGGCAAGCAAGAAAAAGGACATACATACACATATCATAATATATATATATACATATACATGTATGTGTGTGTGTGTATATACACACATGCCAAGTGATAGTGAACAGGCAGCAGGTACCAGCAAGAGTAGCCAGTGCTGTCTCCAATAAAGACTTCTATCAAAAACATGAATATAAGAAGTGATGTTAAACTATTTGGGAAGAATAAAATTGTAAATGGTAGCATTTAGTTGATGTGTCCTTTCTTTGTTTTGAGTAATGATGGGAACTGAATTAACTGGAATAGAATGAGAAGCTATATTTCAGTTTCCTTATCTACAAATAAGAAAGGGTAAGACTGAATAATCTTCAAGGTCCCTTCTTGTTCTAAATCCCATAATCCTATAATCCTGGAATGAGAATTGGTTTCATTGCACAAGACACCCACTCCTGCTGGATAAGACTACTTTTAATTTGGAGACCAAATTAAAAATCCAAAGGTTGTTTGGCAAGTAAAAGGACCTAGATGTTCTTAAGAGAAATTTCCAGTAAGCCACAGTAGCTTCGTGAATCACCCTTTTCTACTGGCAATACTTCTGTCCAAAAATGTAGTCCTATAAAATTAAAACATTCCTGTGGAGGACATTAAGTAAAACTTTGATAATTGATAATAATTGCTAATAATCTTCAGACTATGAGAGAACAAAAATTATTAGTTGAGAATTGAAATTAGGTATATAACTCAGTGCTTTCAGTTTGGTTTACCAGGTCCTATAAGTAACTGTAAATGTGACAAACGAGCTACTTTTGTTCATCTTTGAAAAATCTTGGAGATTGAAAGAAGTGGTTAGGCTTGAAGATGAGAAAATATCTGTTTTGTTTCATTTTTTCCAAAAGGAGAACAAGGCAGCATAAGATCCTTTGTCTCTGACCCTTTTTCATAAGGAACAGTTAATGCTGAAAGATATAGAAAACGTATTTTTGTTTAAAATAATAGATTTTGATTCATTGTCAAAGAATGGGATATTGACATTGTTATGAACATTTGATATCTAATAGGAGTAGAAAAATAACTTTGTTTTAGCATTCATTGGTAAGTATATATGTATTTGTATAAATGTATATATAATACATATATTTACACATATATATGTATATACGTATGTGAAGAAGCCTTTCAAAAGAGATTTTGGAACATTTTGGAGAGAAAATGATCTGTAGCATAGCTAGGGAATACAATGGATAGAGTGCTGGACTTGGAGTCGTGAAGACTCATTTTGAAATTGAGCCTCAGCCTCTTCCTTGTTGGTTGACAATGGGAGGCAATTAAGTGTCTCTCAGGCTCAATTTTCTCATCTGTAAAATGGGGGTACTAATAGTACCTATATCAAAGAGTTGTTGTGTGGATCAGGTGAAAACATTTGCACAGTGATTTTCTTTCAGATTTTAAAGGGCTATTATTTGAAAATTTGGATGTCTTTGCAAACAAAGTGGAGTGATATTTTGCTTGTGTGGGAACAGTTTAATGTTATAAAGAGGCCGAGAAAGATCCTTTACTTAAAATGAGAGAAATGGGAATATGAAGAAACTGTTCCAAAGGCACCAAAGAGACAGATTGCCTTGTTGGAGACCTAAGAGGGGCATTATGGGTACCTTCTCTAATTCACACATCCATATTTTATCATTAAAGAGGATAAACATAAGAAAATGGGATATAAACATTTGGAGACTGAGCCACAATTTTAAAAGGACTGTCAATTTAATTGGAGAAGTAGGGATTGAAGTAGGGAGTTGTGATTTTTAAGGGAAAGTAAGTCATTGCAACTCAGATAGCTCTTATTTAAAACCACTGAACATTGCAAGCGAGGATGGCAAG
Organism: Pseudochirops cupreus; assembly: GCA_028627135.1. NCBI lineage: Eukaryota > Metazoa > Chordata > Mammalia > Diprotodontia > Pseudocheiridae > Pseudochirops > Pseudochirops cupreus. The sequence continues at coordinate 185,849,349 of CM053582.1, read as the reverse complement.
CTTCATAACAGCAGTGGCAACAGCAGCGGAAGATGCTGAGGAGAAGTTGAAGACTTTGTAGGTGGGCTGAAAAGCTGCTTATCCTGAGCTGTGACAGAAGCAGTCAGTTGAGAGAAGGCTTCAGTTGATTGATGCCTGGTATGTCTGAGAAAGAACTGACTTCATTGGCCAAGAATCCCAGTGCCAGATATCTCCCTTCACCACCATCCAGAGTAGGATAAAAGTAAAGTTTACATAAGGGTTTGTTGCTCTCTGCTGCCACCTCTAGCTTGTAAAGGAAAAGCAGAGAGAGTTTACGACTATTGTGGAGTTTTGTTGAGCAGGCTTAAAGAGTAAAACATGAATTGTCTTGCTGTGAGATCCATCCTGTTTGTACAGTGAGATGAGTAAATGACTGCCTTATCTTGTCTGTAGAGCTCAGAGACATTCAGTTTGACGAGCTTTATAGTTCTTTCTTTAAGAAAATTATAATTCACATTAAGAGCTAACACTTTCCAAATACCCCTTTAAGGATTATGATTGAGAGAGTCTGTAAAGCTCTATGATCAAGCAGAGAAGAGGAGCTCCCCTGATGAAGAGTGATGAAGATTAACAGTCAAGAAGACAGTAGAGAAGCAGTTTTGTGTGGTGCAGATGTTCCTGATGGGACCAATGATATTGAAGCCCACAATCGAGGGCTGTAAGTTACCCTAAGCAGGCGAACTTTCTGCCTCATGGGTTTCCACTCAAAGGTCTATAAGTGTGGTTCCACCTTCATGATAGTTATTGAGTGCATTCGTGGAAGAGTGTAATCTGATGTTATGTGGACGTTGGGAAGAATTTTATTATTTATATATTTGCTCTACTATATCAGTATCTATACTTTAAGCAAATAGTTATGTTTAAGGTCTAAAAGTGGCATTAGGATGAATGGTAGGTTGTATAGCTCCACGTTGGATGGAGGCTCAGTCATTATAGTGGTGTAACAGTAATGAGATTTGAAGTTCCTTTTGTACTGTTAAGCTAAGAAGTCCTTAGCACCTAGTTCAGATTAAGCTTCTGTTAAAGAAACAGAAGGTATGAGCTCCTGTCTCCTGTTGCTGATGTAACAGGGAGGGGCAATACTATATATAAGGAAAAGCCTCAGAGAGGGAGAGTCAGATCTTCATGGAGGCAGAAGCAGCTGCTGCTGAGGAGGCTGAAGAGGAAGGACCCAGGCTGGAGAAAATGATTTTGATTTAGGGAACCTGGGTGAAGTGATTTAGAGAGGGAGAGACAGACCTTCTTGGAACAGGCTCCGTGGAAGCAGAAGCTGCTGCTGCCAGGAAGGCTGAAGAGCAAGGACCCAGGCTGGAGAGAATGATTTTGATTTTGAAAACCTGGATGGAGTGATTTTGATTCTGGGAACCAGCTGGAACTTCTAATGAGTCTGAGGGCCAGCGGAGCTGCTGAGGATTTCTAATAGCCAGTCAGAGCTGAGGGCCAGCTGGAGTTGCTGAGGCTATTGAGGATTTCCAAGGGCCAGCCAGAGCTGAGGGCCAGCTGGAGCTACTGAGGATTTCCAAAGGCCAGATGGAGCTGCTGAAGACTGAGGAAGCATGACTGCGATGCTGGTACTTTCAATGAACCTGTTTATGGCTTTGTTAACCCTGACTTCCCAGGAGCAGAAATTGTGAAGGATTTAAGGTAGACTGGACACTGTGAACTTCAGTGTGGAGCAGGACTTACACAGAGAGCTGGGCAAGGAACTGGGAGCTGTCTGTCTTTGAATCCAGGTGACTGGATGTCTCGATGAAAGTCTCGAGTCAAGATGAAAAGATCTTTGTGGGTACTGAGTAGTGATGAAATTGTAAATTACTAGTGATCTAGGAGTGGAGTTTCTGTATATTTTCTGATGATTGAATACTTAATGATGAAGGATGATTGAATGATCAAGTTGATATAATGATTGATTGATTAAAGTCAAGTGATTGATGACTGAATAAGTGACTGATTGAGTTAACTTAGTTTGCCCCATGAGTGGAGAACTTTGACTATTGTGTTCTTTGAGGAGGCAAACCTCCTCAAGGATGATTGAATGATTGAGTTACTAAATGGTTGTTCTTTGTTGAAAACTTTATAACCACTGTGGGGGAAACTATGTGGCCATTTTCTGTGCTAAGTTGTTGTGAATGCTGTATTTTGATTATCCGTGATAAATTGTAACATTGTGAATGTTGTACCTTGATTTTCTGTGAATGTTTTGGTCTTATTTGTTATGGAATAAATAGATTACACTATACTGTGTAATCAGAATCTTAAAAGCTGTTCACAGCAGCATTCTTCTGGAAAGCTGCTGTTCGTGGCATTACAAGTGGTGAGTAGGGGAAGTACATTTTCCTCAGCAGTTACCCCTAGGATCCTGTGAGAGTCTGAGTGTAACAGGTTAGAGAAATGATTCAAACCCAGAAAGAAGTATTTTCACACTTCTAGGTAAGAAGTGTGAGTTTCCAAGTGTGAGGTTATAAGAGTGTTTATACTTCATGATGACTGTGGTGACTAGACACAACTATCACAAACTTGTGTTATTATGTTGTGGAAGCATTGAGAGAGATCAAACACGTATTAGAGGTTTTACTGCAGTTTCTAGACCCCACCTAAAGAACATATGGTGCTACGTTATGGGGGCTTTGAAGGAGCCCATCCCATTTTTCTTGTTACAGTAAATTTGTTCAATTATACTACGGTGAATTTGACTTTGATTTCTGGTAAATTGATAGAAAGTATTTTCAATGAGATAGCTGGAAAACATTTAGAGAATAGCAATCATTAAAAACCAACAGGACTTAATTAATACTATTGATCATGCCAAATTGTCCTTATTTCCTTTTATGACAAGCTTACTAGACAGTTAAATTTCACAGATATGGTATATCTTGACCTCAGCAAGAAATTTGGCAAAGTCTATCAAAATATCTTTGTAGGTAAGACAAAGGATAATATAACAAGAAGGATTTAGAGCTAGTTGAACATCTGTTGTAACATCATTCCTTTTTGGGTCTAATTTCATCCTAAAAAGTGGTCTCTAGTAAAGAGGTTCAGAAATTTGTCCTTAATCCACCGCTGTTCAATACTTTTATAAGTGACTTGTATGAAGGTATAGATAACATGCTTGCCAAAGATTAGTGTTAACTGCTGGAATACAGAATGTAGAGAGGACCTGGAATCTTAGTACATGAGGACTAGTTTAAGGAACTGGGCATCACAGGAATATAGCTTTAAAGCTGAAAAGGATCTGAAGAGTCATCTTGCCCAAACCCCTCATTTTACAGATGAGGAAACAGCTTAAGAGAGATTAAATAACTTACATGAAGTCACACAGAGTAATGACAGAGCTGGGATTTGAAGTCAGAACTTCTAATGGCCATTCTGGTCTTTCTACAAATGCTGTTCTACAGAAAGGGGACTACCCTCATTCTACTTAATCCTAGAGGGGAAGAGTACGGACAATGGATAGAAGTTAAGGAGAGGTATTTTTCAACTCAATATCAGGAAAAACTTCCAAACAGAGCAATCTAACATCAGAATAAGCTGCCTTGGAGGGTATGGATTTATTCGTTACTGAAGGTCTTCAAACAGAAATTGGATAATGACTTGTCAGGGGAAATATAGAGGGGATTGCTGTTCAGGTACAGATGGCTAAGGTGACCTCTTGGCCCTTCCACCTTTGCAATGCTATGATTTCATTCTATAAATGCAACTCTCTTTCATTACAACATCATCTTGGACTTGCTCAGTAGAATAACAATCTTGAAAATTTGTAAAGTGTCCTAGTTTTTAGCATTTGATGGTCTAGTAGAGTGAGGGTACAATATAACCCTTTTCCATTATTATTATTAACATGAACTCTTGACATACTCTGCCTATGGAATCCTTAAACATGAGCTATTCCATTATACAAATCATTAGTAGGTATTATTCATATGTATTTAGTGCTTTATAAAGCACTTTTCTCACCGTTCTATAAAATAGACAGTGTAATTATGATTTCCATTTTACAAATGGGGAAACTAGGTCTGAAAGAGCTTGGTTGATTTGACCAGTGTCTCATAGCTAGTAAGTTTCAGAAATCTGAGCTTGGCTTTTCTGGTTCTAGGGTTTGAGCTCTTCCCCTTTTCCTGCCCCCACCCCCATTATGCTGCTTTGTTGATGTCTGTAAGTTCCTAAACCTGTATGTAGTATTGAGTTTACTTGTATGAGCTACTTTCATAAATATTGATCCTGAGATCAAAATGTTCCATGCCAGCACCCAATGGTGCCCAGTACATTAATATTAGATAGATAGTAACAGCATCATAGAACTGTATTGTAGTCATTTTAGAATTAGAAAAGATCTGAGAAGACTTCTCTCATCATTTTAGAGATGAGGAAAATGAAATTCAGAGAGGTGAACTTATTTACTTGCCCAAGGTCATATCAGTATTAAAGGGTCAATCCAGGCTTCTGTGATTAAACATTGGGAAAGGGAGAGGAACTGAACCTCCCATTTTGTGGTATAGCGGCTGACATAAAGGAGTAACCTCATCTAAGAGTAAACTTCTCAAGAACTTAATCATAGAATTGCCAAGAGTACTGAGAGATATTCAAACCCAGATCTTCTAGATTAAGGCCAGTTCTCTACCCACTATATCATATAGCCTCTGATGATTAAATAATGTTTAGCAAAAACTTAGTTACCGTGATCTTTACCAGTAGTTAGCATGACATCTCCATTGAACTGAAGACATCAGTGAATGTAGTCCATCAGTATATTTATTATTTTCTTCTTTTTGAAAAAGCTCATTAATTTCAAGAATTACAGCAAAAGTAATTAGAGTTCTAATTGAAGCTGACTAATGAGATGTCTCAATGCTAATTAGATAATGCTCTTTTTCATTCCCTCAATCATAGCATTTGGGCCTCATCAGTGATAATGAGAAGGATGAGTTCTATTAAATCCAAGAGGTGGGCAACTGGCACAGATTGTAAAAGCATCACCTGGGATAAGTGGAACAGGTCTGGGCAATAATAGAAGGGATTTGGCTCCTTCTCAAAAGTTGAATTCTGTCTCACAGTATAAGCTGGGTCTCACCCCCAATGAGTCATCTGACCTTTGGCTGCAGCAGCAGGATGGGAGGCAATTGGGAAAGGAGATCAGAGCCCCTTAACATATTAGTTAGGAACATTTGCTATAGGAAAATGGAGGTGCTTGGGCTACTGCCTCACAGATTTGCTTTGAGGAAAATGCTTTGTAAATACTAAAGACATAAAATTGTATATTTGTGATCATGAAAATGATTATTGTTATTGTTCTCATTGCCTCTACTATTACTAATAATGCTTTTGTTTCTTTTGAACCAAAGGACTGACATCTCTAATCCCACACTTATAAAATATCAGGTAATTTTCTTCATTTGCTCACTCAGAATTAATAAAAAGCAAGATTTATTTAGCATCTATTACGCGAAGTTCTTTGAGCTAGTCTCTGGAAGTTGGGAGATACAGAGAAGGGCAGACATGGTCCCTGCCCTCAAGCAACTGAATACCTGAGGAGGAAGGGAGAAGGATGAATATTGTTTGAACAGTTTCAATTGCCTGTCAGGGCAGGAGGGCATCTAGCACTCTGTCTTTGGTACATTTAACCATAGTGTAGTTTGTCTGTTTGTCTCTTATTGTCGACCTTGTATGAGCATATGTACTCCTGCTTTTTTGTTGTTGTTGTTCATCTGAAGCCCAATAAATTTTGCTCTAGCCCCTCATTTTAACTCTGAGTGAATCTTTGTATTTCAAGTATTTTCTCTTTTTATATGAATTTTTCTGTTTCATATTTTTTTTCACATTTTCTGTTTTTACATTGCTACATTTCCTCTTGCATTCACCTCTTTCCCTTTTGCCTTCCTGGAGAACTATACCTTATAACAAATTTAAAAGAAAGAATATAAAGAAATTACCAAGACCAACATCACATATAATGAGAGATTTTTAAAATGTTCCACACTCATGCAACTCCACTTCTGCAAAGCAATGGAAGAGAGGTAATTTCTATTTGTTCTTTTGGGCCAACCTTGGCCTTTATAATTTCACAGCATTCGATGTGATTATTTTGTGGCTTTTATTCTTTCCATTTATGTTGTCGTACTCATTGTATATGTTGTTTTCTTGGCACTGCTTACTTCATTTTGCATCTGTTCATAGAAGTCTTCACATGTTTTTCTGTCTTCCTCATGTTTGTTGTTTCTTATATCAATTGTGTTTCTTAAAGTCAAATATATATTATTAGATTCTGCTTTCTTATCCATTCTTCTACTGTCCTCCATTTTGGGAAGGAGTTCATCCTATTACTGGTAACAGTCATGATTGTTGAATGCTTACTTCCCTCCATCCTCTCCTCTTGTGCGTTTTCTTCCTTATGTTCTATGAATGTGACGTTGGGTGGTTTTCCTATGGGACAGTCCTGTGACCCTACATGCTGTACACACAGAAGGAGACCTTGCTCCTGATCTGTCAAGGTAGACCCAAAGCTTCCTTTGAATGACTACCAGGAACTCTTAGAGCTGCAGACATGTGGGAGGATGGTCTCCCCAAATGTCCCTTGACTTGCAGTGCTTGCAGTCCCAGAGAATGAAAAGCCTGCACCCTTAATGAGATCTCTGGTTGAACTGAGATCTTACAGTAACCAGAGAAATCCTTATTCTTCTATATTCTTATCTGTACAACTTCCCTGGTTTCTACTTGCTTTAATGAAGATATATGCTTGCTACTTATGATGGTATTTTTCACAGCCAGCATTTGATTGGAGAGAGCTGAATAGGCAATAGTAAGCTAAGTAGCACCTTCCCCTTGAGAGTAATGAGGGAAAAGTGGTCTTTATACTGACCCTCAATGTATTGTATCCCTAGATGACCAATATTTAAGGTATAGTGAACAGATAATTCTGGCTCAATATCCCACGTGGTGACAGGCAAAGGAGGAAGCAAGCACTCAGTCACGACCCTCCTCCTACTCCCTACAAAGATGGAAATCTCAGCCTCTTCTGGAGACAGGGCTGGCCAGATCTCACATCAATTATCAATCCATGTCACATGTGAGCTGAATCATTTTACACTAGAATCATCTTTACATTAGATAGCAATATTCTATATCTTACATGAATTTGCCACTCTTCTTCCTGTCTTTGTTAAGAATAGATTTTGCGTGCATAGATTCATGGATTACTAGAGTTGGTGGGGCCCTAAAAGAACATCTAGATCAACCCACTTGTTTTACAGATGAAGAAACTGACTCTCAGAAAAGTGAATGACTTGCCCAGGGTCATACAACTAGTTAGTTTATTCCCTGCTCACATCACAGTACTCTAAATCTTGTACTCATCTTTTCTTCTCCAAGAGAATGGGAATGGTTTTTACCTGCTCTTTGTAGAAATGAGAAAAGATTATTGTGGGAATGGAAAGAATCACTGCCAACTTATTCTAAGGTCAAACCTACTGAAGCTGCAGTAAATCCTGATAGATTCCCATGCAGAAAGTCAGATAGACCTTCACAGGGGAGACAAAAGTATTCATGCCTGTAGTGACAAGCTACAAACAGAGGAACTGAGAGAGGATAATAGAGAGGTATTGTAAGTTCTTGAAAATAGTACCAGCTTCAGGAAAGAAACACGTGAGAAGGCAGGTGAGCAAGGTATTTCTGAAAATTGCTACATAGACATTGCCAAAGACAAAATCGTGTATTTTTTGCAGAGATATGAGACAGAGAAATGGAGAAATAGAGAAATAGAGGCAGAGAAATAGAGACACAGAAGAGGAAGGAGTGGTTTGAGCTCAATGGTATGTGATGTCCCTTGTACCTCTAAATCTGAAACAAAGAGATTTAGTGACTTTCTTAGGGTTGCACAGCTGATGACTGAGCTAAGATTTGAACTCTTCTTCCTATCTCCAAGTCCAGCACTCCACCCACTACATCACCCGGTTCACAATAGAGGAGTGGTTGACACCTTGTAGATTACTAGCAGTTCACAATAGATGTAAAAATAACATATCCTAGAAACAATTAAACAGGTTGTGTGTACAAAGAGACAGCTGCTATAGAAGTTCATAAGGTGTTTCTTCAGGGGAAAAGGTTGTTTGTTTTTTTTAAAGGACTAAATTTGACCTTGGTACTCAAGATGTCTGGATATGAAGGAACCTGAACAAAGGTCCTGCAGGATATGTCCAATGTCTTACTGTCTAAAGTTGAAAACAATTATAAACCCTGCAAATGAAACGAGCTTCCCAATGGGGAAGCTAATGAAAGAATTTGTAGAATGCTTCTTTACTTTCCAGCTTATCAAAGATGAGGGGTTTGTAAATAGAATGCAAGAGAAAATTATGGAAGAAATACAGGAAGGAAAAGCTTTCAAGAAGGCAGAAAGCAGGTTGTAACACATTCCATCTTACTTATTCTGTAGTAGTACACACAGTTTTGTAAGGTAAGTTATTCCTGGTTGTAAGCCTCTCTCTTTGTCTTTTAGAATATCTTATCTCAAGATCTCTCATTTATAGAAGTTTCTGGGTCTTCTATAATACTGATTATAATCCCTTTGTACTCTGACTCCCTTTTTTTGAGTGCTTGCAGTATTTTTTTTCTTTGATCTGGGAACTCTGAATTTTGACTATGATGGTTATAGGATTTTCATTTAGGAGTTTCTTTCAGAAGGTGATTGGTGGATTCCATCTTTACTTTGTCCTTTGGTTCCAAGAGACTGGGCAAGTTTTCATTTAAGATTTCTTGAAATACTGTCTAGGCTTTTAAAAAAAATTATGGTTTTCAGGGAGTCCAGTGATTCCTAAATTATATTTTCTTGATTTATTTTCCAGATCAGTTATTTTTTATATCAGATAACTTACATTTTTCTTCCATTTCTCAATCTTTCAATTTTATTCTAATATTTCTTGCTATCTCTTGGAATAATTGCTTTCTATTTGGTCTATTATCATTTTCAGGGATGCCATTTCTTCTTTGTTATTACATAATCATTCCCATTATTTCTTCAAGGTCTTTTATTTTATTTTGTATCTCTTGATTTATTCCTTCCAGATTTTCACATAGCCCTTATGCGTGACACGTTTTTTTCCTTTGATTTTTTGTTCACAGTTGCATGGAGGTACTTTCTCTTTCTAGGCTGAGCTTTTGGACATCTCTAGATTAATAATAATTTCTTTATACTGGTTAGTGTTTTCTTTGGTTTACTCATCTCTCCAGCTTTAATTCTTGAATTAGCTGTCTGCATCAAGGCCAGGCTTCATTCTCTGCTACACTTCTAGGTAGGATAGTCAGCTCTGTTTGGTTTTGCTCTGGGTCTCCTAGGTCTCCATCTCCCTGGGTTAGTCCCACCTGGGATCTTAGAGGTTCTAAATGCTGGATCTTTAGGGCCCTCTATGAGATCTCAGGACAAAGTGCTAGGAAATGCAGAACCCCTAGATACTTGTGGCTGTCTCATTCTGAGCCCTGCCACATCACTGCATTGCTCTTTGCCACTCGTAGTAGCTTCCAAGGCTCCAGGCTGTCATTTTGAGCCCCCAGTGATTTTTGACTATTCTGGAATTTTCTCAGCCATGCCCTTCCCTCTAGCTGCCTCTGGACATAGAGTTCTGCAGACTACACAGGCCTCTTGTCTTCGGAAGCTACTGGCTTACTTGCCTGCTCTAGCACTTATTTTGCTGGTGTCCCCCTTTCCTATTACCCATGGGCCTCTGGCTGATTTTTTTGATAGTTCTGGTGCAGAAGTCCCTTGTTTGTAGTTTCTCATTGACTTTCTTGATCATTATTTGGTCTGGTGTGAATTTTAGGTTTTTGCTAAAGTAGATAGCCTCTTGGCTAGAAGTCCCAGCAATTCATTTTCAATAAAACACTAAGGAATCTCTATAGGTGCTAGCAAATGCCTGTTACCCCCCCCCCCAACCCCAAAGAGAAGGACATGCATTATAGTAGTGGTGACTACTTATTTCCCATAGTGAAGCATGGAAGTAAGATTCTCAGATTGAGATAGTCATGTAGAGAAATCTGTAGACATAGTTGATTTGAATGTATGTCTTTGGGGAACATGTATCTGAAATGTTGTAGACCCACTGACTACTGCCCACTTATGCTGATTCTCAAAAGAACAAATGATATAGTCAGAATGCATCATTAATGACTTTAAAGCACAAGGCAAGAAAATGAAAAAAAAAATTGGGTCCTACAGATGGTGTCTTCAATTTCTACCCCCCCAAGTTTAAAGGCACGACTTCAGAAGAGGAAGGTTAGGAAAAGAGAACACTAGTTCCATAGAGGCTACCAAAGAACAGGATCTGGTTTTCTGGATCTAGGCTCCCCTGGCTTCCTTCAAGTCTCAGCTCAGATCTTGCCTTCTGCACAAGGCCTTTCTCCCATCCCCAGCTCCTCGTACCTTCCCCTTTCTGAGGGCAGGGAATTTTTACCTTTTTTTTTAATCTTCAATACTCACTATGTACCAGGCACTGTGCTAAGTGCTAAATAAATACTTGTTGACCAGTTACTTATATCCATTTCTCTATATCTCACTATCTGTCTATCTAGAATTATTTACATGTTGTTCTCCTCCCCCTTAAAAAATCTCTACTGTTTTTGCCTTTTTTGTTTTTATTTTTCACATTCTTAGCACTTGGCACAGTAGCTGGCCATTGCAGATACTTAATAAATGTGTGTTGACTTGACTTTGATTTATGATACCAATATTTGGTACAAGTAGTGAAACAGATCTTATGAAGAGTAGAAATAACATTTTGTAGGAGGCTCTCTGATCTATGATCACGAGGGCTTTAAGTTGAAGAGGAAGAATTGGACACAATATCCCAGATATACTCTGACCTGGGAGAGAATAAGCATTTATTAATAATCTACTCTATTCCAGGTACTTTACAAAGAGTATCTCCTTGGATCCTCACAACAACCTTGGGAGGGAGGTGCTATTATTATCCCCATCTTACAGGTGAGGAAACTTGGGAAGCTCCTGGCTCATTTGCCTGCTCTAGCACTTATTTTGCTGGTGGCCCCAGATAGATAGACTTTAAGTGACTTTCCGTGGATCACACAGGTAATAAGTTTCTGAGGTCAAAGTTGAACTCAAGTCTTCCTGACTCCAGCCCCACTAACTCTATCCATTTTGCCATTTATCTGCCTTGGACAGAGTACAGTGGGTCTTTTATTTCCCTCGTCCTGGGTCTAGTCAGTCAATAAGCATTAAGTGCCTAATGTGTTCTACTCACTATGCTAATAAGCCCCAGGCATACAATGAAAGGCAAAAGACAGTTCCTTCTGTTACAGAGTTCAAAATCTACTATACAAACATGAAGATGTTTTCAGAAGAGGCAACAGACCATGAAACTCACTCTTAGCTGATTTAGGCAGTTTTCATTTTTTAAAATTTTTTTCAATATAGCTCTGAAAAACAGGCTTTAAAGAATTCCATTGTGTTTTAAATGGATCTACTTGACTATGCCTTTAAACCCAAATTATTCTGGTTTTCATTAAATGGCCAGTAATAGGCCCAGCCCAAGCCTCTACAGAACATTGTTTAGTTTTGATGACTCAGAATGAGTGTAAATAGCACTTGTCTTCTGTTCTGGCCAAAAACTCTGAGAATCTTCCCCTCCCAGACTGGGCCATATTTGTCTCAATTTTCACCCAGCCCTTGGTCATTGAATGGGCATGGACTCAGACAAACTGAGACCTGAGAAAGACCTTAATTTAGAAAGGCCAAGGTCACTCACTGCATCCTGGGCCATCTCCAGTCCTCTTGACCTTTGTCTTACCACTGGACTTTGATGACTGTAGAAGAGATCAAGGCTTGGCCTTACTCAAATCCAGCTCATGAACAAGTTAAGACATCACATTTGTGGCGTCCCTGGTTCTCTTCAAAAATGAAGGGTGAACAACAACAATGTTCTGGACAACATTTCTGTTTTAATGCTTACATTAGCTTTTTGGGCTACCTTGTCACACTGTTGATGTTTATTGAGTTTGCGGTTCACAAAACCCTCCATCCCATCCACCTACACACAATTTTTTCCACATGAATGACCATAATGTTATGTCTTTCTTAACCTAGATTTTGGTTCCAGTTTGTCTTTTTTTTTTCTTTCCTACACTATTAAGGAAAAAAAAAGGGAATATGGATGAACAACTAGAATGAGAGCATTACCATTATGTGGAAAAGGACTTGAGACCTTGCCTACTGTGTAGTGTCCTGGATGCACAGAGAAATGATAAACAACATACTGTAGAACATAACAGAAGTTACACTTACATGGATCTTTTTTTAAAAAAAAATGCAGTCATGCACATAGAGAAAAAGGAATCAAAACTAGAGAAATGGAGTGCAAAATTTTTTCCTCTAAGCAATTGACAAACATCACAGAAGTAATTTTCTTCAAGAAAGGAAAGCAATGAACAGCAGCCCAAGAATAAAAATTTCCACCCGTCCATTTTGATTAGCAAATGTTTCTTTCCTCAAGTCACAGACCTGGAGCAGTAATGAGTTTTAATCATAGAAAAGCACACTCCATGTTACCAACTCTGTATTTTTATTGTTGATATCTTTCCTGTGCACAGTCATGATAAAAGCATTGAGCTGTGCCTCATTCATTATGCAGCTTGAGGTTTGAAATAATTCTTTATTTTTTTGTAAAGGGCATAACCCCAATGCATTTTAAAACTTCTTGGATAATTTTTTTCATTACCAATTCCCAAGGTCTGTATGAGCATCTACTACTGGAAATTTTGTGTGGGAAGCTTGAACATCAAAAGAGAATCAGCTGCAAGACATGCAGAGCACCCCATTGCAACCCCTTGGGTGAATCAGTGATCTTAGCTGAGCCTATCGTCATCCCTGATTGAACATTCTTTATAGGCTCTCTCCAATTCAATAACCACTAGGAATTACCGCTCTTGCTCTCTTCAATGCTCAGCTACTTTTTAACTATTTTTAACCTGACATTTAATACCTGTCTGGAGCTATGTTTGTTGCCACCAGAAAAATTTTGTCTACATATCTGTATGACAGTATCTGGAAAGATCCCCTGAGGCCATATTATCTAAGTTCATGCACACTTGCATACTCTTATCAGAGGCTAACAAGATAATATGAACTCTGTTGGCCTAGTGGAAACAATGTGAGAATTGTGGTTAAAGATCCCGATTTTAGTACTGACTACATCACAGACCACTTGTGGGATCTTTGAGGCCCAAGTCAAGTCAGTCAGACAATATTCATTAAGTGCTTGGCTCATGTTAGGCATTATGCCAAGTTCTGAATATACCAAGAAAGGCAAAATACAGTCCCTACCCTTAAGGAACTTACAATTCATTGGGACCTCTTAATTGTTTTCTTATCTATTTTCAAACCATCTCCCTGTTTGTACAATGAATTTTGAAGTCTGTGAAGGAAGGAACTGTCTTTGCTTTTTGTCATATCCCCACGGCTTATTAGCATAGTGACTAGAACACAGATAAGATTTTCTTATCTGTAAAAAGAGTGAGATTACCTATACTATCTAACTTAAGGAACTTTTGTAAAGATAAAAGTGGTACTTAGATAGATCTGTGATTTCACTGTGGTAGGTATGCTCTCCTTTGCTGTTGCTGGCAAACTGAACATTTTTCACTCTTGTATGATTTATGATCATGTCCTTTTATAAGTTCCCATGGACATGGAGGATCTACCCTAGATACCAGAAGTCATTTTATAATTCTTTTACTATCTCCAGGGTACCACTGTTGTATTTGGACTGGCCATCCATTGCTCCATGACTGCTCCACATCCATTTCCGGTCACATATACCCATTGGTGATACCTTTAAATAACCACAATGATAATTTTGTTGCAGCTTACTTACAATGGGCATTTAATTTTCCTTTGCTGTTTGGACTACCTGCAATTCTTCTTCTTCTGAGATTATAGTGTTCTATGAATGATAGTCATCTGGTATTATCAGATGATGGTACCAGAGAAAATTCCATTGAAGACATAGACTTTTACAACAGTTAGTGAGGATAAAGGAAAAGGGTACAGGGTTTTCTAAATCTAACCCAACTTGATCTCTTTCTACTAAGCTGTGGAACTAACCTATTACCATATCTTCAATGGTACTGTCTAATGTGTGTGTATGTTTACGTATACATATATGTATATATGCATGTATACACATATATACACACACATATATATATACATATATATTCTGAACTTAAGCAGCAAGTAAGATGGACATTTTCACATACATAGTAGAACAGAAAAGGATTTTACATGAAACTACATGTCTATATTATGTGTAACTTTTGCTTATCTTTGTCTTTTTCTGCAAATTGAAGCTATTACTTTCTTGCCATGAGTTAGGTAGCATGTTTCACAACCAGTCCTTGGAAATCATAGCTAGTCACTGTATTGATGAGAATTCTCAAGTCTTACAAAGTTGTTTTTATTTATAATGTGATCATATAAATTGCTTCTTATCTTTGCTTACTTCTTACCTATGTATCTTACTGCTTACCTATGTATGTAAATCTTTTTATATTTCTCTGAAATTGTCCATTTTGTCACTTCTAAAGACACAATGATATTTTTCATTACATCATTACATACTATAGGTTATTCAGCAATTCAGGAATTAATGGGCACCTCCTTAGTCTCCAGTGCTTTTCAATTATAAGTGCTGCTACAAATATTTTTGCTCATATGGGTCCTTTTCTGCTTTCTTTGATCTCTCTGAGGTATAGATGGTGCGTAAAATTGTTGGTTCAGGAACAAAACAAAGCCAAGACAGAAATTTAGGAACTGATGAGGGTTTATTGAGTTTGCCAGCAAATGACCCCTGCCCACATGAGGAGAATCACAGAAGAAAAAAAGACAAAGTTTATGTAGGTTTCAGTTTAGGAAGGTGGAGAACTGGGCAGGAGGTATCTCTAAATTGGATAGGACTTGTTACTGGGGTCTTGCAGTGTAGGAATGGGGGCTATGATATCCCTTGATTGGACAGATCCAGTTGCTAAGGTTAGTAACAGGAAATAACCCTTCTTCAGATTAGTTATCTCTTGAAACCGCTACCCTAATCGGTAGGTCTGTTTTGATTACTTGCTTTCTCTGCAGAAAAGAAGGTGGAAGGCAGGAGGGGGTATGATACAAAGAGGATCAGAGACAAGATAGAGGAATTGCAGACAAAACAGTGTTGCTTTAGTTTTCTGGATTGCCTACAAGACCCAGTAGTTCTGTTGGTAACATACAGAAATGTCAATAGTTTATGTGGATTCATTTTATAGCCGGAACATTTGCTAAATTAATGAATGCTTTCTATTAATTTTAAATATATTTTAATTTTATTCATATTTTGTTTTGTATTTTATATAGACTTTATTTTACATATTTTAATAGTTTTTTGTATAAATTTGTTTATTATATACTTATGATAGTATTTATATACTTATATATGTAAAGTTTATATATTTATACATAAAACCTATTTATATACCGTTTATATGTTTTTATAGATCTTATTGGCTTCTCTAACTAGTCCTCTTTTTCTGTTCTACTGTGTAAATGGAAACGTTCATCTTATTTAGTGTTTTTTAAAGTTGAAAGTAAAAATAAATTTGAACAAATCAGTACCTTGGACACGATCAGTGCAAATACATAATGAAGGAACTCTGGCTCAAGTGGTGTTCACAGTTCAGTGATTTTTTTCAGCATATTTCCAAAATAACTTCCCAGAATAACTAGATCACTTCATAGCTCTACCAACAGTACATTAATGTACCTGTTTTCATGCAACCCCATTACATTTGTGATTTTTTTCTTGTTATTTTTGTCAGGCTGATTGATGTAAGGTAGAATAGCAGAGTCACTTTAATTTACATCTCCAGTTATTATTTGAAGCATTTTTATATGGGCACTGATAATCTGAGTTTCTTCTTTAAATATGAATCAATTCTATATATAACATGGATGAGACGTTTTATCAGAGAAACTTGCTGCACAGATGTTTCTTCAGTTAATACTTTCACTTCTAATTTTGGCTGCATTGGTTCAGTTTGTGCAAAACCTTTTTAATTTTACATAATCAAAACCATCCACTTTGTCTTCTGTAATTCTTTCTATACCTGGCTTTGTTATGGATAGTTTCCCTATCCAGAGATCTGAAACGTAATTTCTTCTTTGCCACCCACCATGTCTAAGCCATGTATTAATTTAGAACTTAGTTTATGGTACAAGATGTTGCTCTTTATCTAATTTCTGCCAGATTGCTTTCCAGATTTCTTAGGAGATTTTGTCAAATAGTGAGTCCTTATATCAGTAGCCGGGGTCTTAGAGTTTTTCAGACACATTCTACTGTGTTCATTTGCTGCTTTTGTAAACTGAATGCTTAATCTGTTCTACTAACCACCTATTTTTTAAAGCAATACCAAATAGTTTTGCTAATTATTGTTTTGTGGTACAATTTAGCATCTGGTACTGTGAAGCGGCCTTCTTTCCCATTTTATTCATCATTTTCACCTTGAGATTTCTGACCTTTTTGTTTTTCCATAGGAATTTTATTTCCTTTTTAAAAATAGTATTTTATTTTTGCAAATTACATATAAAGACAATTTGTAACATTCATTAAAATTTTTTTTGAGTTCCAAATTTTCTCCTTCCCTCCCTTCCCTCCCCTCTCCCTAAAATAGCAAGCAATTTGATATAGATTATATACGTGCAATCATGTAAAACATATTTCCATATTAGTCATGTTGTAAAAGAAGAAACATACCAAAAGAAAAAAAAAACAAAGAAAGTGAAAACAATATGCTTTGATCTGCATTCAGACTTCATTAGCTCTTTCTATGGATATGGATAGTGTTTTCCTTCATGAATCCTTTGAAATTGCCTTGGATCATTGAATTGCTAAGAAGAGTTAAAACATTCATAGCTGATTATCATCACACAATGTTGCTGATACTGTATACAATGTTCTCCTAGTTTTATTCACTTTGCTTTACATCAGTTCATGTATCTTTCCAAGGTTTTTCTGAAATCATCCTGCCCACCATTTCTTATAGTGCAATAGTATTCCAGTACATTCATATATCACAACTTGTTCAGCCATTCCCCAACTGATGGGCATCCCCTTGATTTCCAATTCTTTGGCATCACAAAAAGAGCTACAATAAATATTTTTGTAGGTGTAGGTCTTTTTCCCTTTTACGAATTTTATTTCTTTCTAGTCCTATAAAATGATCCTTTGGTAATTTTATTGCTGTGGACTGAATGATTAAATTAATTTTGGTAGTATTCTCATTCTCGAATTATATTGGTCTGTTTTGTTGACAACATACAGAAAATGACAATGATTTATGCGAATTTATTTTTTATCCTAAAACTCTAATGATTTTGTTAGTTGTTTCAATTAATAGTTAGTTGATTTCTTGGGGTTATGTAGACCATTATGCCAGGTACAAAAGTGGTGATTTTATTTCTTATTTGTATATACATATGTAGATTCAGTAAAATGTATTTTTCCTCGACTTATTTCATTAGCTAGCATTTTTAGCACTATGTTAAAAAGTAGTAGAGATAATGGGATACTTTACTTCTGCTATTTGGTCAGGATTTTATTTATTTATATTCTTATATTATATTGTTATATTATTTATATTAAAGAAAGATCCATGTGTTCTTATGCTTTCTAGTATTTTTTAAATGAAAATGAGTAATTTTCCTAGAATTCTTTTTTAACATCTATTGATCAATATGGCCTATTATATTTCTTTATATTGAACAAACCCTGCATTCCTGGTAGAAATTCAGACTGGTCATAGTGAATAATAATTGTTGCCAATATTTCCTTTATTTCTGCTTCAATTATTTTGAATTCCCTTTTATCTTTTTTGTTTGTTTGTTTTTGATTTTTGGAGGGGGGAAGGCAGGGCATTTGGAGTTAAGTGACTTGCTCAAGGTCACATGGCTAGTAAGTGTTAAGTGTCTGAGATTACATTTGAACTCAGGTCCTCCTGACTCCAGGACCTCCAGTGACTCTATTCACTGCGCCACCTAGATGTTCCTTATCTTTTTTTTTTTAATATGAACAATTTGGTTTTACTCTTTTTTTAAAAAAGTTTATTTTTCCAATTATATACAAAACAACATTTAACATTTTTTTATATTTTGAGTTCCAGATTCTGTAAAAAGGCGAGTAATTTTATATACGTTATACATGAGTTACACAAATCATATTTTCATATTAGTCATGTTGTGAAAGAAAAGCCAGATTAAAAGAGGGAAATAAAACAAAGTATGCTTCAATCTGCATTCAGACTCTATCAATTCTTTCCCTGGAGGTGGATAGCATTTTTCATAATAAGTCCTTCAAAATTGTCTTAAATAATTTTATTTCTGAGAAGTAGATGTCATCCACAGTTGGTCACTGCATCATAAAATATTGCTGTTATTGTTAACAATGTTCTCCTGATTCTGTTCACTTCACTTTCCATCAGTTCATGTCTTTTTCTGAAAGCATCCTGCTTGTCATTTATTATAGCACAATAAATAGTATACCATCACAGCCATACATCACAACTTGTTTAGTCATCATCAGATGCTGTTTTCAGAGCTACTTCTGGGTGTCTGTAAGGTTTCAGTTCTTCCAAGGTGATACGATCTAATTTTCTTTGATGAAAATTTCGACTGTTTTTAGTGGTTTCTTCTTTGACCTACCAACTCTTTGGGATTAAGTTATGTATTTTCCAATTAATTTTAATTATTTCTTTAAATGTTCTTTATTGAATGTAGCTTTTATTTCACTGTAGTCAGTAAGAGATGTGCTTAGTATTTCTGATTTTCTGCATTTATGCTTGAGACTTTTAGGCCCCAATATTTGAGACTTTTAAGCCCAATGATTAATTTTTAAAAGACAGCATGCATGAAATATATAAACTCTCTTTTGTTCCAATTTATTGATGTCCAGAGAATTTTTATGAAGTTCTTTTCAGGTCCTAAAAGTGTATATGACTTATCTTTTTGTTAGATTGTTCTGATTCTGAAAAGGGTACATTTAAGTCTCCCATTATTATAGTTTTACTGTCTATTTCTCCTAGTAATTCAATTAATTTTTCCATTAATTGTTTAGATGCTATGCTGTTCAGAGGCTATGTTAAATATTAATATTGGTTCATTGACTATGGTGTCTTTAAGCATAATATGATTTTTCTGCTTATCCTGTAATTCTATTTTAATGTCTCAACTGTGGGTCTTATAAAAAACATATTGTTGGATTCTGCTTTCTAATCCAGTCTACTCTGCTTTCTATTTTATGCTTGAGTTCATCCCACTTGTGTTCACAGTTTTGACTGTATATTTTACTTCATCCTGTACCCATACTTTTTTCATCTCTTTACTTCTACCCCTTTTTTTTACAGAGGGTGGTAAAATGAGTTTGCCTAATGTATATTTTAAAATCTGTTTCTGAATTATTCTCTTCCCTTGTCTTGCCCTCCAACACAAGTTTTTACTCTCTCTCTTTTTTTCCCTTTCATATTCCCCCCTCCCAACATAAGTTTATTTTTCTTATTATTTTCTCTCTTAGCTACTGTACATTGTGTAACTAATCTATTCCACTGATCTTGCACTCTATTTCTTAGCCAGTATCAGATTTTAAAAAATAATTACTGTTTTTAAATCATCTCACATAAAAGAGTCAAGAAAAAGATTTTATAATGGAGGGGAAGAGGAAAGAGGTGAAAGGGAATGAGTGGACCTTACTCTCATCAAATTTGGCTTAAAGAGGAAATAACATACACATTATCTATCTTACTCTACAGGAAAGTAGGGGGGGAGAGATATGAGAGGGGAGATGGTAGAAGAAAGGGCAAAAGGGAGAAGGGGCTAATCAGAAGGAAACACGTGTGAGGAGGTACAGGGTCAAAGGAAAGAATAGAATAAATGGAGGCCAGGATAGGATGGAGGCAAATAGAGTTAGTATCTTAAACAAAACACGACTGTTATAGAAGTGTTTTGTATGACTACACATGAATAACCTATATGGAATTGCTTGCCTTTTCAATGAGGGTTGGGGAGGGAGGAAGGGAGAGAATGTGGAACTCAAAGCTTTAAGAATGAATGGTAAAAATTGTTTTTACATGCAACTGGGAAATAAGATATACAGGCAATGGGGTATAGAAATCTATCTTGCTATACAGGAAAATAGAAGGGAAGGAGATAAGAGAAAAGGGTGGGAGTGATAGAAAGGAGGGCAGATTGGGGCAAGGGGTAATTAGAATGCATACCCTCTTGGCGTCGGGGGGAGGAGAGATGGAGAGAAAATTTGAAACTCAAAATCTTGTGGAAGTGAATGTTAAAAACTAAAAATAAATTCATTAATAAAAAGAAAAAAAAAGTTGAGACAAGTGAAGCAATTGCCCATAAGGTAAAAAAAAAAAAATACTGTTTTATAATACAGTTTGAGATCTGGTAATGCTAGGCCACCTTACTTCACATTTTTTTTTTCGCACTGATTTTCTTGATATTCTTCATCGTTAGCTTTTCCAGATGAATTTTGTCATTATTTTTTCCCCTTGGTCTATAAAAATTTTTTGGTCATTTTTATTATATTGGCTCAGCTTACCCATCAATAATTAATATTTTCCAATTGTTTAGATCTGACTTTATTTGTGTGAAAAAATGTTTTGTGATTGTATTCATGTAGTTCCTGGGTTTTAGACTCCCAAATATTTTACAATTTATACAGTTATTTTCAATGGAATTTTTCTCTTTCTTGTTGCTAGATTTTGTTGGTAATATATAGAAATGCTGATGCTTTATGCGAGTTTATTTTCTAAAATAACAACTTTTCTAACTTTTCTAAAGTTGTTAATTATTTCAAGAAGTATTTTAGTTGATTCTCTAGGATTCTCTAAGTATACCACCATATCATCTGCAAAGAGTGATAGTTTGTCTTCTCATTGCCTATTTTAATTCCTTCAATCTCTCTCTTTTTTTTATTTCTAAAGCTAAGTTTTCTGGTACAATATTGAATAATAGTGGTGATAAAGGGCATCCTTGCTTCACCCCTGATCTTATTGGGAAGACTCTAGCTTATCTCCATTACTGATAATGCTTGCTGATGGTTTTAGATGGATACTCCTTATAATTTTCAGGAAAGCTCCATTTTTCCTACATTCTCTAATGCTTTTAATAGGAATGGGTGCTGTACTTTGTAAAAAGCTTTTTGTACATCTCTTGAGACAATCATATGGTTTCTGTTGGTTTTGTTATTAACATGGACAATTATACCGATAGTTGACTGTAATGATACCGGGATTTGAAGATCTTCCATGCCTCTTGAACTTGCTGATGTAGCAGGAAGGGGTGGAGCAAGAGAACACTGGAACTAAGCTAGCCTCCGTGCCATGGTGACTGGAAGGAGCAGCAGCAGCGGTGGCTGCGGTTGCAGTACGAACTCCTTTTTCTTTCAGCCTGCCAGAATCTCTGCAAAGGACTCCTGCTGAGGACTGCCAGGGATGGGAACTGCAGGGGGACAGAGCTGCTGGAAGCAAGCTGCCTGGACACTGAGCAATTGTGAGTGAGGAGAGGAGGATCTTTGCCTGAGGTAGCTTGTCCTGTTTTGAAGGCTTGAGAATATGGGTGTTTACTACTTTAACTACATGTGCCAACTTCATAACTACTGTGTCTGACTTTCTGGTTTTGGGACTCAGTTTTCTGGTATTTAAATAAATGCTCTAGCTATATTTCTCATGTAGAGAGCCTGCTACATATTGTGATTAATAACCATATCAACATACTTATAGTTACTGTAGGCATTGTAAATATTGCATTGCTGATACATTGACCTTATATTGAACCAGTCCTGCATTCCTGGATAAATCCTACCTGGTCACAGTGTATGATCCTGGTGATGTAATGCTGTAATCTCCTTGCTATTATTTTATTTAAAATTTTTTCATCAATATTCATTAGTGAAATTGGTCTATAGTTTTCTTTTTCTGTTTTCAATTTTCCCTGCACCATATTTGTGCCAGAAAAGGAATTTGGTAGGACTCCTTCTTTACCTATTTTCCCAAATAGTTTATATAGAATTGTGATTAATTGTTCTTTAAAGGTTTGGTAGAATTCACTTATTAATACATCTGGCTCTGAGAATTTTTTTTAGGAAGCTCACTGATGATTTGTTGAATTATTTTCCTAAGATTGGGTTATTTAAGTATTCTTCTTCCTCTTCTGTTAATCTGGGAAATTTATATATACATTTTTAAAATATTCATCCATTTTATTAAGAATGTCAGATTTGTTGGCATTTAATTATGCAAAATAGCTCTTAATAATATTTTAATTTCCTTTTCATTTGTGGTGAATTAATTTTTTTCATTTTTGATACTGGTACCAACTTTTCTAGAATTCTATTCACCTTCTTAATTTCTTTCTTGTGTATTTTTTTTGTTAGATTTATCTAGTTCTTAGAAAAGTTGAGGTACCCTACTAGTATAGTTTTATTGTTTATTTCCTCCTGTAACTCATTTAACCTTTCCTTTAAAAATTTAGATGTTATACCATTTGGTGCATGTATGTTTAGTATTGATATTACTTCATTGTCTAGTACCTTTTAGTAAGATGTAGTTTCCTTTCTCATCTCTTTTGATTAGATCTATTTTTGCCTTTGTTTTGTCTGAGATCAGGATTGATACTCCTGCTTTTTTTTTTTACTTCAGCTGAAACATAATAGATTCTGCTCCAGCCCCTTACCTTTACTCCCTTTGTGTGTCTCTGTGCTTCAGATGTTTCTTGTAAACAACATATTTTAGGATTCTGATTTTTGATCCACTCTGTTATCCACTTCCATTTTATGAGTGAGTTCATCCATTCACATTTACAGTTTTGATAACTGTGTATTTCCCTCCATCTTATTTTCCCCTTGTTTGTCTTTATCTCTTTCACCCTGTCCCTCCTCACAAGTGTTTTATTTCTGATCACCTCCCCCATTTTACTCTTCTTTTTATCAATCCCATCCTACTTTCCCTTCTCTTATCCCCATCCCTTTTTACTTCTCTCTAGGGTGAGACAGATTTCTGTATCCAACTGAATGTATATATTTTTGTCTTTTTTGAGCCAATTTTTGTTGTAAGTAAGGTTCAAACATTGCCTGCCACCACCAGCCCCATCTTCACCTCTACTGTAACAGTTCTTTCATGGCTCTTTTACATGAGATTATTTGCCCCATTTCTACCTTCTTCCCTGTTCTTCCAGTGTAATCTTTCTCACCCCTTAATTTTGCTTTTATTAAAAATATCATCCCATCACAGTCATCTCATGCTCACATCCTCTATCTACACACACACACACACACACACACACACCCCTTCTAATTGTCTTTACAATGATAGTTCTTAAGAGTTACAAATATCATCTTGCCATGTAGGAACACAAACAGTCTAACCTTATTGAATCCCTTATGTCTTCTCTTTCTTATTTCTTTTTCACCTTTTTTATGTTTCTCTTGAGTTTTTTATTTGAAGATCAATTTTTAAATTCAACTCTGGTTATTTAATTAGGCATGCTTGAAAGTCCTTTATTTCATTAAATATCCATTTTTCTCCTGAAGCCTTATATTTGGTTTTGCTGGGCACATGATTCTTGGTTGTATGTCTAACTCCTTTGACTTCTAGAATATCATATTTCAAGCCCTCCAGTTCTTTAATGTAGAAGCTGCTAAATTCTGTGTAATCCTGACTATGGCTCCATGATATCTGAATTGTTTCTTTCTAACTGCTTGTAATATTTTCTCCTTGATCTTGGAGTTCTAGAATTTGGCTGTAATATTCCTAAGAGTTTTCATTTTGGCATTTTTCAGGTGGTGACTGGTGGAGTCTTTCAATTTCCATTTTGTCCTCTGGTTCTAGGATATCAGGGCAATTTTACTTGATAATTACTTAAAGTATGATATGCAGGCTCTTTTTCTGACCATGGCTTCCAGTGACTATTATTAGTCCAATAATTCTTAAATTATCTCTCCTAGATGTGTTTTCCAAGCCAGTTATTTTTCCAATGAGAATTTCACATTTTCATCTTTTTTTTATTCCTTTGATTTTTTTTTGAAGTGTCAAGGAGTTGTTAGTTTCCACTTGTCCAATTTTTTAAAGAATTATTTTCTTCAGTGAACTTTTGTATCTCTTTTTCGATTTGACCAATTTTGTTTTTTAAGGAGTTACTTTCTTAGGTGAATTTTTGCATATCTTTTTTTCATTTTTTGTGTTTCTTTCACTGTACTATTGACTCTTTTAGAACCATTCTCTTGCATTACTCCATTTCTTTTCCCAATTTTTCTTCTACTTCTCTTATTTACTTTCTTTTTTAAATTTTTTTTCTAATTTATTCATTTTTAGTTTTCAACATTCATTTACACAAGATTTTGAGTTACAAATTGTCTCCTCATATTTTTTCTGCCCCCCACCCCAAAATAGCCTACTGAATACCCCTTTCCCCAATCTGTTCTCTCTCATGTTCTCCCTTATCCCCCCCAACTTTATTTTAAATATTTGTTTTTAAAACTTTGAGTTCCAGATTTTTCCCCTTCTTCCTTCCTCACCCACTCCCACTGTGAAGATAAGCAATTCAATATAGGTTGTACATGTGTAGTTGCACAAAACATTTCCATAGTACTTATGTTGTGAAAGGGTAACTATAATTTCCTCCATCCTATCCCATCCCCGACTTATTCTATTTTCTACTTTGACCCTATCCCTTTTCAAAAGTGTTTGCTTTTAACTATTCTCTCACCTAGTCTGCCCTCCCTTCTATTATCCCCACTCTTATCACCTACCCCCCCCCCCCATTTTCCTGTAGGGTAAGATACCCAATTGAGTGTGTATGTTATTCCCTTCTTAAGTCAAATTCAATGAGAATGAGGTTGCCCCATTCCCTTACACCTTCCTTCTCTTCCCTCCATTGTAACAGATTTCTCTTGCCTCTTTTATATGAGATAATTTACCCTAATCTATCTCTCCCTTTCTCCTTCTCCCAAAAAATTCCTCTCTCACCTCTTAATTTTATTTTTTAGATATCATCATCCCTTCATATTCAACTCATC
>CM053582.1:185796613-185823731 GCA_028627135.1 Pseudochirops cupreus | reverse complement strand
ATTTTTTAGGGTGTTGATTTCTTCAGTCATATTGCTGACTCTCTTTTCATGATTTTCTTGCAACATTCTTATTTCTCTTACCAATTTTTCTTCCACTTCTCTTATTTGGTTTTCAAAGTCCTTTTTCAGCTCATCTCTAGCTTTAAGTCATTCTTCATGTTTATTGGAGGCCCCTGGTGGGGGAGCTCTGGCTGAACTCTCCTCCTCCCTCTCTTTGCCATGATCTTTCTTTTCCCCAAAGAAGAAATCTAGGGTTTGGTTGCTGTTTTTACTTTGCTCCTTATGCTTATTCTTACTCATGGTTGGTCAGTCCATGATTTTTTTTTTAAAATCTCTGTGGGGCTCTGCTTCCAGAAGGGGAAGCTCTGTCCCAAATCGCTGGGGTGCTCCCAGCTGCCGTAGCTCTCAGAAAGGTGCTGGGTCCCTTTCCTACTTACTTCCAGCTCACTGGATAAAAATGAAGACTCCAGGACTGAGGCCCAAGACCGCTATCCGAATCCAGGCTGCTGAATGCGAGAGCACTTGGCCTCTGAACGATCGCTTAGTCCCCCTGCTGTCTGCAGGCTGCGGGCGCAGAAGCTACAATGTGGAGGCGGGTGCAAAACCTCTGCCTTTCGCTTTCCAGCCCTGGAGGCCTTTTGGCCGGACTGCTTTTCTCCACCAATTTCACAAGGCCCACTGACCTAGTTCTGAATGCTGCTCGCAGCTGCCTCTAATCCAAGGCTCCGAGGCTCCTCTCGTCCAGCCACCCCTGGGGCTCAGTCAGGGCTTCAGGCCAGGCTGGTTTTGGTTTGCAGTGCTGATATGGTTCCTTGCAGCTGAGCTGACTTTAGTGGAAAGTATATTTGTGTGTGTTTTGGAGTTCTAGGATTAGTTTAGAGTCATATTTTATGGGTATTTTGGGGTGGCTATGTGAGAGCTGCGATATGTTGCTGCTCCTATGCTGCCATCTTGGCTGTCGACTTGTTTCTCATGATTTTTTTGCATCATTCTCATTTCTTTTCTCAATTTTTCCTCCATTTCTCCTACTTGATTTTCAAAATGGTTCTTCAGCTCCTCCATGGCCTACATGTAACCAGATCATTTTTTTCTTGGAAGCTTTTGATGCAGGAGTTCTGACTTTGTTGTCTTCCTCCCATTCCATGATTTGATCCTTTTTGTCCCCAAAAAAAGGATTCTATGGTTTGTTTGTGCTTCCTCTCCTTGCTCATTTTGCCAGCCAATTTCTTGACTTTTGAGCCCTTTTCCCCAGTAGAACTCTGCTTCCAGATTAGAGATAGCTATGTCCCAAATCACTGGGGTTTTCACAGCTGCCAGAGTTATCAGGAGGGTGCCCTCTGTGCAGCCCCCACACACTCTGGCACACTGGCCACATACCCCATGATCACCATCCAAGACTGTGATCCCAATCCAAGCAGGTTAAAGCAAGATTGATGACCCTCT
Organism: Pseudochirops cupreus; assembly: GCA_028627135.1. NCBI lineage: Eukaryota > Metazoa > Chordata > Mammalia > Diprotodontia > Pseudocheiridae > Pseudochirops > Pseudochirops cupreus. Next base: position 185,822,288 of record CM053582.1, on the reverse strand, counting down.
GAATGGTTGCTTGGTCCCCCTGTGATCTGCAGGCCAGGTGCTCCATAGGTAGCCATGCAGCAACAGCTGCAGCCACTGTGCCTCTGCCAGTTCTCACCCTGGGGAAAGGGGCCAGACCACACTCTTCTCTGCCTAGATCCAACAGAGTTCCCAACTGACCTTTTACTTTCTTTTGGCATTTATGCGTCTAGAAGTCTGGAAACTGCCACAGCTGCTCGTGATTCACTCTCCTGATGTCTGCTCTGGCCACTGCTGGGTGGGGCTCCCCTGGGGCCAGAACCGTGTGGCTCCCATCCCAGTGCAATAGACCATTCCTGTAGGCCTGCTAGGCTGACTTCAGAGAGAGATTTGTTTCTGTCTGTCACTTTGTGGGTTCTGTAGCTCTAAAATTTGTTTAGAGTCATTGTTTTACATGTACTAGAAATGGTGGGAGCCAGAGCCCCATGGAGATCTTGTTTTTATGCTGCCTTCTTGGCTCTTCCCTCCTCTTATTTACTTCCTTAAAAAATATTTTTAATTTATGGAATAAAAAGCATTAATATAACATGGTCCAATAAAAAAGATGATGGCACGTGAAACTGCAAATCTACTATGTACAACTTGCTATTCCTTTCAAATGTACAACAAATTTGTCATGTACATTTCTTTTTTTCTTCCTCCCTCCCCCCCACCATAGAGATGGCTACCATTAGACACTAATAGGCACATATGTGTGTATGTATATGTTTATGTATGTAATTATACATATATGTAAAGTTTTTCTATACATACTTCTATTCATCAGTTCTTTCTCTGGATGCAGAGAGTGTCTTTCTTTATATGCCCTTTACAATTAATTTGGGTATTTATAATAGTCAAAATAACTTATTTGCTCAAAGTCATTCTTAAAACAATATTCCTGTTATTATATACAATGTTCTCTTGGTTCTACTCATTTCACTCTTCATTATTTTGTTCACATCTTTCCATGTTTTTCTAAAATCAGTGAACTCATCATTTCTTTTTTTTCTCCTTTTTGGAGGGGGGAAGGCAAGGCAATTGGGGTTAAGTGACTTGCCCAAGGTCACACAGCTAGTAAGTGTTAAGTGTCTGAGGCTAGTTTTGAACTCAGGTCCTCCTGACTCCAGAGCCAGTGCTCTATTCACTGTGCCACCTAGTCACCCCAAACTCATCATTTCTTATAGCACAGTATTGTTCCATAACAATCATGTGCTACAACTTGTTCAGGCCCCAGGATTCCTTTTCCTTTCCTTCCCTCCTTCCTCCGGCCTATTTTTGGGGGCTTTCACAAAAAAATGAGTGTTTTCAATTGAAGTTAGGCTGAGGAAATGAGAGTGAATGAAATTTAAGTCTTCCTAGAATCCAAGTCATACTTTGGAATGATCTGATATTTTCATCTTCATTGTAAGCTTCATTTTCCAGTCATTCTTCTTGTTGTTCTCATTATTAATCTATTCTAAACACCTTCTCAATTTGCACATGGCTGCAGAGTGATCCTATGTCTCAGCAATATGCCTTTCTCTACAGAGGGAGAAAGCAACCTGCTTTGTGGGGGATAAGGAGATTATGGATGTGCATTGGGCTTAGATACCGTTGTATAGAAAACTCCCCAAGTGGCCAGATCATCAGTGCTTCCTTATAGACGGACAATTTGACCAAAGCACGTTTAAACACAGCATGCTTTGGATCATTATGCTTTAGAAAACAGGTAGTGAGTTTCCGCTCCTTTTTCTCTCCGTGCTAATTCCTTTTTTTCTTCCCCTTTATGCTCCACTAAAGTTTTGATCACTAGACGAAATAGCAACTACTTTTAAGGTATAGGACAACTGACCTGAACAGTTCATTTGCTTTCCTCACATAGTCTTAAGTATTCCTCACTGTACAGCAGAATAACTGTATTTTAATAGTTTATATAGCATTTAATTAAGAACTAAAGCATAATGGGATGTGGTTTATGAGACTTAGAAGCCATGCCCTGGAGGGGCTAGTTGACCTTGTGATATGCATTTTCATCTTTCTGTGCTAGTCTTTTAAGTGAATCTCATCTTCAGAAGACATTTGCCAAACTATTTCATTGTTTCTGCTCTGTGAGCCTAATTAAAGGACTCTGTATTTAAAAGCCACAATGAATGTCTAAGATAAACTCTTAAATGGAATCTCCACTGATGGTACTCCTCAATCATAGAATTGCTCCCAGGCTCTCAAAGAACAGAAATCACTCCCCCTCACCTCCAGTATGGGGATGCCAGGTGCTTTTCAAGGGTATTTGTGCCAATTTATTGGTAAAAGGTTGAGAAGCAGCTCCAATTTGAGCCCTGAAATATTATTAGGCAGATGAATCAGCTGAAGGCTTGGCATAATGTTATTAGGTGTAATGAGGGGGGAATACATAAATAGACAGCTTTACAATGTCATAAACTCTCCCTTCATTTACTTGATACGCATTGGTTCATGCTTCCTTTTTCTCTTTTGTATATATGCTACATATTTTTACAAACACTTAACAAGAATGGACAGAGGCGTGCTAGAACCAGCTCCTACCAGCTGGAGAACCAACTGTTAAATTTTCAGTGTCAGTATTTACACCTTGGAAATTAGTAATTGCTACAAATCACAGGAGGCAGCTAGGTGGTTCAGTGGATAGAACAGTGGGCCTGGAGTCAGGGAGACCTGAGTTCAAATGTGACCTCAGACACTTACTAGCTGTGTGACCCTGGGAAAGCCACTTAACCCCTGTTTACCTTAATCCACTGGAGAAGAAAATGGCAAACCACTCAAATATCTTTGCCAAGAAAACCCTATGGACAATATTGGCGTGCTTAAGGCCCACAGGGTCACAAAGACTGAACAACAAGTCAGGGCTTGGTTTATTGTTGTGTTGATTGTCCAGACTTAGAAAACTGATGGAGAAAGCATTAATGATGCAGATTAAATTTTAGAGTGTGTCACATATGCATTTTTTGAGAGCTGGCTATTAAACATTTCCCAAAACTCACCTGATCATAAGGAAAGATTACAGGCAATAGATATATTGTATGGTTTAAGTATAGTATCCAACAGGACCACAAACGACCAAGGAGGAGGCTAGAAACTGAGTGCAATGAGTTTATAGCTGGGTTGTTCAGACACAAGCACAAGTTCGTCATTCCTAGTATTTGGTAGATCTTTAATATGCCCAGAAGTGTTGCATGAGAATAACAAAGTGGAAGAGGTTAGGGCGAAGTTTCAGAGGCACTAAAGAGGCTTGACAGCAACAGTGGTAGAGGCTAGAGAATAGAAGTGATAATAAAGGAAGTGGAATATTCTTCATTATCATCTCAGTATAAGTAGGGAAAGTATTATATGGAATCTCATAATTATAGCAGCTATAGGGGAAAATACATTTGGGATATCTGGATCAGGAATCAAATAGCAGTATTCCAAAAATTCTGGAAATATCCATGAAAATAGCTTTCAGTCTATAAATAAATAGCAAGTTGGAAGAAGAAAGGGTGTCTGAGGTTTTTAAAAGCAATAAATAGTTGCTTTTGGATGATTTAAAACATATGAACTCAGGGCATTATAATTATCACCACAATTATGGATAGGGTCTCTAAAACCTGCAGGAACTGGAATGGTTCGAATTTGTCTGGCTTATCCTTAATCTTCCAGATGCCTCTTTTAGGAACAATTTGTCTACAATTCCGAGTCACCCCTAGAGCGTACTGTTCTCATAACTGATAGCATCCACCCCCTGAGCAAATTCTCTGAGTACCTATTACTGGGATTCCAGGGATATTTACTCTTAATACAGTTATCAGAACCTTAGGACAATATTGGGTTGAACGAGGAAAAGGGAGAGACAAGTATGTTCATACTCAGTAAACTGGAAGGCACCCAGGTCCATCTACGCATCCCTGAAGATATTTTTTTAAAAATTGATTTGTTTATTTACTTTTAGTCTACAAGATTCAGTTCCACAATCCCTTGAGTTTCAAATTTTCTTCCCTCCCTCACCTGCCCCACTCCCTATGGCGACATGCAATCAAGTATAGGATCTGCAAATACTTTCACATTGGACATTAGTCTGGTTGTATAGAAGGGTTGTAACCGATGGAATGAACAATGGGCAAGAGGAAACACAACCAAACATGGAAAAGAAAGAGAACATGTATTTAAGAGGATGAGGGAAGCAATCTCAGGTTTGGTGTTGACTTTGGATATGAGATACTAACCTTACAGTACTGAACAAGGAAGTGTGGATGAGCACTCAGGATTATGCTGAAAGTGCTTTATGTATAGTACGGTCTGAGTATCACTAAGAACAATTAAGCCCACAGGCAAAAACTTAAAGATCTTAAGGACACAGGTAGTGTTTTCATCAGTGCAGATGATCTTAGGCACTAGAAGAAAAAGACAACTTTGGGAAGTGAACGACAACTAGTTAAGAAGATGGTACTTGAGGACAGGTTTTGGATTTCTGGACAATAGCTTAAAATGTAGGCATGGCGGATGGTGAAAACAAAAGTTATATATTTACATATATATAATATGTGTGTATACTTATATATACATATACATATATAGCTAGATTTTTTCAGATCTTATAAAAAGTACTTTAAATTTAAAAAGAAAGCAGAGAGAACGAAAGCCCACTTTATTATATATAGGACTTTTGTTGAGATTTAGAATTGGTAGAGCTGGTTTAGGTGTTAAAGAATTCACGCAGACCTCTTTTAGCCAATGGAAGTTTTTTATTTGACATGAAAAAGCATCACGGGTTTCCTTTGCAAGAAAGCTAAGTGAAACCCTGATACTTGGGGGAATTATGCTTGCATAGAGGTTTCAGAATGGTGATGTAGTTTTAGAGGTTTTTATGGAGGCTAAAGATTAAAGACAGGACAGGATGATATAGGATGAGGGAGACAAAGGGAATTTTTTGTGGTTTAAGAATTTAAGGACAGTTTAAAATTAAAGGACCCTCAGGGCAGCTAGGTGGTGCAGTGAATAGAGCACTGGCTCTGGAGTCAGGAGGACCTGAGTTCAAATCCAGCCTCAGACACTTGATGTACTTACTAGCTGTGTGACTTTGGGCAAGTCACTTAACCTCAAATACCTTGCCTTCCTCCCTCCCCCCGCCAAAAAAATGTAAATAACCCAGAAAACATAGGATAAGGGAGACAAAAACAATTCTTTTGGTACGGGTTCAAGATAAAGGGGAAAGGACTTTAGGGCACCTTCAGGTTACAGAATAAACTAGGCACAGTGGTTCTCAATCTTCCTAATGCCAAGACCCTTTAGTACTCATATGTGGGCATATCTGCATGTGGGCAGACCCTCCTGGAGACAGATAGAGGAGCGGTGTCTCGGTCTCTAAGACCATCGGAAATATGTGTTTTCCAATGGTCTTAGGCGAACCCGTTCAACCCCCAAAGGGGTCGCAACTCACAGGTTGAGAAACGCTGAGTTACTAGGGGCTTCACAAAATATTGGAAAAGCAAACCTTAATATTATTTTTAACCCTAAGGGCACTGTATATCCACATCATTTCCCCACTCAATCACTAGGCAGGAGAAATGTTTAGGAAAAAGGGCGAAGGTCATTGTCTTCTTTGATTACTTTTCCAGCTGGTCACATCCTGGTCTTATCTCCCATCTCCCAACCTCCTCGCTCTATCTGGCTCAAGCACTCTTTTCCACCTCATCACTTTAAGGTTTGTACATCACATTATATTATTTGATCCACTAATCTAGAGAATATCTATGATTTATAAACATGAATAGTAACAGAAGTATCTAGAAATTCAGAGGGGGCAACGTGCCAGAAAGGAGGCAGGAACAAAGAAAGCCCGTGGTCTCATAATTCTATATGCAAGTGCACAAAAAAAAGAACACGAGCAGTATGAACCTCCTTCAGCAAGGAGGAAAATGTGACTTAATTGGTTTCACTGAATCCTGTGGGCCTGGGGGATGGGATACAGATGGGTCTAACCTGGGACTGGAATACATCTAAGAAAAGGAATATCTCATTCAAGCGGCGGAGGGTAAACATGAGCAGATTTCAGCAATATAATTGAGAAACTTTTAACAAAATAAACAAAAATATAATAGAACATAAATAACGTTAGAATGGGCAAGCTAGGTGGTGCAGTGGATAGATTGCTGGGCCTGAAGCCAGGAAAACTCCTCTTCCTGAGTTCAGATCTGGCTTCAGACACTTGCTAGCTGTGTGACCCTGGGCAAGTCAATTAATCTGGTTTGCCTCAGTTTCCTCATCTGTAAAACGAGTTGGAGAAGGAAATGGCAGACCACTCCGGGATCTCTGCCAAGAAAACCCAATTGGGGTCAAGAAGAGTTGGACACTACTGAAAAACCACTGAACACACAATGTTAACAAATGGTTTTCTAGGTCAGTAGGTGGTCTACAGGGATCCTGGTTTACGATCCCTTTTCTATTTGAGTCTGATACCACTGGTCTGAAGAAAGTCAAGGATACTGATTTTTTTTAAAGAGAAGAATTTTTTTCTTTCGTTTTGTTGATTACTCTTTATACCACAGTCACACCCTGAGATACTCACCACCACTTTCAGGGTAGAACACTTCCGTTTAACATAGGTAAGGACTTCTTCTGTTTGGCCACAGATAGCAGAATTAGGAAAAATAGGTAGAAGTAGCAAAGAGGAAAGTTTGATCTTGATAAGGGCAAACTTCCTAATAATTAAAACTATTCAAAAGTGAAATAGACTGCTTTTGGAGATAAGGATCTTGACGGGAGCTCGGTAATCAGTAGATGGAGTGCTGGGTCTAGAATCAGGAAGATCTGAGTTCAAATTCAGTCTCAGACACTGAGTAGCTATGGGACTCTGGGCAAACTCTTAATTTCTTTTTGCCTAAAATGTCCTCAATTGCTGAAAAATGATCAAAAAATATTAACAGTCAGTTTTAAGATGAAATAATCAAAGTTATCTATAGCCATATGGAAAAAATGCTCTAAATCACTATTGATTGGAGAAGTAAAAATTAAAACAACTCTCAGGTACCACTTCACACCTATTGGATTGGCTAACAGGACAGAAAAGAAAAAATGACAAATGTTGGAGTGAATGTGGGAAAACTGAGACACTGATACACTGTTGGTGGAGTTGTGAACTGATTCAACCATTATGTAGAGTAATTTGGAACTATGCCCAAATATTTATATCAGCTCTTTTCTGGTGGCAAAGAAATGGAAATTGAGGGGAGGCCCATCAATTGGGGAATGGCTGAACAAGTTGTTGTATGTGGTTTTGATAGAATATTGTTGTGCTATAAGAAATGATGAGCTAGATGCTCTCAGAAAAACCTGGACTTACATGAGCTGATGTAGAGTGAAATGAGTAGAACCAGGACACTGTATACAGTAACAACAATATTGTAAGATGATCAGCTGTGAATGATTTAGCTATTCTCAGTAATTCAATGATCTGATGAATTTATGATGAAAAATGCCATCCATCCATAGAGAAAGAACTGATAGAGTCTGAATACAGAAGGAAGGATTTTTTTAAATTTTACTTTTCTTGGGTTTTAATTTTGGTCTATATTTTTTACACATGACTAATGTAGAAATATGTTTTGCATGGCCATGCGTCTATAACCTATATCAAATTGCTCGCCTTCTCAATGAGGGGAGCAGGGAGAGAGGGAGAGGCTTTGGAACTCAGTCTTAAAAAATGAATGTTGAAAGTCGTTTTTATATGTAGTTGGGGGAAAAGAAATACTAAATTTTAAATGACAAACAATAAATAAAATTTCCTCAATTGCAAAATTTGGATTGTAATAACACCTACTCTCGGCATTATCGTAAGGACTAAATGGGACATTTGGAAAGTGCTTCGCACTACTCCTAGAACACTGTAGTTGCATAATAAATGCTCGTTTCCTTCCTTTCCTTGTCAAGTATTTTAGATGGATTAAATGGTCTCTAAGGTCTCTTTTAACTCAGTGTATGTGATTCCAGAGAGAGTGCAGGGTGGTTTCCTAGGGAATTCTGTGTGAAAGTGGGTTTGCAGGTTTTATGTGGAATTGGGGAGACAGTGAGTCAGGCAGGGCATGCTGGGGAAAACGCTGAAATGAGAACCTTGGCTATGAACTGAGTTTGGTCTAAAAAACTATATGGGGAAATTTGCCATGGGGAGTAGAAAGGGAAATGAGCATGGAAGAGAAGAGACCATCCTCATGTGCTATACTTCTGTACAATATTTACTAGTGTGGGGTAAGCTAGGATGAAAAAACAAGATAGCTTGGATATAGGTTTGTACCAAATACCAAAACTGCAGGTTTCAGCTTCTTCCAGTTTTTGTTCAGGAAAAGATTGCCAGAAGGCACGTGGGGAGGAGCATGATGTAGGGGTTCAAGAAACACACCAACATCCATTTTCTGATAGTTTTATGCCAAAATATTCTTTAACAAAACACCTAACAACTACTTCTTATGATATATAGAGTATAAAAATGTTATTTGGAACAACAGTTGAAATAAAAATGGGAATGTAGGCTCATTGAGTCAATTTTTAATGTAGATGGTATCTAAACAAATCCTTTATTGCCTCAGAATTTTAGTGTACAAGATGTCCCAAAAATCTTAGTGTAATTTTAAGCTTTAGTAATTTCAGAATATAAATCCTGCAACCTTTACCAAAAAATCATTCAAACATGTAATTCTTCTAATACTTTTACACTTTAGTTTTGTGAATTTTGAAGAATAATTTTAAATTTTTTTTCAGGTTTTAGTTCCTCTTAAGGCTAGGATTACAAATGCATTTCTTTCAGGCACTATGCAAGAGCTGATGAAAGTTTTTACAAAGTTTGAAAGTCTGCTATAGGAATGCACAGCACAAGGTGGTTATGCTAAATTTGACCCCCCAAAAATCAGTATTTTAAATTTTTAAATAATTAACCTTTCAAAATTTTTTTCTAAGTTTGTCTCATTTGTACTTCTGAAGTTATTAAAACTCAAAATTGCACTAAGACTTTCGGGATATCCTATATACTCTTGTTTGGAACTCTACCCGAGTAAGAAGCATTTTGCACATTAACTTGGTCTGGTGTTTTGTTTCAACCATGTTCTTGACTCTCACTGGGGTTTGTATTTAAAGCCTGCTAGGTTAAGAGAACTTGGGCAGGTTATTTAACTTCCAAGGATCTCAGCTTTCTCATCTGTCAAATGAGCAAATTCTATTAGACAGTCTCCAATTCTCTTCCAAACCTACAGCTGCAATGCAAAAGTGTTTCCCCAAAATGGCCCTTGTTCTATGACAGTATTAGCCCCTTATTGGGGAGAAATGACCTGAGGCTGAAAGTGTTTTATGGCCTTATGGTACATGTTTAGCTTGTTACCAGGGCTGTCAATATATCAGTGTTTGATAGGTTAGGCTGATATTTTGCCCCCAAATTGAGATGTGTCTTTCCTATATGTGGTCTTACGACTGGCTAATTTTCCAGTTTGGAAAACCTACTTCTTATAGCCTTGCAGTTGCTTCACAATTTGCTCTTCCTCTATTTGGACCTTTGTGCTGCTTTAAAGATTCTTTTGTTTATGATGTAATGTGTTTCCCAACTTTTTTATAAGTCACCTTGAAGGTCAATTTTAACTAGTTGTTGCTGATGGCAACGTTTTAAGCCTGTCTCTTTTAAACATAATGCTTTAATACTCTCAAAAAATATTTGTGCTTTCCACTGAAAGTGGTAGAGCAAGGGGAAAGGGTCAAACTTCTTACATATCCCTCAAAGATGCATTAAATAGAAGGACCAAAGAAAGGAGGAGAGATAGGTAAAATTTATAAGAAAATTCTTAAAAGGCTGCTAAAATAGACTAAAACCATTAATCGGTTAGAACAGGGTAGTTTTTTACTAGCTTGCTCCTAGGGTAGCAAGGAGTTTTTCACATACACCAACCCCCCAAATGTAATACCTTTACTCTGATACTATAGGTAAGGTCTAATCAAAATCCATACCAAAGAAGCTACAACTAGGTGTGGAAGCCAGACCTGCTTATGTGAGAGCAGGTTGGAAGAGTGAACCAAATCTAGTGAGAACTAGGAATGCTTAAGTGCTCAGAGAAAGACCAACATTACAATTATATGCAGACTCCCTCAGAAGCCTGGAATAACTGGAAAATACAGTCCCCCTATTCACCACTCTTGAGTCCCTATCCAATAAATTTTAATGTCTATATAAACACTTATAAAAGATACTTTTAGATCTTAACCCTAACCAATTATATAATAATAAGGCAAAAGCAATATTATATATACTAATGTAGTAAGGCACATACATAAGTAAAAATACGTCACAATATTCAGAAAGACCCAGATTACACTCTTCTACTAATGTACTTAATAGATATGGTAAAAATTGAACACACATGACTGCTTCTCTGCTTTCTGCATTAATCCTCCCCATTCTTCATCTAGAGAAATCCTCTTCTCTACCTGAACACAGCTTTTGCGAGCTCTTCCAATTAACTATCACCCTTAAAGGACATTTAAGAAGTGTGGGCTCTTAATGTGACTATTTCCCTTTAAGCCAAAGAGTTGTGAAATTCAAACTGATCCTCTCCAGGCTATAGAGGCCAGTCCAGGCAGTTATTCAGTCACTTGCATGCTACTCTGTTTTTATCAGAAGGAATTTACATCATCACAGCTCAGGTTGACTCTTTTAAGATTGCTCCCCAGGGTTTCACCACAGTTGCGAAGCCCTCACCGGTTTTCCTCCTCAAGACAGAGTTACCAGCAGAGAGCATCAAGCCCTTATAAAAAGCTTTACCCTTTTCTAACTCCAGGTGGTACTAGAGGACAATAGCTGTCAATGAAACTTGACCAATGAAGTAATGAATCTCTCAGCTGAAGCCTTCTCTCACATGACTGCTTGTTACTGCCACAGTGAAGAGTTTATGAGCCCTACACTCTCTCCCGTTTTTCCTTCTCATGCTCTTTTTCCTTTCTTGCTCCTGTACCACTGATCTTATGCTCTTCTGTCCCACCCTGCTGACTCTCAAACAGTGCTCAAGTTTCTGGCTGAGGCTGTCCACAGACAAGAGAATGTAGAGGAAACTGATTAATAATAATTGCAATAATTTATGAAGCATCTACTATATGCCAGGCATATGCTAATCACTTTGCAGAACTTTATCACAAATTTCAAGGTGCTATTATGGTTAATGTGCCCTCTTTCCATTGAATCATTTTCACTTCTAATTGGTTTGGGTGAACTGGGTAAAAGCAACTTACTGGGATGTACCCTAAGCAGCCCTTATTCCAAATATATTATATTTATAATCTTTTCTCCTCTCTCATGATTATCACCATGACTGTCTCCTCTCCCATCCCCCAATGGAGGTTAGTGTAGGAGTTGAAATCAACTTCATTATGGTCTTTTAGCATTATTTACTTCAAAGAGAACCTATGAAAGCCATCCTTCAATTTGTCTACTCTTTTCTTTTGTCTTCTTTCTTATCCCCCCAGGCTCATTGGGCATGACTCTCCCGTCCTCTGTGATCCAACCAAACTGACCTTCTCTCTGTTCCTCACACAGGATATAACACCTCCTCTCCCCATGCCTTTGCACTGTCTTACCTATATGCCTGAACTTCATACCCCTCTCTCCTCTGCCCCACCAAATCTCTCTTCAAGATACCACTCAAGAGAGCCAAGAGGGAAGAGTAGAGGCAGAAACCCAGTCAAATTCTCCCAACATGTCCCTCCAAACAACTTTAAAATAATGCCTCAAATCAAATTTTGGAGCAGCAGAGCTAACAAAAGGTCAGGGTGAGACATTTTTCTAAACTAAGGCAATTAAGGAGGTTGGCAAGATAGGTCTGTGACACAGGGATGGGGGTTGCCCTGGAGTGGACATGTTGGCAAAACCAGCAGCAGGCCTTAGAGGTAGCCATGACAATGGCAGTTGTAGCTTTAGGAGCTCTTAGCCCAGGGAGGATAAGAGAGTTGGACAACTGGTCAGAAAGAGATTACAGAGAACCTTTTGCTGACACTGGGTGCATCTGGCACTAATTGGCAGTTCTATTGTCTATGCTTATCTGCACTTCTGGGTCGCAGTTCCAGGGCAGAAAGGAGTGCTTGTGATCAGTCACAAGGGAGCAGGGGACCATGGTCTCAGTTCCAAGGCAGAAAGGAGAACTAGTGATTATGGCCACAGGAAAGTAGGAGGCCTAATCACAATTCCAGGGCCAAGAGGAGCAACAATGCTTGCAACTACAAGGGAACAGGAGCCCTTTCTTGTTTAAGACCAGAGTGCAGACCAGAAAAGCAGTGACCACACCACTCCTCTAATCAGAATAACTGGCCTGGAAAATAAATCAAGGAGAGATAATTTAAGAATTATTGGACTACCTGAAAGTCATGATCAAAGAAAGAGCCTAGACATTATGTTTCAAGAAATTATCAAAGAAAACTGCCTCAATATCTTAGATCCAGACAGTAAAATAGAAATTGAAAGAATCTACTGATCACCTCCTGAAAGAGATTCCAAAATGCAAACTCCTAGGAATGTTATTGTCAAAGTCAAGAGCTCCCAGGTCAAGGAAGGAAAAAGCCAGAAAGAAATAATTGAAATATCATGGAGCCACAGTCAAGATCACACACGTTTCAGCAGCTTTCATGTTAAAGGAGCAGAGGGCTTAGAATATGACATTCTAGAAAGCAAAGGAGCTAGGACTGCAACCAAGAATAACCTACTCAGCAAAACAGTATAATCCTTCAAGGGGAAAAAATGGATATTTTCCAAGCATTTCTGATGAAAAGACCAGAGCTGAATAGAAAATTTGACATTCAAACACAAGACTCAAGAGAAGCATAAAAAGGTAAATAGGAAAGGGACACTTATATCTCTTATTACTCTTGCCTGCAAAGTGACAGATCCATTGTTTTTGGCAGGGAGCAAGTAATTTCACTGATTAGAGAAAAGGGAGATAAAGCCAGCTTGAAAGTAATATCAATGGAATTCCAAAGCAGAGGAAAAAAATAGGTTACATTTTGCAGTTTGAATAGCTGTGGCTACCTATTATTAACCCTTTCATGGTTCACAAAAAAGGTTGTGTAAATTAGAAAACAACTAAAAAGTAAATAAGTTTTATTAGCATACCTAATTATATACTTGAGAGTTTTGCAAATTAAAGTTAAGTACACATCAATCTAGAAAGTAATATTTAAATCAGTGTGTATGTTTGGAAATTAGATTTTGCTATAAATTATATTAAAGTACTGATGCTAATTGAAATAGATTTCAAATTGTCAAGAAGAAAAAGAGACCCCTACCTATTTTATGATAGATATTGTAAAATGCTAAGCAAATCACATGATGCAGAAATCATCAGCTCTGCTTTTATTAATCAATCTCTGCCAAGAATTAAATGATATTTCTATGGGTATATCTTTGTGTTTTGCCTAGGTGGCATGAGAAGGGTGTAACCAACTCAAGAGCATCACCACAGATGTATATGACATAAAGAAAAAAAGAAGGGAAAATCTGAACCAATATCTCCATCCCACACCTCAAGGGGGATTATACCTCTCAGAGGTCTTTCTCCCCTATTCCATATCACAAAATCACAGGTTAGAAAATGAAAAGTCATTTTTGGCCAAATTTCAAAGCTGGCTTATGTTTTGAATTTTAAGAATGGTCTTACTTCTTGCCCACAGGAAGAGAAGTTTATTTAAGAGAACTTGAATGTGAGTTAAGTTTAATTTGGAAAAACACTTTCTGTTACTCCTGTGAATAATATAATAGAAGCTAATTGTTTGGATAAATTAGAAATGTCACCAAAAAGTATTGGGTAATAAGGATATGAGAAATGTTATGTGGTTATTCTTTATGATTTGAAAGCTATAGTAATTTATTTGCAACATGGAATTATTTGAAGATAGTATACTAAAATGATGTACTTGATGGGTCATTAGAAGAGTATATTTTAGGTGTTATATGAAGAATATAAAATCTTCACGGACCTTAAAGGGGGGGATAAGAATATAAGACTTCTATTTTAAATATTTGGTAGTAGGCTACCTGAGAATAGCAGGCCCTATAATGGAAGTCCTGGATGTCCCTTGGCAAATTTGAGATTTTTTGATTTTGTAACTATATGTTCAGATTTGATATGAAAGAGGTTTGAACTGAAATAAATTATACTGTGTTTTGGCAGTAAGGCAAAATGCTGAAAGGGCATAGATTGAGGAAAATATGAGTTAAAAATCTGGTTTCTGAAAATTTATTAGCTGTGTGACCTTAGAGAAGTTGCCTTATCTCTGTTTACCTCATTTTCCTAAACTCTAAAGGAGATAAAACATAGCACTCACCTCACAGGATTACTGTATGGATCAAAATGACATAATGATTGTAAAATGCTTAACATAGAGGCTAGAATATGGCAAGAGCTATATAAATGTGAACTGTTGTTAACTCATTATTTGTTTAATCAAATATAATTACCCACATGCTAGGTAACTATATTAGATTTTAAATGTGATTAGCCATGGGGTGGCTAGGTGGTGCGGTGAATAGAGCACTGGCCCTGGAGTCAGGAGGACCTAAGTTCAAATCTGGCCTTAGACATTTAACACTTACTAGGCATGTGACCTTGGGCAAGTCACTTAACCCCAATTTCCCTGCCTTCCCCCCTCCAAAAAGAAAAAAAAAATGTGATTAGTATAAAATGCCAAAGGGGATAAAATGAATGATTTTCTATGTTAGATAATTTGGAAATGCATTCAACTGAATTGACGCCATCTAACTGGTGATAAATTTTTTTTCATGATATTGTGAATGTTATTAGTATGTTTCTAAATTTTCTTATATTGTGTTTTTTAGGAAACCACTGTATGAGAAATACTGTTAAGAAGTTAATGCAAGTGACTCATTAGAAAATTTAACTTTTTAAATCAGGAAACTACAAAATCATTAAGTTATTGAAAGATATTATTATGATGTTAAACCTATCAAGTATTTAATTGGGTATATTTTAAAAGGGAAGAGTAATGATTACTTAATACATAGAAACATTTTTTAAAAGAAAATGAGAGAAAAAGAAAAAGAAAAAAAGAAAATAAAAGAAAAATCTCCTTATTGGTAAATTTGCCAAGTTTCTTGGAAGACTCTACTTGGACAAGGTCATAAAACCACAAAAAAATCAACCCTGTGAAATAACTTGTGATTTGGTTTACTGAGAAAAATGGGATCTCCTCTTCCACCACAAACACTCCTTGACAAAGGAGGAGGAATTAAAAGTCTGTTTATATGATAGCAGTGATTTATGTGGTGATTTTTGAGTATGAAGATTATGAAGTTATAACTGAAATAGTACATACTGAAGTTATATCTCAAACCAAATTAACAGACTCCAGCCTTAAAGATAAAATTTTACTTTAAGGATAAATACATAATACTTTAAGAGATGGATATTTTTTAGTCTGAAGATTTATAGTAATTTGCCAGTGTTTTCTGGCTAATTTTTAAGGGGATGATCAAATATTCACTATCTATGTGGAACTTCAGAATGTAATTATTTCCTTGAATTCTGATGATTTATATACAATTTTTTAAACACAAGGATGAGTTAAAAACTGGAGAAGAAGAGAAGAAAAAAGGAATTTTGAATGAATTTTTTTTTCAAAGTCTCTTAAACTTTTATTGCTAACTAACTTACTGCACTGGAGAAGGAAATGGCAAACCACTCCAGTATCTTTGCCAAGAAAACCCCAAAAAGGGGTCATGAAGAGTTGGACACAACTGAAAAATGACTAGAAAACTTATTGCAACAACATGAGAGTAATAATAACTGTATCTAGCCTTAAGCCATGATTAGTGAAACTTTGCTATTTGAGGTGAAATCTCATGGGACTGTAACCTGACATTGTTCTGAGTTTTGAATTTAGGTATAATTGTCTTAATGAACAGCCAGTAATCCACCATTTGAGGGGAATTCCACTGGCTGCTCAAGGGAGTCCAGCCTGAAGACTACTAGAGGTGAATCTGGGAAAAGTTGAGAGGATGCCCTTGGCTTAGACTAAGGTAGGATCCTCTTGATTCAGTTTCCCCATGGCGTTATTTCCTTTCCAAACAAGCATTTTTCCTACCTGGGTAATCTTGAGCCTGGCTATAATATGGAACTTTACTCCATGACTGGCTGTTCCAAATGGTAAGTATGATTCTCATCTGAAATCAACCAGAATTAAGGATGCTTTCTCTATTCTGCATCCTTAGGCTTAGGTCAGAAGGATCAGTTTTAAGGTTTTCATAACCATGTTCTTGCTTCTTCCTTTCATAGCAAATCTCTCTAACCAAAGCATGTAAAACAGTAGCTTTAATATAATGAATTTTGTTGTTGCAATACTCCAGCATCTCTGCACTACTATATAATAGGATGCAAGGTCCTTGAAATATCTCAGAATGATATGGAAATAATTAGACATAGATGAAGAAGTTTGTAGGACAAAGATATAAATGTATTAATTAGTAAGGTTAAAATCCGAAACATCTTTTGTTTGGTTATAAGGAAAAGAATTTCCATGCAATCAGTTATCTTAGAGGAAATTAATTTATGAACTATCTTGCATTACCTCAAGGGGAAATCCAATTTTACTTAGATCTATTATTTAATTTGTGATTAACACCTGTGTGGAGAGCATGTCCTGAAGCATAATTTACATATAGACTGATCTTTTAAGATATACACTGCTCTCTATATACAATCTGAGATAAAGTTCTTCGTATATATTTATCTCATTCCAAGTCTTTTGACATCTGTTACAGTTGAAGCAAAATAAGCATCTTTTATGTAAATCCAATTGTGTAGCCGGTGAACTAAGGGATAAGAATCATCTATTTTTAAAAAGTATTAATAACTATGTATCCATGTTCAGGATTAGATCCCTAAAGTATCTCATCCATATAAGGGTAGTTCATTAGCTGGAATGGAAAATTTTGAGAAAGCAACAAGATCAGATAATTATATATGTCAAATGTAAATGTTTCTAATGGGATATACTGGCCTTGAGCATGTTTTAATAATAAGTCCTAAACACTGGGTTTGGGACTTTAAAAATAAAATTGTATTGATCACCCTCTGCATATGCCAAGCATTTTTTATTTTGTTTTGCTTTTTTAGTGTGCAATTTTCAAGGGTTTCAGAGTTCTGCCTTCTGTGGTACTTTAAAATGTTTAGTTTTTTATTTCTCAGTTGTTATTTGAATTTCTTAAATATATCAACATAATTTACTAACTTATATCACAGGGCAGTTATAAATAGTAAAACTGAAGTTTTTCCCTTTATGAGACTTAAATCTGAAAGAAAGAATTAAAAAAAAAGAATGCCAGTCTTAAAAAGTTAAAAGTCAATGCTAATTTAGAAAAACACCATTCACCCTTGATTACATGTCTACTTTGGTATATATATTAAATCTTCAACCCAAAGGACTCATTTTACAACTCAGATCCTTGTGGATTACAGCAGGTAAAATGGGGAAACTAAAATTCTCTTATGTTTCAAATAAATTATGGATTTCTCATTTGATGTTCTTTATATAGCTGTTGTTAATAGAATTATTAACTCTCATGGGCTACAGACAAATTCCATTGCCTTAAGACTAATGCCACTACCTGAGAAGTTTTGTCTTGTACCACATGTCTTGGCTGTGGTTAAGGAGTTTCAAAATGAGAGGTCCAAATGATGTAATCTCAATTCTGTGTCATCCATAGCCAATCAGCAGACACATCTATGTTGTTCAATATTTTGCTTTGCCATCTCCTTAATTGTTTATAAAAGGCCTTCTCAGGTTTCAACCAAAGTCTTTCATACTCAAGAAAGTACAATGACCCAATTTATTGATTGCTATTAGCCTAACTAACAAATTGATCATGCTTGGAAGTGTGTGCCTCGATTTATCTTAACTTTTATTGTAGCAACAGCTTTGAGACCATTGACTTTTCTATAAGACTTGGGCTCCTACTAGGAGAAAAAAATCAAAATAGTTCACATTCACATGGTAACTTAATGCTTGCAAAGGACTTTAAAAACATTGTCTCATTTGATCTTCTTGTGGACCCTTGGAGGTAGATATTATTACTATCCCCATTGTACATATGTAGAAACTCAGGCAGGAAAAGGTTAAATGATTCGTCAAGGGTCACTCAACTAGAAAGCAAAAGAGACTGAATTTGAACTCAGGTCTTAGGGATTCAGGGACAGCCCTCTATCCATTGTGCCACTTAGCAACCTAATGAAATCATTACAAACACAAATGACCAATGGATACCAAAATATTCATACCAGGATTTTTTGTGCCAAATAACATAGTGAATAAATGAGTATGGCTAAATGGAGAATGGCAAAAAAATTATATTATAGGAATGCCATGAAAAATTATAGAGTAAGGAAAAACCTAAGGATTTCAGAAAAAAAATTCAGTTTTTAGGAGTTTATGCACAATATGAAATATGCAATGTTTCATGAGATCTGTGCTGTAGAAAAGGTCTTCCCACCTTATTTATTTCATAAGTTTTATTTCCAACAAGATTTTTCCAATGAACACACAAGTATAAGCTCCAGGTGAAGGCCTTCCAATAATCCTTGCTATTATGGCTTCTGACAAGTGTGAATATTGTGATATCTAATGACCTACGTCTTCCAGCAAAAGGTAGGTCCTCATCAAACAGATTCATATGTCTTCTCTACACTATGAATCCTCTGATATAAAGTAAGAGATGATCGATCTCTGGCTGAAGGCCTTCCCACATTGAGTCTTAAATTTAGGGCTTATTCACAAGATGAAATTTCTGATGTATAACAAGCTCTGTACTCCATATGAATGCACATTCATAGCAAGGATATGATTTCTATGTCATATGAATTCACTGATGGGAAATAAGGGATGACTTTAGCCTTAATGCTTTCCCAAACAGATTATGTTAATGAGGTTTTCCCTCTAATACAGTTTCTCTGATGTTCAGTAAGGGAAGAATGTATATTAAAAACTTTACCACATTCTAGACACTCAAAAGGTTTCTCCCACATGTGGATTCTTTGATGTACATAACAGGAAGAGTGGTGGGTAAAAGCTTTACCGCATTTGTGACATTCATAAGGTTTCTCTCCAGTGTGGATTCTCTCATGTACAGCAAGACTGACCCTCTGGGAGAAAGCCTTTCCACACTGATTACATTCATAAGGTTTCTCTCCAGTATGGATTCTCTGATGTGCAGCAAGATGGAAGCTCATTCTAAATGTCTTTCCACACTGATTACATTCATAAGGTTTCTCTCCACTGTGGATTATCTGATGTCTGCAAAGAGTGGAGAGGCATCTGAAAGTCTTTCCACATTGATTACATTCATAAGGTTTCTCTCCAGTGTGGATTCTCTCATGTACAGCAAGATTGGGCCTGTGTGCAAAAGCCTTTCCACACTGATTACATTCATAAGGTTTCTCTCCAGTGTGGCTTCTCTTGTGTGAAGCAAGATTGGACTTACTTGTAAAAGTCTTTCTACATAGATTACATTCATAAAGTTTCTCTCCAGTATGTATTTTCCAATGTAGAATAGACTAGACCCTAGTCTTAAACCTTTTCCACGTCGATTGTATTCATGTCTCTCTGCAGTGTGGATTCTCTTATGTTGATCAAGATCAGCCCTGGACTCACTATATTTAGAAGAGTCATTCCATGAGGTCATTTTCAGCTTTACAGTCATCTCCTTCATATCAAACCTGGTCTCTGCATCTGATGGAAACAAATATAACACAGACACAAATGGATAAACATATGTTCTTCCTTCTGTTTGTCATTGTCATTTTCAGTCATATCTGACTCTTTATGAACCCTTTATGGGATTTACTTGGCAAAAATACTGGAGGGGTCTGCCATTTCTTTCTGCAGTTCATTTTTACAGATGAGAAATTGAGGCAGAGTTAAGTGACTTGTCCAGTGTCGCATAGCTAGTAAATGTCTAAGACTTAATTTAAACTCAGATCTTTCTGACTCCTATGTGTAACTCCCAACCACTGCTTCTGGTTACGTTCTCCATAGTCAAATAGCAAGTTCAACTCCCACTCTCCTCCACTGCTCTACCCCCCCTCCCCAAACACATTACAGCCTTTCTAATACTTGGAGACAGTTATCCTGTCTCCACCTGTCTTATCTTTTCTCCATTTTCAACTACTCCTCATATGGCATGCCTTCAAGGTCCTTCCCCATCTTGGTTGCCCTCTTTTGGACACTCTCCAACTTATTGACATGTTTCTTAAAGTGTGGTTCCAAGAACTGGACCCAGGCCACTAGATGAGGCCTGATGAGGGCAGATATGTACAATGGACTCTCACTTCCTTTTTCCTTGAAGCGATATCTTTTCAGGCAACCTAAGAGCACATTCTCTTTGTTGACTGCCATACTATGCTGTTGACTCATTCTGAACTTGTAATCTGTCCATTGAAAGCCTCAGACCCTTTTCAGAACAATAATTGTCAATGCATGCCTCTACCATCTCATACTTGAGAAACTGATTTAGTTCTGTACCCAAGGACAAGACTTGACATCGATCCCTAGGTCCAAATTCATGTGCTAACTTATCCAGAGCCCTGTGGCTTTTAACTCTGTCATGTATCATATGTGTGGCATCTACGTATCTCATGCCCTTATCATCTATGCCTTTATCCAAATCATTGATAAAAATGTTAAATAGCAATCCTTGTAATACTCCAATGGAAGTGTCCTACAAGTTCAGACTAGCCTGACTCCTAGAAAAGAGGTGAAGGCAGTCAAGGAATGACTCTCCACTCTCCAGGGTGGTAGGGACAAGAAGAGTTTCACACACACAAACCCCAACCCCTAAAAATGAAGTATAGTTTCAACATGAAAAGACAGAAATATAAAGATACAAAGAGGTAGCAGGTAATTCTGCCCTACATAAGAAGCTTGGAGAGTGGCTATATCTCACACAGGAGGAAAGGAAGATGAACTACTTACTTTAAAGAGGTATAAAAAAATGAAACTTAGGATCTTTCCAAAGAGGATGGAGTTGGATGCTCTGAAAGGAAGTAGCTATTTATTCTCAGTGGAATTATAAAGTAGATACACAGGGGCTATCAGATAAGGGATCATCCAGCCAATACCAGAGGAAGAAGAGAACTGTAGTGATAGATGGTGATTCAATGGGGCAACACTGACTAACCCAATAACAATAGAGTGGTCTCCTATCTTCCTAGAGTATGTCTTCATAACATAACACACAACCTTCCAAGAATTATCCCAACAGTTGACTAGCTACCTTGGAGAGTTCACATGGGCACAAAGGATACTGCCAGAAATAATCTAGAAAGCAGTGCCAAACATTATGAAGTATAATGTTGATTGTTCAGAATATAAGTGGGAACTTTAGGAGCTTGCTTGGGGCTGTATACAACTCTGGAAGTTTGGAAACAACATAATGTCAGCAAGGACAAGCCATGCCAAATTAATTTATGTTCCATTTTTGAAAAGGTTACTAGACACATATACTATGGGAATGCTGTGTGCATAACTTAACTGGCTTTTAGCATAATATTTAATAAAATACTTTGTGCTGTTCTTTGAAAGAAAATGGAGAGATGTGGACTAAGTGATAATATAATTAGATAGATTCAGAACTGATAGAATGGCTAGGCTCAAAGAAGAGACATCTTTGTCTTTGTCAACCACTTTGAAGGTGGTTTCTAGTGGGGTGCGTCTGGGATCTGGGCCTGTACTGTAACATTGATTTGGATAATGATAACAATAATACCTAGCATTTATGGGGTGCCTACCGAGAAGATTAATTCTAGATCATTTTCTTATTGATCCCCTTTACAGATAATTGATTTTTTTCCTTGTAACTGGCTCTTTGTCTCTCAGTTTGGTTCAGAGATTTTGCTGGCCTATAATAGGTTTGTTTTTAAAATCCAGCTTTCCTACTAATCATTGATCTATTATTGCCTCAAGTAATATAGTTGACCTTAAGGGATGCATATAAATATCAGGGCGTCAGGTCTAATATATTTACATCGCCAAGCTGTCCTTCAAGGATGTTTGCTTTGTTGTCCAAAAAGAACCAATCTATTTTTTTTTTGGAGGGGGGAAGGCAGGGCAGTTGGGGTTAAGTGATTTTCCCAAGGTCACACAGTTAGTAAGTGTTAAGTGTCTGGGGCCAGATTTGAAGTCAGGACCTCCTGATTCCAGAGCTGGTGCTCTATTCACTGTGCCACCTAGCCATCTCCATCTATTATCTTTTGACCTTGCACCTGGGCAGGAAGAATGAGGCATGGGGGGAAAGAAGGAGGTTGTTGCTAGCCCCCATTACCAAACTTCCATCCAAATGTTTTTACCTGTGCCTTAGCTCTGTAACCAGTTCTGTAGCCCTTGATCCTATGTCACCTACCTGTTCTGTTCTTTGTTCTGTACTCCTCAAAATCTATAAAGGGGGAACTATCTTCTTGTTTGGCATCTTTGACTTAAATGGAGGCAAGTCATTGACCCATTTATTAATTTGCAGCATACTTATTAATGTTAGCTTGCTCAGAGAATTGCCTCAGTGTATACACACACACACACACACACACATACATATACATATATGTGTATACATATTTTTAATTTCACTTGTGCCTGGAACTATGATAAGCACTTTACAAATATTAGCTCATTTGAGCTTCTCAATGACCCTGGCATGTAGGGCTGTTATTATACTCATTTTATAATTGAAGAAGCTGAGGCAAACAGGATGGAGATGGCCCAACCTGAATCATGCGTGGGAGATCCAATAAACCATAGTGAGACCAGATCAGTGCAGTGAGACAGACATACAGAGAGGTTTGTGAATGCTGGGGAAGAGGTCCAGCCAGGAAGGGTATTGCTAGCATTCCAGCTGAGGGAGGTGCTGTTCAGCAGGCCAAGAAGAGGTCCCAGAATCAGTGTAATGGGACTTCAGCTTGTGTAAGATGCAGGAACAGACGGCATCTGGAAGCCCTATCACTTACTGACCAACTTGAGGTTGGGCAAACTGAGTGGACCTGCCCCTAGAGATGGCAATTTCAAAGTGAGTGCCAACCCCCTGGGTGCGTATTAAGCGTAGAACAAATTAAGAAGCAAGCAGCAGCCACATGGTTCTGATTTGAGGTACAGAATACAGTCCCAGGTTCAGCATCTAGTGCAGTCTGAAGCCTGCAGAGGAATAAGCAGGGAAGGAATCTAAAACAAAAGAACACCTTGCAAATCTGTCATTTTTGACTAGCATAGTTTTCCAATCAACTTATAGTAACAGAATAATTTATATATTTATATATATATTTATATATAAATATATAATATAATTTATATATAATAATTAGTAGTTATAATCTCTACTACAAATCTACTGAAGCTTACAGTCACTGAATAATATGCTGAAACTCCACATGTGGCAAGCCAGTAGATGTATTGGTCAGGCCCAAACAAGAACCAGGAATTGGTGGAGTTCAGAAAGGGAGGTGGGTAGGGAATCAGGCCACTTTGGCAGCACTGAAAGCTTGAAAATCCCCAGCTTGAGCTGACCCTGAGATCCTAGAATAATATAACACCCAATACCACAAGAGAGCAGTAACAGACATTCACTCTAGAAATGTAGAGGGCCTGACACTGACATCAACCTGAATGTCAGCAAGGAGTCTGGAAGAGAACAACAATAAAAAAAAACCCACCACTGAATCTCTAATGGTGACAGGGATAATCAAGACACAAAACTAAAAGAAGAGAATGACTTCAAAATACCACTTAGCAAATCCTTAAAGAAAAGCACAACATGGGCATAAATTCAACTAGAATTGATAGAAAAGATCAAGCAAGGGTTAAGAGAGTTAAAAATGTTTTTTTTTTCAAAGAAATGACATGAGTATACTAGAGGAAAAAGTTGGGAAATAAATGAGAGCTATGAAAGAAAGAATCAAAAAGGAAATTAAGAGGTTGGTCCCAGAGCTGCAGAACCTTGTCAAAACAACAAATACATGGAAATATATAATTGGTGATGTGAAGCTATATATCCAAGAGACAATGAAAAATACTAAAATGAAATTAAAAGACTGAAAAAAATAGAAGAAAATATAAAGTTTCTCGCGGGAAAAAGTACCTACTTGGAAATTAGATTCAAGAGAGGGAATTTAGGAATCACTGGACTACCTTAAAACCATGACCATAAGTCTTATTTCAAAAAAAATTTTTTAAACACTTGCTAGGTCTCTTTAGAACTAGAGGTCAGACTGGAAATACAACACACTGACCAACTCTGGAAAGAAACCCAGAACCGAAAACTCACAGGATCATCATAGCCAAAATTCAGAGCTTTAAGGTAAAAAAAAACAAATGTTGTTTATTGTTTGTCTTTCATTGTCAAAGAGAACCATGACATCAAGAAGGTGATGTCATTACTTGCAAATGAATTTGATTCAGGTGATGCAGGGTGGTTCAAAGTCACCAGCCTCACTTTCTCCTCCAAAGCCATGTTGGTCCAGTGGCAAGATACAAATCAGTGTGACTGGAGATGTCCCCAGATGCAGTGGGACACCTTTGCCTTATGACCATAATAAGGGGAGATAAAAGTAATGAGACAGAAAGTCTTGGTGTAGTTTTGCTATGTCTTGGTGTTCTTCAAAGCATGGAAGGTTACTAGAATACACTGAACTAGGGAATAGCAAGGGTTGGGGAAATGATCTCACACACTGAGATGTGTAAGCAGAAGTCTATGTAACAGAGGAGGATCTGGTGGGGGAAGAAGCCATCTCATTTGAACTAGTCTAAGGAAGGACTTCAGAGGACAAATGATGACATATGTTACCCCCTCCTAATGTAGATGAAGGACTCAGAGTGTGGAATGAGACATATATTTTTGGACAAGAACAATGCAAGAATGTTGTTGATCATAATTCATGTTTGTAACAGGGGATTTGATTTCCTTTCTTTCTGAATTAGAGGAAGGCAAGATGAGAAAGAAAATTTCTGCTGATTGAAAAAAAAAACAAAACTTATTTTAAAACCATAAGAATACACATTAGGTAACTTTTACAGCTATGGCTAGGAAAATTCTTAATGTAAGATACTTTTTAAAAAAATTTTAACTACATAAAATGTAAAAGATTTTAATAAAATAACTAAAACTATCAATATTTGATTTTTTTATTTTAAAATTCAGAACCATGCTAAAAAATGGTCACTATATGTATGTGTGCGTGTATACATATATATATATATATATACATGCACACATACATACAGACACACACATATATGTACATATATATGTATATATAATAAAACAGAAAAGATAATTGCATAGGAAAAATTTATTATTTATTGCTTGATTTTCATTTTGAGATATTAAAAAATTCAATATGGCACTTTTTAAAAAATTTTATTATAGTTTCCATCATTTATTTCCACAAGATTTTGAGTTACATATTTTCTCCCCGTCTTTCCCCCGCCCATCACCCCAAAACAGCCATCCCAGTGTGTCCCCCCTCCCCCAGTCTATTCTCTCCTATGTCACTTTTTGGTAGGGCAGGATGGATCTCCCAACTGCAGTGCCTGTGTATCTCGAGTTCCAGTTGGATGTAGTCAATAATAATAATAATAATAACTGCATAGATAGATAGATAGATAGATAGATAGATAGATA